>CM055101.1:56698066-56901523 GCA_029204225.1 Diphasiastrum complanatum
CTTGACTTTTGTGTTCGCGAACAATTTTCATCAAGTAGAGGGCTAAAAGCTAGCAAGGCTTTGTAAACAGAAACTTTTAGTTTCTTCAGTCTCATAGTGTATGGGTCCTCTCAAGATTATTAGTTACAAACTAGCCTTGACATGGAATTAAATCGAATTAACATTTGATAGTTCGACCCCTTTGACAATTGTCATTGTCGTTATCGATGTTAAATATGACTTTTAACCTTTCTTGTGTATTTATGTAGACTATGCAATAACGCGAGTAAATTGCAGAAACTAGATAACTGAATGGATGTAGGATAATAATTGGATTATAGGATAATAATCCAATAACAATGTCAAGCATGAGGAGTGTTCTAATTGATGCATGTTTACAATGCATCTAAAGCCTTATTGGTCCCCCAAAAAAGCTATTAACCTCAATAACGAAGATGGATTCCTTTCTACACCCGTCAAAGCTACTAGATGACTCATAGTTAATGAATTGGTTAGTTTTTTAAGATGAGCTAAATCATGTACTTTTCTAAAAACAATCACTTATAGGCATTTTTAGGATCTTTTAGCTTATTTGCAGTTTGGGAATTCTTCCATTCTTCTTGTGAATGAGAGCCATGGGAGTGATGAATGATAGGCTTTATGTGATCAATCCATATAAATCCAATCCTATTGTGATGTCTATGATGAGTTGAGTATCTTTTAGCTGAATTTCAATTAAAATTGTGGTTGGATTAGTTTCTTTTGCATCATCATCCTTGAGAGAGAGAGAGAGAGAGAGAGAGGGAGAGAGAGAGAAGAGAGAGAGAGAGAGAGAGAGAGAGAGAGAGAGAGAGAGAGAGAGAGAGAGAGAGAGAGAGAGAGAGAGAGAGAGAGAGAGAGAGAGAGAGAGAGAGAGAGAGAGAGAGAGAGAGAGAGAGAGAGAGAGAGAGAGAGATTATCATGAAGAAGCATGAAGTTTGGTACTTCAAAACACTCACATTGTAGTATTATTTCTAAGATGATAAATAGCTTTTATTAAGGGTAGGTTCCCAAATAAGAATGCTCATATATTGTAGTTGTTGTGGGTCCTATTATGGGTGTGTTGTGATGTGGGCAATGGGATTGAGTAGGCGTCAAGTGGTAGGTCAGGGAGTGATGTGGTTGTGTGTCATGCCACTTTTGTTTGTTGGTGGCTAAAGTGAGGTGGCTACCTTGTCTCGCTTTCAAATTGCTTGGGTGCATTGTTCTATGTTCAACCTCACATGCCTTGTCACCAACACTCCTTTCACAGAAAGGCAACTACAATAGCCACTGTGGTCCACCGCTCATCACTATAGATTCTCTTCCCCATAATGTTTTTCATAACATGAGTGCATTGATAATGGAGAACAATAAACGAACGACATTTTCACTTGCTGCTTTGAACTACTTGGTTACAAAAGCATGACATGCCCTTTTTCGCTCGCATCTCTATCACCCACAAGCTACAACAATTTCAAATTGTCGCATAGGATACAATACCCATAAGTGAGATGGGGTGTGAAATACGAAGATAACAATTGAGGCTCTATCTTACCCTATAGTTGCATGGAATCCATCTTTAGGCTTGCTCATGGGGGAGGTTACCGTCCAAAAAAAGAGAGGGTCTCTCTCCTTTTTTGATTACATCTCAACTATTGTGGCAAATGATGCTGCCAATTTTTTTTTCCATTTTGAATGCAGCCTAATTGGTAACACTCAATAATTTACCTAATCAAACTTCAAGAGTGTCGTAGATGCTTTGCTTGAAAAAGAATGCAATGATTCATTAACAATTACCACCACCAATGTGAAAGAGGGTGGTTGTGCTCACCTAATCTAACTTGGCTAAGACATGCATCCAAATGATCTAACTTGCCTTATGTTTTTAGTACAAGAAAGGCCCCAAGCAATAATTCATTACTAATCTGAATGAGGGAGCATGTAAGGTAGGGCAGCACCACCCTCAATCCAACAATGGAGTACACTGGACAAATGGATGCCATGGTCATTTCTCCATGGTCACAAAGGCTTTATTAGCGTTAGTGATGAAGGTGGGGCCGTGCGTGCTGGGTATACCTTGATCCATCTCAATTGCACTCCCTCAATTACGGTTGGATATACGTTGATCCATCTCAATCGAACTACTTCGACGATCACAGTTGGGTATAGGCTGATCCATCCCAGGCAAGGTTGGAGGTGGGCTCAACTACAACTAACCAAAACTATGCTCACTTTTTCAAGGGTGTGGCTTAGCTATGCTCTTATGCACAGGCCACATTCCACTTTACTGAATTATTGAAGAAGAAGAATATGTGGTTCATTTTTTGAAAAGCAAAAAGAGAGAAGAAAAAGAATGGTATATTGGAAGAGAAGAAGAGGAAAGGCAATAATGGATCGTGGCGATGTCGACGTTCTTGCCCTCGATCCTGCATTGCGTACTATGATACATGGCGATGCTTATGGTAATCCTGTAGATCTTGCCAGCTAAACTGAATCGTTAATAAATCTCGGATTCATCTTTTGAGCTCTGCACCATCTTCACCGCCTTTGCTTTTTGTTACCAGGTTTTCTTTTGAGCCATTATTTCTGTCATTCTTTGAAGATTCACATTCTGTATCATGCTTGAGGTTGTTGTTGCAGCTGAGGCCAAGCGTTTCTTATGTGTTTGTGTGGATTTCCTGAGTAGCTGTTTCACGTGGATCTGTCGTCTTTGCTCGTATTTTATCATGCATCTGTCAACCGTTACAGAGAGCCATTGACGGTTACTAATTATTTGGCATTCTTTACTATCTGGACAAGTTGTGCATTGTGCTGCTATTTCTTTGCAAAATGTGAGAATGCGGAACTCTAATAACCCGTTTCATTGTTGTATACATGCGAGGCTGCCTCTCAGACCTGCAAATCACTCGTGATAAGAGAAAACGGGATGAAGGCTTTGCTTAGGCAGAGCAAAAAACCTGCCCGTTGCTTTAACTGAGCTTTTCAGGGATCTGATAGTATATTATACGAGCCATTTGGTAGAGTTTGCAGCAATGGCGCAAAGCAGCAATAGAATGGTAAGGACAAGGGCAGCCATGGAGTTGAAACTCAGCATTTTGACGGCTCTCAATAAGCTTGCAGATCGTGATACACAGCAGATGGCAACAGATGATCTGCAGAAAATTGCTGAAACCCTACCTCCCGAAGGTGTCTCTGTAATCCTGAATTGTCTTTATGATGTGGCTTCTGATCAGAAAATGGTAGTGCGGAGGGAGTGCGTGAGACTCTTCAGCACCTTGGCATTAGTGCACGGTGAGCTGCTGAGCCCTCATCTTCCAAAGATCGTGGCCACCATAATGCGTCGAATCAAAGACCCGGATTCACATATTCGCGACGCCTGTGTGGATACAATGGGCATTCTTGCTGCACGCCTATCTCCTTCAGGAGCTTCTAGTGATGGGAATGCTGCAGAGACTACGGGCCTCACTGGTCCTTTGAGTGCTTTCACCAAACCTTTGTTTGATACAATGAACGAACAAAGTAAGACTGCACAATGTGGGGCAGCTATGTGTTTAGCTCGTGTTGTCGAAAGTGCTCGAGATCCTTCACCTGGTTGTTTTCAACGCTTTTTACCTCGCATTGTCAAGTTTCTCTGCAATCCTACTTTCATGGCTAAGGCAGCATTACTTTCTGTCGTTGGAAGTCTAGCTCGGGTTAGCTCAACACTGATCTCACTTGCCTTTCAGTTTCATTCTTGTTAGCAAAATTTAGGGACTCATGACGTATTTCGTGCTTCCTTATTTGCGTCTGTATCTGATTTGAGTACTCTAATCGATGTGCGTAGTAGATTTTAAGTACTGTTTAATTTTAAGTATTTTGTTTCCAAGCTATTTTGGAGCTATTTCGAAATAGAAATCGAAGAAACTGAAACTGCAGGTTTTTGAATGACAACTCTGTGTTTCTGCCAACTGTTGGTGAGTTTAGCTCGTTGCTCATGAAATTTCGAGTAGCACAGTAAGTCTCAAGAATTTGACTCATTAACCTAGAAAAGGCATTGCAGCTCGCGATTAGTCTGCCAAGTACTTTGAGAGGTGCTAGATAAAAAGTTCTTATGCTGCACTATTTTAGGTCGCTGGATCTACTGGCAACCAATATCTAGTGCCACTGGTTCCAAGTGTGCAAGATTCCCTTCAAAGCAGCGATTGGGCAACTCGGAAGGCTGCAGCTGACACACTCACTCTCCTGGGTTTGGTTCTGGGGCCTTCTCTCAACAAGTTCAAGGAATCAACAATTGCAATGCTTGAGACATACCGATTTGACAAGGTTGATTCTGGGCAATGGGCATTCCCTACTTTCCTGTTTTCAGATTATCACACAGTTTTGAGATACACATGCACTAGGGATCAATATATGGTTGATGGGGTATACTCACAATTCCACTTTTAGAAATATTTTCATCTAATCAGCAAAACTGCTGCGATGTGGCGTAGGTGAAGCCAGTTCGAGACAGTATGGCAGATGCAATGCAGGTGTGGAAGAACATTCCAGACAGTGAGAATGACAACTTTGCAACAAAAGGTGCGATAAAAAGCGAGAGTGCAAATTTTAGATCAGATGAAGCTTCTTGAATAGTGAGTTGCAAATGATAAAAGTGACCTTCTCTTAAAGGAGTTGCCTATATGCCTTCAAAGAAGTAAATCAATTAGCTACAAAATGAATAAAGTCGACTCTTAACTTGTGTGTTTTGGAGACCCCTTCTAGGGAGTACATTAGCAGGGCACATCTCCCAAGAGGGTCTTTGCCCTTAGACTTGGCGCTTGGCTTAGTCTGCCTAAGCTTATGTATTACATAAATTATTAAAGAGGGACCATGATTTCAACTCAATAACTGACCATGTGATTGACAATATTTGAGGGGCTAAATGATGAAAGCCCTTGTCATAATCATATGTCCATCTCTCTCCCCTGTAGGCAAAAACATTTGCCCGAATACTGAAGGTGATCGTGAATATGAAATGGCTGACACAGATGTTTCATATGTTGAAGTGTGTAGCCAAAGTGTTGATGAAGATGGCTGTATCTATTGCAAAAATTTGCAATTGAATTGTCACTGTAAGTTCTTGGCCTAATCCTTGAGCAAAGGTCTGTGGGTGCAGACATCAATGAACATTCACATGACCTTGTTGACATGGCATCCATCCCGTCGGACTGAATACTTTATCTGATGGACACTCTTACTATACTTGTACCTCTAAATAGTATTTAAGGAATCACTTTTGGATCATTTTGCAACATTGGGTCATAGGCCTCATCAGGTCCAAAGCATCATGTAACAATCTGATATGAAAGGTGTCACGACCCACATGTTCTTTGATTTTGAACGATTCTTTGGTTGTGACATCAACGATTCTTTGTCTTGGCTTTTCAATGTTCTAATTTGTATCCAAAAATACAAAACAAAAAAACGATTCTTTGACTCATGAATAAACGATTCTTTGACTTGGCTTTTCAATGTTCTGATTTGTGTTTACCTAGTATATTGTGTGATGGATGTTTGATGATGGATCATGAATAATTTATAAATTACAATGTTAAGTGGAAGTTGGAGCATGAATTGTGTCCATTCAACATTGTCATGTGCACTTGCAATACAGTCTCAGGCTTCAACTTTCTACCAGCAACAGTGAACTTTGAAATATATGTTTTCAACATAGAATCAATGAACCGTTAACGGTTCACCACGGTTCTGAGAACCGTACAGTGAACCATACGGTTCTTTAAAATTTTTGCCCAGAACCGTGGTGAACCGCACTGAATAATCAATCAATTAATTAATTAATTTGTTTTTTGTCCCAGCCCCCAAAAATAGCCCAAAAAAATGCTAAAAAAATGCCAATTTTTTTTCAGAAAAAGCAGATTCTCCCTACTTAGATTATTTACTTCAAATGATTTAATCTCCCAAATTGATAAGAGAGAGGGAGACAGAGAGAGAGAGAGGGACAAAAACTAGCTTTGAGGGGTTTGGGGGGGGGATTTAGGAAAATTAATTAATTATTTTCCTACATGAACCGTACCACGGTTCAAGGAACCGTGGTACGGTTCCGTGGGTTCTATGGTTTTCAATAGCAATCTATCATCTATAAGATTTCAGACACATTGTAGACATTATACATATTACATTAGATATTTATCAATATTATATCTAAAAAATGCCAAATTTTCTTTTGCCAATTCTTTCTGATTCTTTTGGAAGGGACCCGGTTCAGAACCACGATTCATGCCGATTCATCCGATTCTGAAAAGGTCGATTCTGAACCGGGTGGAAACACTAGTACAATATTGTTATTATTCAAATCTCCAGCCCTAGGAAGCTATCCAGTTTGTATCGGAAGTGACAAGCAGTCCTACGTAAATAAAGTTGGACCTCGTCATAGACCATAGAAAGTTCCAGTATTGTTTATCACATTACTGTTCCAACTATTTTGAAATTAGATTGACCATAAAATGTATCAATCCAAACCAGATTGGACCATTGTTTGTAAAGTAGTGATTTGGTAATTTGAAAGAGTCCATGGTTGGGGCATGGTCCAATTAAAAGTTCTGACTTGTCTTGCATGCTCGACAATAGAATGAAAAAGAAGTCCTGACTGCAAGGATCTCTTGTACATGTTACTGTTTCTTGGTATTTGAGCTCACCATGGAAAAATTAGATGATTGAACTTCATATTATAGCGATTAAGAAAGTTCTTATCAGCATACTGTAATCAAGTAAAGTATTTGGCAATTGCATTGCTCAAATTGTTTAGGTACCAACTAGTTATTGTCAGCCACTTTAAGAAAATAAGCAATTGCTTTATTGAATGCCGTCCTAGTTTCTAGAAGTAATTTTGTTGTAGAATTGGGTGGCAAAACTGGTCCTCGGTGCCTAGGCTTCTTGGAGTCAGAAGTTTTAGTATATTTCCCGAATAAAGATTTGAGCATTGGCCTGTGTGATCTTTTGTTTTCTGTCATTTTTGTCTTTGCAATTGTAGAGCGCGCTGCCTGAATCTATTACTTGTACGTTTGCTGGTACCTGCCTGTATTTCAGCCATCAACTTTTCATCTTCACCACATTAATTGTAAAAGGAAGACAGCCATCCTTTGTTGTCGGGTCCATTCGTTGAACTTTACATTTGAGAGAGAGAGAGAGAGAGAGAGAGAGAGAGCGAGAGAGAGAGAGAGCACAGCCGGCTGGCTAGCGAGGCAAGTGACCTCAACAACCTCCTTCGCTTCCTAGCCCTCCCCTTACGCCACCCACCTTCTAAGGTGACCGGCCAGCCACCTTGTGATCAGCTGCATAACCAGGTTTGAAGTAGATTTCCTGTGCCACCTGCTTCCAAGAACCTCTTTTCTTGTGAATAGAATTGCCTCTACAGCCGCCACTGAAATGACCTTGAGACATTGTCTCTAGCTGCGGTTGCTGTTTTGTATTTGAACAACAATGTTCTACCATTGCTGCCAAGCGTTTTCTTTGCTTATTTTCATAATCTCTTTAGTGGGAATTTCTGACGGTCCAATTCCAACATCGTAATGTTTTCAACCATTTCAAGATAAAATCGACCCCGATATGAACCAATTGAGTGGTGCTTCTGTGAACATATTTAAGGTTTCCAATACCTATTATACTGAAAGTGGATCTATTTGAGGCCAATTAATGCGCGGCACGCCACATATCTATACTAGGATTCAGGGGGGGAGGGTCAAAGTTGATGAATTCTGAGCATTTTCTGATAAGGCCAACCATGTGCTAAAACAATGACTCGCCAAGGGTGAGTTATTGCAAGAGTTCAAATGGTTGTCTGGACTTAGAATTGAACAAAGCAAATTTAAAGTGATATCATGGTGATGAACAGTGAGTACGAGGATCAATGGCATCATATATTATGATGAATGTTGGTTTGATAACCAGTCTGATGGTGTTGGAACTTGGTAATCATCACTATGAGGACTATAATGATGATGAAAAAGAATCGATGTGAGCAAAATGCTAATGAATGGTACTTGATGGCCAATGCCAGTTCCAAAGCAGAAATGAGGATAACCAGGGAATACAGGAGAAGGGTGTGAGCAATTTGAAGCTGATGTTGATTCATTTGCAATTTTTTTTAATTTCTTTGTATTTTCTCTAGTTTCTAGAGAATTTATTGATTTCTTCACATTTTAATGCTAATATGGATGTTAAGGGCAGAATTAATATCACAAGTCCTGCTTAGAATCTTTTGATTATCATGCAAGCCATCAGCGTCTGCTTCCATGCTTCACTATTACGAGTGCTCCAAGTGGTATTTGTGCAGCCTGCTAAGTTGCATACAGATGAGAGTGAGTCTCTGTATGAAGGGATTGGAGTATTTTTCAGTTTTAAAGGATGTGATAATGAATTTTTGCTGAGGTTCAGATGTAAATGACTGGATCAATCATGAATTTTGTGAGAATACATTTGCGCAATTATTACGATTTTCTAAGTTGTCATACACTTCACCTGTAAAATCACATCTTTTCTCCATAATATTGCAGGTATTTCACTTAATGATGCTGCTAGTATCTCATCATCTTTGCAGCAGGTTGACCTTGCTTCTCCAAAAAGCAGGCATGTAACAAGTGAAACAGGGTTCTCTTCAGAAAAGAGTGCATCTTCAGAATGTGGCTTGCAGAATGCACAAGACAAGATATTGGCAAACATTTCAAGGAAAAAGACCCCGTCGCTCACCGATAGGAAACTTAATCCTGATTTTTTTCGGAAAATAGAAAGCCGAAACCAAGATGATTGGCAGATTGAAGTTGCTGTTCCTCGTGGCTCCCCTTCCTCAGTAAGTAATCCTCCTAACAAAGGAATGAGTGAAGAAACTATTCAGGCTGAGGCCAATGGTGAAGAAGGGGTGATGAGGGCTAATGCTTCTGGTTACACATTGCGGAACAGAAGTGTGCCTGTTGATGGAAAGGAGAATCCGGAGCAGTGTAAAAGGCAGGAGGATGATGCTTATGAAGCAACAGATTCAGTAAAGTCAAATGGAACTTCAGAAGAAACTGCGGCCTTTAATTTCATGAGGTCTGCAGCAGATCCAGCGCAGTCTAATGCATGGCTTCGTGCTGACTTTCAGCAGCAACAACATACTGGAAATAACCAAACATGGGATTCGACTGTTCCTTCTAAGAATTCTTCAGTCCTTACACAATCTGGAGAACATTTGACTGCAAATAGCTGTGAATTTGTTGCCATCCAGAGGCAACTTTCACAGGTTGAGCAAGAACAATGCAACCTTATGGATATGGTTCAGGTAAGTGACTTTACTGTATATTCAACTTAGGGAGGCATTACAAACTCTTTAGAGAGCGATATTATTTCAGCTAAAGAGCAGTAATTCCCTTACTGCTATACATCGTTCAATTATCAAACTTGGAGTATTTGCTTTCAGAATTCTATTTGGGGATGAAATTGTACAAGTTTTATGTATGCAATGTCTTGTTCAGGATTTTATTCGTAACTGTCAAGAGGGTATGCTGGGTCTGGAAGCACGAGTGCAACGGTTAGAGAGAGCTGTGGAGGACATGGCACGTAACCTTGCTACTTCACGGTTTAGTCACGTGAACAGTGGAAATTATGTAAGTTTAGAAGCTGCTGCTGGTTGTGCTTTGCCTGGCAACTATATTGCATGTTCTGATCCACTAAGCTCCAGATTTCAAAATACAAGTGAAAATAGTGCTAGTTTTCCACAAAGACTTCTTGCATATGGTGGCATGACATCGGTTGGAAGAGGTGGAAGAGAGTTTTCGTCCAGGACTATGGAGATGGGTCCTGAGATGTGGAATGACCCCGCTGGGCGTGTTCTCCAGACAGCCCTTACTGGACAATATCGCTCTGAAAACCACTCGAATCTTCAAAGGAGTCACTTGATGGCTTTTGATGATTCCATCAAGGATTCAAGAGCGATCCACATTGAAGGGGAGCCACCACTAACCAGAAGAACTTGGGAGAGGGGATCTGGCAGTATCCGTTTGGGAGAAGGCCCTTCTGCCAGAAGTGTTTGGCAGGCGTCAAAGGATGAGGCTACTCTTGCAGCTATAAGAGTAGCTGGGGGAGATCCTAGAGCAACAATACTGGAAATTGAGAAAAAGTCAGCCTCCAATTTTGGATTGAATGCGTCCGAGAGGATTTCAGAAGCCTTGCAGTGCCAGACGGCAGAGCCAGGAAACGGTTCTTCATGGGTTCTTTGGAGTCAGGTTATGGAGGATCTTCATTTGGGAGACATTGATTCGGCATATGAACAAGTACTCTGTGCTGGGGATGAGCTTTTACTAGTGCGGTTGATGGGCAAAACTGGTCCTGTTTTGGACCAGCTTTCTGGTGGTACAGTGTCAGAGGTGTTGCACTCTGTTACACTATTTGTGCAACAGCAGAGCTTCCTTGATTGTGTTCTTCCTTGGGTACAGCAGGTAGTCTTCTTAAATATTGTCATTATTCTGCGGCAACAAATTTGCAATGCTATATTTATTTCTAGCAGGCTCTATTCATTCTGATATCTTAATCAAAATCTCTTTTGCTCCTTTATTTATGGCAATGTATGAATATGCAGGTGCTTGATTTGATTAGAACAAATGGACCTGACTATTTGAATGTGACAACTGATATAAAGAAGGAGCTAGTTTTGGCTCTACACGAAGGATCGACGATGGACCATTCGGAAAGCCTTCTTGCAATCACGATGCTGAAGTTAGCTCGGAAGCTGGGGATTTCTTGGTCAATTGACTCAGATAGGAACTCAGAATCTTGAGCTGACAAGTTTGCAAAATTGGATTGGACAAAAGTTTTCACTATGGAATATTGATGTCTTCAGTGTCCGAATTTTGAGGCTTTTGAAAATGTTTTCTGTAGCTGAAATCTTGTTTATTTGTATAAGCCTTTTTTGATAACCTGAAGTTTACAGTATTGGCACTTTGTTAATTGAAAGACATTGTGTTTGCCATTCTTTTACTCACAGGGGTTTAGTTGTCCAAAGAAACATTCTAGACATTTGGATTCTACACCTTGAATGTATGTTCATGAGAATGAGTGTCCCCAGCTTTGGCACACGAGGACATCTCCATATTCCATGTAGCCAACCATTGATAGCTTTATATTGAGAACTGTCTTCTATTTTGAATGCACTTTTGCCTCTTCACGTGAGGCTCCCGAAGACTTTGCTTAGTTTACTGCAAGTCATGGTGATAAGATTTAATTTTGCTGTTTTGAAATGATATTTTTGACAGTTTTTTATATACTATACACTAGTTTCTCATTTTCGGCATATATCTATAAATTTTGGATATGGGATCATGGCAGAGCTAACTTAGCACGAACCCAACTGAGTAAAAATGTCAGTAGCTCTGGTCCATTAAGCATGCCAAGCCTAGAGAGGCCCTTTTTGAGCACTCATCTTTGTTAAATCACGTATGGAGCAAAAAAGAGGCCCTTTTTAAAGTCCCAAAGGCCCTAATGATTGGCATGTGATCAGGCTTGGAGATGGATGAGGTCCCAGACTCGAAGGGTAGCTCTTAAATTTAGAGCTACTGGCTGTCAGCAACCATGATGGAGTCTAGAAGCTTGCATGTTGGATCATGGAGATAAGCACAAATTTTGCTACAACTGTAGTGCTAATTTGAAAAAGACAAACCGAGTTATGTATAGGGCCTATCCTTCACAAATCTAGAGCATTTTGTAGATAAAAAGCATCTTGGAATCATTTCAATCCCTAACATTTGGATTATCAAAACTCCAGCACCAAGGACTAGGCTGCTATCAATCTTGTGACATACAAAAGGTGTCATTAAATCTCAATCTGAGCCTCATGAGTTGTAGTCGAATGCTACGACTTGATCCAGATTGAACTTGCGTGGCCGATTTTCTGAAAACTATCACATTGAGGAGACTTACTGGGCATGACTATTGACTCTGACTAATCTTGTTTATGAAAGAAAGAAATTCAATAGGAAACTTGAGATGATATTGACAGGCCAAACCAATGATTTATTATCGGTATACAAAAAAGGAGAATCTTGTCAATTGATTCCTAGCTTGACTGAATCAAGCATGTTATTGCTTGCAAACACAAATTGACGAGCTCTACACTCAAAGCAACTATGCTGGCTCTGATACCAAATGAAGCAACTCAACTCTCTAGGTATCATGTGTTTCATTAAGTCCTTTCATAGCATGTTCTTCATATATAAACTTATTGAATAAAAAAATTGAGACTTTGATTCTAAGCTCTTGTTGAAGAAGAAATGATGTGTTGAGCATGGAGAGGAGTTGATTGAACTTTGATACTTCAACATGTGCCTATGTATCACCATGTTTTCTATTGTATGTTTTTTTTAGGGTTGTCTACTATCCAAAATCTTATATGACCATAAAACATGCCCATTTCAAAAAGTCAATTTGGATTTCTATAGAGATAGATACTTGCATTCAAAGTTGCCTATGTTATATGTTGGAAGGTAATGTTAGAATTTGGAGGCAAATTTGGAGGCACCATGTATGATAAAAGAATCATAGCAATTCACTACGCGTGTGCTCATGAAGGAATGGCAACACTAAAAGACAACATAAATCCATTGTGTAAATGCAATTACATTCAAAATTGAAGTATCAAATAAGTACATTTATTACACAACTTGGCGATGCCCAAGCAACACAAATGCCCTAGATAGTTTGAACTACTTAGAAGTCTAGAACAAGTGGATTTCAAATGAGCTCGATTTGGGTCAGCGGTCCCGTTGTTTGGGCTTTTTTTGGTTTTTGAAGTTTGGGATTAGTTTGAGTATCTCATGCTATTTTGAGCTAAAAAAAACTTGCCTCTAGATTTTGTATATTGGAGTATTTTCAAAGTTAAATTCCCTCTAAATGGAATATTTTTTTTTAATAAGCCATTAAAGTCACAAATGCATATATGCAACTCTCACTTTGTAGATTAATTAACATAATCAAGTTTTGATGGTTCTATACTCCATTGTGTCTCAAAAAGTAAGAATCAACTAAGTGTGCTTGGACACAAAAGTGTGCTTAAAACAACATTGGTGTTCAGAGCTCCATTTCAAAGAGAGGTTCAAGAAATTCTTAGTTGGTAAACTTGGTTCAATTTGTTTGTTGAAGCAAACATTGCCATAACTAGCACTCCTACATAGTTTGACTCCAAAAACAAACATTTAAGAAAATCTGTAGTTGCAAAATGTTGTTGGAACTTTTGATAAAGATTTGTTAATAAAGTTATTGTTGGTTGGTATGATAAAGACATTGTCTTGTTCTTCACCATTGTGATCAATACTGTATGATAATAATTTTAAGGGAACTAGTTGGTTTTCAATCATTAAGAATGATTCTAATGATTGCTTGCCAATTATGCCATCAATACAACACCTAGATGTTTCATGGTCAAAACTAATCAAAAGTGACATTTTTTTGGCTATAAATGAACAATAAGTTAGTATTGAGCAAAACCGAAATGCTTTGATCTGAATGTTGATCTTTTTGGTTGTAATTAAGCCTTTGAGTGTACTTTCATGAGGTTAACATCCATTAGAACATACAAAAAAGTCAAAGTTTGGTTAAAAAACATGGTTATGAAAATTTCACATTTTTTCTATATGTAGAGTCGATAGCTATGCCATAAACTTTTCATGCACAATTTATGGGATGGTTAGAGGCTGTTCAGTAGCTATGGAGAGTAAGTATGAGTCGTGGAGTTTGAAAGAAGCTCAAAAAAATAGTGTTTTTTTATGGTCTTTTGGACATCTGATGTGCCAATTCTCTCATCTCTTTGTTGGAGGAGCTTATATAGGTCATTTAGTATGCCTTTGAACCTTTGAAACAAGTTATTGTACACCTATTATGATTGCTTGAGGCTTGTGCACCAAAGCGGTGAAGTTGCATGCATGGGCACCCTCCAAGAAAGTGATTTTTGCTTTGTTATATCATATGCTATAGATCTGAACCAGATTGAAGCCTCGTTTGACCTCTACAAAGTGTTTAGAAGTTGTTGATGATAACTCTGAGACCATGGGAAGCATACAAGTCGTTGCCTCTTGTTGATCTCACTTCACTCTGTATTGTGCTCAATAGTGTCCAATTTGGTGCCTTGTAGCCAAAGTTATCGTCGTCGGAAGTTTGGCAATTTTTAGAGCAAAAGTTGACAAAATCTTGAAATTGTTCTAATTGCATGTCAAAAAGTAAGCAATAGGTTGATTTTTTTTATGAAAAATTATTTTCATGTCAGCCTATATGTTTTGTGTGAAAAAAGTACAAAAAGTATCCTAATCTGGAACATAGCACAATGAGTTATAATATTTTAGGATATGAATAAAATACTTGAATACAATTTTGTAAAATTCTTTCAGAAAACTAAAAATTACAGTTTGGAAGACAATTTACTAAAAAGCAATAATTATGTAAGGAATTATTGCATGTCAGTTTGATCGATTTTGGGCATGCCAGAATTCATGACGACTTAGAATTGTTTGGCAATGAAACTAGGCATCATGAATGGTTTCTATGGCATATGTAATAAAAAGTTTTGAAATTTCACAATATGATGCTTATTCTTGTCATGTCCATTTTGGATATTTCCTTAAACGTATCTAAAATATATTTTTTAAAGTTCTTAACTCTGTCAACAATCAGAAATGCAACATCAAGCATTCACAATAAGCAATCACCAAGTAGGGAGACGGAAGAAGAACACGCAATATCACTCTATCACACACTAACACCTACTGAATGTAAAATGTACATATAAACCCTGACCCTGATAGAGAGGGAGAACCTAGGCGTAGACTACTAGACTAGCCTACGGCTAGTTACAGCTAGTAATAAAGTACATCGTAAATAATAACTAGGAAGTGTAACAATGAAGTTTATCATTGATTTCTAACACTCTCCCTCAATGATAAAATTACATTCTTCTATTCCTAGTAGAGTACAAAACTTTTCAAATTTACATCTACCTAATGACTTAGTATAAATATCTGCCACTTGATCTTCAGATTTACAGAAAACAAGATCAATGGCTCCATCAAGAATTTTCTCTCGAACAAAATGATAATGTATTTCAATGTGCTTGGTTCGAGCATGTAAAACTGGATTTTTGGCAAGGTGAATGCAACTTTGATTGTCGCAAGATATGGTAGTCGCATCCACCTGTGGTTGACCTAAATCTACAAGCAATCTTCGTAACCATACCGCTTCTTGTGCAGCATTGCTGAGTGCTCGATATTCAGCTTCCGTCGAGGATAAGGCTACTGTATGATGCTTTTTGCTGCTCCATGAAACTGCAGCTGTACGTACCATAACTGAATGTATGACCACTGGTAGACCTTCTGTCATCAATATTACCTGCCCAATCAGCATTTGTATATCCTATCAATATTGGCGCTTCAGGCTGATCATACTTCAAACCAAAATTCAATGTCCCTCGAATGTATCTGAGAATACATTTAGTAGACTTCCAGTGTGTTTGACTAGGATCTTGCATAAATTGACTAACAACACCAACAACATAAGAAATATCAGGTTGTGTGTGTGTCAAATAAATCAAACTACCCACCAGTTGTCTATACAAATAAGCCTCCACTTTCTCAAATTCATCATATGTAGTAAGCTTCATGTTGACATCCATAGGTGTACTCAAAGGCTTACAATCTTGCATATTGAACTTATAAAACAAATCTCGTGCATATTTGCTTTGTGTAAGAAAGACCACGTTTTCCTTTTGCCATACTTCAATGCCAAGACAATAGTGCATCAATCCTAGATCGCTCATGTCAAAAGCATTGGAAAGATCTGATATGATTTCATCAACTAAGCTCTCACTACTTCCCGTAATAATCAAATCATCCACGTACAACACAATGAACACTATATCTGAATCTTGCCTTAGAATGTAAAGATTAGGATCAACATCACTCTTTACCATTCCCCTTCGCTTAAAGTGTTCATCAATACAAGAGTACCACGCCCGTGGTGCTTGCTTCAATCCATAAATAGCTTTGTTGAGCTTACAAACAAGGTGCTCTCTCCCTGGTTCAATAAATCCTTGAGGTTGTACTAAGTACACCTCTTCATCCAGCACTCCATTAAGAAAAGCAGATTTAACATCCATTTGTTGGATCTTCCAACCATGGAAAGCAAAAATAGCAATGACAGAACATATAGTTATCATCTTAGCTACGGGTGCGAAGGTTTCCTCAAAATCAATACCTTCCTGCTGCTCAAATCCTCTCTCAACCAACCGTGCTTTGTATTTGTTGAGTTGCCCATCAGTTCTAAATTTGATTTTGTATATCCATTTGCAAGTGATAGGCGTCTTACCATCAGGTAACTCAACCAAGAAGTCCTATTTTTTGATATAGCTTCCATTTCTGTTTCCATAGCTTCACACCACTCCTCGTGCTCCTTTGCTTTATCAAAAGTTTTTGGTTCTTGAGCCTTGAGCACAAAACCCATTAGGGTTAGATTCATCTCTAATCTTGCAGCAAGTTTTCAATTTCTACTTGATCTTCTAAGCTCTCCATGCTCACTAGATTCGGGAGTATCTCCCTTCTTTGCACCATCTGTGACTGATAAGTACCATTTAGGTACTCTCTTGGGAATTTCAGCATCAGGCTTGCCTTTGTCCAATGGATTTTCTATATCAAAATCCACTTCCTTCTTGACCTGTACTTTCGCTCTCTCATCAAAAGCTTCAGTGATTACTTCAGATTGTTCACCTCGGCCCATCTCGTCAAATGTAGCATTCCTAGAAATTACAAACTTCTGTGCATTTGTGTCATACATCCTGTATGCCTTGGCCTTCTCATCATATCCAAGAAAAATACACTTGATAGCTTTTGCATCTAATTTCCTTCGTTTCTCATCAGGAATATGAGCATAAGCATTACAACCAAATACTCTCAAATGAGAAATATTAGGTCTCTTTCTAGTAACAGCTTCATGAGGTGTCTTACCTTCCACGAATTTTGTAGGACACCGATTTAGGATGTGCGTAGCTGTGCTACAAGCTTCTACCCAAAAGGTGTTTGGCAGACCCTTGCTTTCGCCCTGGCCATCTCAACGATAGATCTGTTCTTTCGTTCTGCAACTCCATTTTGCTGTGGTGAATAAAGTGTTGTAGTCTGCCTCTTGATCCCTTGATCTTTGCAGAAATCAATAAATTCTATCGAAAAATACTCACCACCTCCATCAGATCTCAAAGTTTTGATGCAACATCCTGTTTACTTTTCAACTAATGCCTTGAATTCCCTGAACTTAGCAAAAGCATCTGATTTCTTGCTTATGAAATAAATCCAAATGCATCTACTATAATCATCAATGAAGGTGATAAAGTAATAGTAGCCACTAAGAGATCTAGTCTGCATAGGTCCACATAGATCACTGTGGACAAGATCTAGGATGCCACTGGCTCTCCTTGCTCCATTTTTGGGAAAATTCTCTCTATGTTGTTTTCCCAAAATGCAACTTTCACAAATTTTTCCTTCAAAAGAAATATCAGGCAATCCTATAACTAGATTACCTCTTTTGAGAATCTGTAAACTTTGAGCACTAATATGACCGAATCATTGATGCCAAAGATTACTTCGACTATCAAACCGTGCTTACCATAGCTTGATTTCTTGAGTTCTGAAAACCACTCTTTCCTTGAAGTCATGTGCTTGAGTTCTGAAAACCACTCTTTCCTTGAAGTCATGTGCTTGGACGCACCACTATTAATGTACCAGGTATCCTTGGCTTCATCACTTGTCATTAATGCTGTAATGAACAAGTTTGAACTCTTACCTGTATTATCTTCATATTGATCATCATCGTATTGATGTTGATCAACATAATTGTCTTCATAATAATCATCATCAACTTGATGTTGATCAGCATAATTGCCCGCTTGCCATTTGCCTTTTCTTTGTTCTATCTCCTTCTATTTCTTGAAGCATTCACGCTCCCAATGGCCAGGTTTGTTGCAATACCTACAATTTCTAGGTTTATTTTGCTTGGAATAGCCGCATCCTTGACCTCGGCCTTGATTCCAATTGCCTCAATTTGGGCCATCATTGGATTGTTCTTGAAATTGTTGAAACGATCCATGATATGAGTTTCCACCTCTTGATTGGTGTCTTCCACGACCAAATCTGCCAACACGTCCTCTCACTGCAAGAGCTTGATCAAATCCCCTTTTGCGATGACTCAAGTTCTCTTGACGTTATTCTTCTTGCAAAAGCAATCCACCTAACTCTTCATAGGTTGGAAGATTTTCTCGTGTGGATATTGTGAAAAATTGTCAACTAGTAGTATTTTCCTAACTTGAGATTTTGTAGGCCTATGGCCAAATAAAAGTTAGAGATAGGTTCATACATGTATGTAGAGGCCCAAAGTATGTGTACACTACTTTTGAGGTCACATTAATTAGAGGAGGTCGAGTGTGGAGCTCTTCTATTGGCTCATAATTTGGTGCATTCCTATTTGACCAAATTTCTAGGTATATGGGTGAATCCTATTGGACCCCAATTTTAGCCTATCATAAGACAAGTGGCCAAGAGGCACTATGGCTGCTATAAATAGCCATCTCCACGAGTATGTACACATCTCATTTTCATTCTATTGAATGAATGTTATGCTCTTTGAAGGTCCATCTTCTTCTCTCTCACTTTTTTGTTCATATCTTGCATTCTAGCCACTAGAATTGTGATTTCTTTGTTGCTATGGCTTCACACGTGTGAAATGCAGGTTGTAGGCTCTGAAGTACGGACAGGGACAGCAAGTTTCTGTTTGTGGAAGCTTATGATCAGATTTTGATGTTTAGTTGATGTTTAGTATGCTTAACATCACAATTTCTATCATTTTTTCAATCTAGATGTGCATAACTTCCATGGCCAAGATCTTTATGAAACTTTAGCATCTTTTGGATCTGAGTTTTTCACATGGTATCAGAGCATTAGGCGGCCAAATGTGCAGGTTTTGCCAGATTTAGAAGAGATTTGTGGGCGAGTTTGCTTTTGTAGCATTCCAATCAAGTTTCTAGCTAAAAATCTTGTTGATTTATGTGTAGAAATTGGATCTTTGTGATCAAAACATCATTTGTATGCATTTCAATTGAAGTAGGGCGAATTCCCTCTGTACTTATCAGAATAAGGAGACAAAAATTGTTTTGGAAAGAGGGAGATGCAAGATCCAACAAGATCCTATTAGTTTTCCATTCTAGCATATAGTTTTTTGATTCAATTTCTTGCTTCTTCATGTCAAAAACTTCAAAATTGATGTAACCCTCTGATTTTCAGTTTGCTGAATGATTCAAGAGTGTATTTCAATCTTAGGAGTGAGGGAAAAGCAAGTATATTGAGGTTTGGTCTTGGTTTGATCAAGAAATCATAAAACTAGTGGCTAAAATTAAGGAAAAAGTGAGGAAAAGAGAGAAAAAGTAAGGTTTTAGGTTCCAAATCTTTGTGATTTCTTCTTGTGTTTCATTTGTTGATTCAAGAGAGTGCTTAGTGCATTGGAAAAGGTCAAAGATCAGAGATCAATCATTGCAACATGGCTACAAATGGAGGCTACATGTTGGAAAGCAATGATAGGCTTACCTCCCTCAACTATTCTACTTGGAAAGTAAGGATGGAGTCTTTGCTTGAGATGAATGAGTTGATGGATATTGTTGTAGGTGTGGAGGAGAGACCTTTGGCACCTCAAGAACAATTGAGGTATGACAAGAGGGCAAAGAAAGCCCTTCACATGATCAAGATGAATGTGACAAATGAGCTTATCAAAGAGGTTGGTAAGTGCACATCATCTAGTGAAGCTTGGGAAGCCTTGAAGAAGGTTTATGAATCCAAGTCTACTTCTAGAGTGTTGACTTTAAGAAGGCAAATCTTTTCTTGTATGCAAAAGAAGAGTGAGAATGGACATGCTTTTGTTTTGAGAGTTAAAGCATTGAATGATGAGTTAGCATGCATTAATGATGGCATAAATAATGAGGAGCTTGTTCAAGTGATTCTCAATGGCTTGTTGGATGATCATGCTAATCTTGTTCAAAGTTATGCTATCCAAAAATGTTTACCAAGTGTTGGAGACTTGCAAGAGGTCTTGTTGGCTGAAGAATTCAGGTTGCAAGCAAGAGTGGGAGCATCTTCTACATCTCAAGGAGGAGAAGAGGAGGCAATGTTCTCTAAAGGCAAGTTCAAGGGCAAAGGTAAAAGCAATTGGTCTAAAGGGCAAGACCAAGGTGAGCACTCTACTTTTGGCAAAAAGAAGGATAGATCTAAGCTAAAATGTTTCTATTGTGGAGTCAAAGGGCATTTTGCTAGTGATTGTTTTAAGAAAAAGAGGGATCAAGGGGAAAAGCAAACCAATCTAACTATTGATGAGGGTGGGGATGAGCTTCTTTCAAATGATGCTTTTGTTATGTCATCTTGCTTGTTGGCTAATCATGGAGACATTGATCCTTGGTGGATTGATAGTGGAGCCACTTCTCATATGACATATCATAAAGAGTATTTTTCATCTTTAATGGCATTTGATGGTGATAGGAAGGTAATCTATACCGCAAATGATGGTGAGTGTGCAATCAAGGGGATTGGCACAATTCCTATTTCACTTTCTACAAATAGGAATATAGAATTGAAAGATGTTTTGCTCATTCCATCCATTACCAAGAACTTACTTAGTGTAAGCCAAATGCTTGACAAAGGATTCAAAGTTGAGTTTGATGGTGATGCTTGCTTGATCAAAAAGGGGTGTAGTATCATTGCAAAAGGGAAAAGGCAAGGGAAATTGTTCAAGCTTGATGCATGTGTTGTTGCTAACCAAGTTGGATGCATGGCAAATGAACAAATGTCAATTCAAGAGGTATGGCATAAAAGGATGGGACATCTCAACTACAAGGCCTTGGAGGTAATAGCCAAAAAGGAGGTAGTAAGGGGACTTCCCAAGTCTCTTACTTGCTTGAATCATGTTTGTGAAGAATGTGCTTTGTCTAAATCACATAGATTGCCATATACTAGATCTATATCTAGATCTAAGATGCCTTTTTCTCTCTTGCATTCGGATATTCATGGTGTTACTACAATTAGCAATGGAGGTGCTAAGATGTATGTAACTTTCATTGATGATTTTAGTAGATTTTGTTGGGTTTATCTACTAAAGAGCAAGGATGAGGTGTTTGATGTGTTTGTCAAGTTCAAAGTTGCTATTGAGACTCAATTTACAACCAAAATCAAATGCTTGAGGAGCGACAATGGTGGTGAATACATTTCTAACAAATTCAAAGCCTTTTGCGATGAGCATGGGATCAAGAGGGAGTACACATGTCCAAGAACACCACAACAAAATGGAGTGGCCGAGAGGAAGAATAGAACCTTGTGTGAGAGTGCAAAGGCAATGAGATTGAATGCTAATCTTCCTAAACCTTTTTGGAGTGATGCTTTGTTGTGTGCAAATTTCCTATGCAATAGATGGCCAAGTGTTGTATTGGAAGGAAAAACCCCTTTTGAAGCTTTGTTTGGTACGAAGCCTAATGTCAAGTTTCTAAGAACTTTTGGATGCATTTGCTACTTCAACATTACTCTTGATGATAGAACTAAGGAGGATCCATCTTCAAGAAAGGGCATTTTTGTTGGTTATAGTGAAGTAAACAAAGCATATAGGATTTATGTTCCTTCAATCAAGAAAGTGTTCACAAGTAGGGATGTCATTTTTGATGAAAGTAACATTCCAAAAGTTGTTTCAAGTGATGATGGTGTTGTTGCAACTAATGTGCTTGATGACAATGGAGTTGATGACACATTGGATGTGGATGTTGAAGAAGCCTCTTCAAGTCAAATTCCAAGGAGAACTCCAAGGCATAAAGTGAAACCCTCAAGGCTCACTTATGATGGCAAAGGTAAGCAAGTGGTGGATGGATCCAACTATGCTTTCCTAACTTCTTTTGATGTACCTTCATGTGTAGATGAAGCAAGGCAAAAAGAGGAATGGATCCAAGCAATGGATCTTGAGTTTGAAGCACTTATGAAGAACAACACATGGAGATTGGTGGAGCTTCCAAAGGGCAAAAGTGCAATTGGATGCAAATGGATCTTCAAGGTAAAGACAAATCAAGATGGATCTATCAACAAGTTGAAGGCAAGGTTGGTGGCTAAAGGTTATGCTCAAGAGCATGGCATTGACTATGAGGAAACCTTTGCACCCGTGGCAAAGATGGTGAGCATAAGAGTAATCATTTCCCTTGCAACTCTTTATGGATGGGATCTTTGGCAATTAGACATTTCTAATGCTTTCTTGAATGGTGATCTTGAAGAGGAAGTCTACATGGAGCAACCCGAGAGCTATGTTTCTCATAGCAAGCCTAATCATGTGTGTTTTCTACAAAAAAGTTTGTATGGTCTTAAGCAAGCACCAAGGAGTTGGTATGCTAGGCTTAACTCTTTTCTACTTTCTCAAAACTTCACTATGAGTGAGTATGATCATTCACTTTACTTTAGAATTAGTGCTAATGATGTTACAATCCTTCTAATTTATGTGGATGACATTATTTTAAGTGGAGGGAACAAGGAAGATATAGAAGATATCAAGAAAGCACTAAAAAAGGAATTTGAAGTGCATGATCTTGGTCTTTTGAGCTATATCTTAGGAATAGAAGTAATTAGAACTTCTCAAATCACTTTTATTTCACAAGAGAAGTATGCTATTTCTATTCTCAATAGATTTCATATGGTAGATGCAAATCCTATTGATACACCTATGGAATCACATGTAAAGCTAACTATAAGAGGTAATGAAAGATCCTTCGAGGACATTACTCTCTATAGGAAGCTAATAGGTTCTCTTATATATCTAACCATCACAAGACCTGATTTATCTTATTGTGTTGGTAGATTAAGCCAATTCATGCAAGATCCTAGCATAGAACATTGGAAACTAGGAAAGAGGATCTTGAGATACATCTCGGGAACAAAAGATTTTGGCATTGTTTATAGAGGCTCATCACCTAACTTATTTGGTTTTTCAGATTCAGATTTTGCAGGAGACCTTATGGATAGAAAATCCATAAATGCACATGCTATTTTCATAGGTGATGGAGCTATCTCATGGATGTCGAAGAAACAAGCAACTATATCACTTTCTTCTAGTGAGGCCGAGTACAAAGCTTTGACATCATGCACAAAGGAGATGGTGTGGATCAAGAGGATGATTATGGAGCTTCATTTGCTGGATTTTTCAGAGAGTCCAATCATCTTTTGTGACAACCTTTCAGCCCAAAGTCTAGCAAGCAATCCGGTTTTCCATGCAAGGAGCAAACATATCGAGGTGGCTTACCATTTTGTGAGAGAACAAGTGTTGGCAAAAGAGATCAAGCTTGAACATGTCCCATCAAAGGAATGTGTGGCTGATATCTTTACCAAAGCATTGGGAAAGGACTTATTTTTCAAGCATAGAACAAGTCTTGGTGTACTTTCTAAATCTATGCTAAAACTAGTTGAAGAGGGAGTGTGAAAAATTGTCAACTAGTAGTATTTTCCTAACTTGAGATTTTGTAGGCCTATGGCCAAATAAAAGTTAGAGATAGGTTCATACATGTATGTAGAGGCCCAAAGTATGTGTACACTACTTTTGAGGTCACATTAATTAGAGGAGGTCGAGTGTGGAGCTCTTCTATTGGCTCATAATTTGGTGCATTCCTATTTGACCAAATTTCTAGGTATATGGGTGAATCCTATTGGACCCCAATTTTAGCCTATCATAAGACAAGTGGCCAAGAGGCACTATGGCTGCTATAAATAGCCATCTCCACGAGTATGTACACATCTCATTTTCATTCTATTGAATGAATGTTATGCTCTTTGAAGGTCCATCTTCTTCTCTCTCACTTTTTTGTTCATATCTTGCATTCTAGCCACTAGAATTGTGATTTCTTTGTTGCTATGGCTTCACACGTGTGAAATGCAGGTTGTAGGCTCTGAAGTACGGACAGGGACAGCAAGTTTCTGTTTGTGGAAGCTTATGATCAGATTTTGATGTTTAGTTGATGTTTAGTATGCTTAACATCACAATTTCTATCATTTTTTCAATCTAGATGTGCATAACTTCCATGGCCAAGATCTTTATGAAACTTTAGCATCTTTTGGATCTGAGTTTTTCACAGATATACTTGTCACAAACATTTGATGTGACTCACTCAAACTATTCAATGTCAATTGCACGATCTCACGATCCTGTACTTGCTCTCCAACTACTGCTAATTGATCACGAATCTCTTTGATTTTCAGTAGGTGATCAACAACAGTTGCACCATCATCTATCCGCAATGTGTGCAGCTTCGTCTTCAAGAATAGCACTCGAGATGTGTTTGTGGTCTCAAACAATGCCTTCAACGTATCCCATGCTTTTTTTGGTCCTTCTGATCCAAAATGTAGGGAATAATTGCATCTCTAACTGATAAGTTGATGACATTTTGTGCTTTCCGTTTTCTCTTGTCAAATGCCCGCTGATCTTCTTCAATCACTGGCCTTGTCTCTTCACCTGTCACGATCTCCCATAGCTCTTTTTCCATCAAAATGTTTTCAGTTTGAATTTCCAAACTGCATAGTTGCCGGCTCCTTCCAATTTGCTTGACTCCTTGAGGACACTCTCACTTAGAGTTGCCATTATTGAACAGATGAGTCCAGATCAAGTAATTTATCACACCACAGAACTGTATATTTTTCTGGTTATACACCTGATATCGGAATGGAGTGCGAAAGTACGGCTGCCTAGGATCCTCTTTAACTTGTGCGCGTGGATCCGATATTGGAGCATGCGATATCGGACTGGAGCGCGGATGTGCAACTGCTCGGAATTCTCTTTAGCTCGTGCGCTTGAATCCGATATCGATACGGACAATATCGGATTGGAGCGCGGATGTACGACTGCTCGGGTTTTTCTTCAGCTAGCGCGCTTGGATCCGATATTGGTACGGATATAAAAAGGAGAGAATATAAGAACTTTCAGAGGGAATATTCCAGATTCCCTACTTTGGCGCGGCGGCTACGCCTCCTCCTCTTTGCTTAGATTTCGAAACGAGTGATCGTTCAAACAGACAAATATTAGTAATGTGAAAGGTATGAAGCCTCAAAGCTCTAAATGACAGTATTAGACACTGTCTGGTGTGATTTGCCATATCCCAAACAAACAAATGAGAGATTTCTTGGCACAACTCTCTGACAAATGACACTTTTCACAAAGACTAAAAAAAATATTGTAAAACTTTTCCCACTCAACAAATTTTCAATCTATCTACTGCTGCCCTGGCCTTTCCGATGCCTCCAGGACTGTGTCTTCATTCCCCACTAATAACTGTGAGCTCCAAAACCTGCAAAATACATCAAGAAGGATTTCTTCCTGCCGTTTTTGTCTCTCCAAGCTTTCACCTCCTGTGGAGGACTTTCTCACTTCGTTGTGGACCCTGTGACAAGCTGTATGCACTGATCAGGCATGCAGGACTATCGTAGGTCTGATACCATGTCAACAATCAGAAATGCAACATCAAGCATTCACAATAAGCAATCACCAAGTAGGGAGACGAAAGAAGAACACGCAATATCACTCTATCACACACTAACACCTACTGAATGTAAAATATACATATAAACCCTAAACCCTGATAGAGAGGGAGAACCTAGGAGTAGACTACTAGACTAGCCTACGGCTAGTTACAGCTAGTAATAAAGTACATCGTAAACAATAACTAGGAAGTGTAACAATGAAGTTTATCATTGATTTCTAACAAACTCAATGAATCTAGATATGGAAGAAACAAAAATAAATACAATCATAAATGAATTTCAAGATGTATGATGGGACACATACAACCTGATAAGTCGCATGGGGTGCTCTTGTTGTTTTTATGAAGGGATTAAAAGATAGAAGCACTTGAATGTGTGTTATGTACAAGGGATTGAATAAGGTATTTTAAAAATAGAATCGGCCATGGCTTTCCATTATACCCAATGGGGTTGGTTCAGTTGGTTAGCTTGGCATCCAGAGTTTCTTTGGTCCCAGGTTCGAGCCTCCCCTTAAAAACCAAAAAGCATTATACATAACGCGTTGCTAGAAAATTCCTTTTATATGAAATGGCACAATTATGTATGTTCAAAGATAGACATCATTAAAATGAACTAGACATGTAAGATACATTTACTATAAACAAAAAACAACAAATATGTATTACACAATTGTAAATTGTAATGTATTATTTATTATGAACAATAATAAACATGAATCTATTACACTTCACTAAAAACAATAAAAAAATACATATTGTTTTTGTACAATTTTGTAAAAGTGCTTTACATTGGAAAAGGCCCCTTGTGAGGTGCTGACCGCATAGTTCTAGCAGCTCCTTAGGGATTTAGTGATGTTTTGCAAGTTATGGATGAATGAGAAAGGGGGACATGCTTGTGAAATATAAATGAAGAAGGTAATTGTTGTAAAATGGGAGAAGAGAGAGGAGAGGCTAATATAAGGGCCTCTTCACATGAGGTGCCCGGCCCCGTGAATGATGCAAGCAGTGGAATTTTTTTTTGTTGCAGCCAAGAACGTAGCATTGATGGCAGGCCAACCCGGAGAGCCCAAAAACCCTCCCTGAGGAGGTGCGTGGCCATATCGACCGGGCACGATTTTGTCAAGAAGGCTGGCATGCAATGTTGAAAATGGAGCAACCCACTGATCCGTTCTTGAAGTCAAGAACGGGCCGGGGTTTTGCACGTGCAAAGAGGCCCTAAGGGTGGAAGAAAACTCTGAAAAGGTACAGAAAAAAAAAAGCCATTCTTGGTGTGAAGGAGAGAGGAGAGAAAAAATAAAAGCCTTGTTGGAAGAAAGCTCTAGAAAGTTAGAGAAAGAGAAAGACGAATGTACAAGAGTTTTCCAGACCTTTCTTCGACCTCCTTTTCACTCTCCTCCCGCACCTTACGAACATACATTTTTCTCTATATATTTCACATGAGGCCTTTCGGATTTTCTTCATTCTTCCATAGCTTGCACCATATCAGTGAGTTCGTTACCAGCTATCTAACCCTACGCGTTCATAGTAATCGATATAATCTCTACATCGGGGATTCTCAATTCATCAACTCTCGCCATCGACGGACAATCTTGGAAACCGCAAATTACAGCAATTCATTTCTGAGAAGGAAGTTCGTTTTCTCGTTTTTAACTGGATATGGCTTTGACACCATTCTTCTTTGGTGGAGATCAAAGTATTTTTGATCCCTTGGATAGATTTTTTGAGCCTTTTGACAGATTTCCTCTGTGGGACAATGCACCTAATTCTCGACAGTTCGCCCGAGATGTGAGCGCCATTGCTAGTACTCGAGTTAATTGGGTTGAAACCCCGGAGGCTCACATTTTCAAGGCCGATGTACCAGGTGATTCATTGTTCCTGATCTTAGCGCACAATATCGAATAATCTTACTCAACCTGGCTTGTTGCCACAAAATTTTCATGCCCGTGCTGATCTCCTTATAGTAGTTCTTGTTCGTTTTCTCTGATTCATCTGATCTGTATTCTAAATCTTTTGAATATGTCTTTGCTTTGGATTACAGGGTTGAAAAAGGAAGAAGTAAAGGTTCAAGTGGAAGATGGACGCACGTTACAGATAAGCGGAGAACGCAAGAAAGAGGAGGTGGAGAAGACGGACAAATGGCATCGGGTGGAACGTACGCAGGGCAGTTTCTTGCGACGTTTCCGGTTACCAGAGAATGCGAAATTGGAGGAAGTGAAGGCCAAGGTTGAGGACGGCGTCCTCACCGTCACAGTTCCTAAAATTGAGAAACCTAAGCACGAAGTGAAGGCCGTAGAAATCTCTGGCTAAAGTGCAACAGCATAGTGCATGCGAGATAATAGGGCTCATGAGATTTTCGAACAACATACGTGTAGCTCAATTTTCACGATTTGCTTTCTAAGCCGTTATATGAAGACAGTATGTCCGTAATGAAACCTTGAATGCAGACGGACGCAAATGCTTTGTATCAAGTTTTGCTATTAGTAATATAGAAGGAAGGCGTTTTTTATTATCGTGCGTGTTGACTCGATTGTTTTTTTTTTTGTCTCAGATGACCCTCGGGTGTATTTTTCTGTTGAGATTTTGAATATCTAGTGTATATTGTTAGCTTTGCACATGTATTTTCTGATATCTACAGGCACAGATGACTTGGCCAGATATTACCAACAATATCAAGCTAACATTTTCATCAGCGGTACCAATGGCAGCTGAACATTCCGCCGTTTCCAAATCTTGATTTTAGAGCTAGAATTTTATTCCACTCGTTTTCACATAGGAACCAAATCCTAAGACTCCGTTCTGGTTTTGAGTCGTGTAAACACGAGTTTAGTATTGATACCTCTAAAGGAATAAATCCGTCGGGTGCTACACTCTTCCTTCCTAGCAATGTTTAACTCAGCGTATGAAATGTAACACAGCATTTTGTGTTGTTGGTCATATAAAACAAACTCGACGAATATCATGAATCTCAGCGTATATTGCTTTGAAATACATAATATTATGTATTTCAAAGCAATATACTCTTTGCTGAACGTTTTTGAATTGGGTGTGATCGAATAACAGACAAGGAACTAATGTCTTCTCTTTCTCGTCATCCAAAAAACATATAGAGAAATGGAGAGAGAGGTGTATTTTGTGCATACTGAAGGAGAGTAAAAGCGTACACAGTATGCACTGAGCACACTGACAATGCACAACTAATTTTGCTAACATGTTTTTCAAAAAAAAAAAAACGTGTACAAGAATACTAGTTACTGTGCAGCACGTGGCGCTTGCAAATCTTAAGCTATTTAATGTGCACAATTCCAGCTACAATAAGGTTATTTTTGATCGTAAATTTCTAACATCTGACTTGCTTAGCTTCTATAAATCTGCCTATTGGCTTCAGGTGAAATCACATGGATGCTTACGTGGCCAGTATGTCATGTTGTTTGAATCATGGAATTGTAGGGGAAAATAGGCAGAGTATCGGAACGAAACTGCATAGGAATGAAACTGGCAAGTTTTTCTTAAACAACTATTTTTTATACAAGCAAAAGTAGTACATACCTGTGTAAGCAGGTTGCAGATAAAATACGTTTGCAGATGGATGCTTTTTTGGATAAGAAGACTTCAAAAAATTGAAAAGCTTTATAAAATGCAGGTTTTCGAGGATAACTCGGTGGTTTCTCGAGCATCGAGCACTACCCCTTCGAGTTGCATGCATGACACGATGAATAATTTGTGAATGTGTGAATACCCAAAGCAGTAATTTGTGAATGTGTGAATACCCAAAGCAGGTCGATGTTGTAAAATTTACTTTGGAGGTAAAGCTCTTCGTCAAAACATTGGCCATTCGTTTCAAAAATAAGTGCTTGAATGAATAACAAGGTTTTGATGTTTCTTTGGTTGTCACACTAGACTTTTGTTGCTTTTCAACTCATGACTAGGATCTTGTAGTAGGTGAAACCAAACAATTTCTAGCTCTTGTGGAAAGAGCTATGTACTTGGTTTTAGCAAAAAATCTAGCTATACTTTGTGTTTTACTCATCCATCCAAGTGATGCTTTGTATAAAAGACATGTTGAACTTGTCATAGATGGGTAGTGTTTTCGAGCGAATCAAGTTGGGTCAATTTGTGTAGTTCAAACTATAGTTTTTGTATTTTGGATTTTTTAGAATTCCTAAGCCTTCTATTGTTATAATAAAACAATTTTTGAATGCTAATTACATATATAGTACTAGCAACTATTATGTTCGTGACAAATGTAGTGATTTGTCTACATACTTTTGAGCAATTTGAGGATGATCTAAGTAATAGTCTTAGCTGATAATTCGTTTCGATCCTAGCTATGTACATTTATAATCTTTTCTCTTGTCTGGTATCGGACCACCCAACAGTATTGGGCATGCCGAATTGTTTAATTACATCTTCACACCAACTAGAGTGGTATTAGAGAGAAAAAAACATGCAAAAAACACCACATATTTGGAAAAAAAAAAACACCACATATTTGAAAAAAAAAAATGTATTTTGAATAATGGATTCTAAACTCAAATCAATATCAAAATAATTGAATGGTGATTCTTTGGAAATATGTGCCCATGTGCAGCATTCAAAATAATTGAATGGTGATTCTTTGGAACTATGTGCCCATCTGCAGCAGTTCACATGCTTTGTCTAGCATACCCTAGAATGAAGCATCAAATACGTTGACCTGCTAATCTCAGGATGATAGTCACAGTATCGCAGCCTTCTAGCATTCTTCATTGAACACATTAGCACAATGTAGCTCTTAATTGCACCTGAAGAAGCCTATTGCTAATTGCTACGTCATGCTTTGTTTATTTGGCTTTGTTTAGAGCGGAATAGTCGAATACCCTATACCTCAGAAAAATATTTTTGTCATTTGAAACAAAATCATTCTGGACCTAAATTATGCCAGAATGGATTTGTTTCATGATACCTCTAGGTTCATATCACCTGGGTGAATGAAAGCTGCACCTCCTTTTGCTATTGGTCTAAAACTTCATGCTTAGGGCATAACACTGTGGCCTCTTCTAATTGGTCCAAAAAATGCAAAACAGATGCGTAATAAAGCAAACAAAAATGCCATGATGGAAACCCTAACATCTTGAACATAAAAGAGTGAAAATATTACCTTGGATGGATGGGAATGAAGAGTAGCTGGAGTAAAAGATGACAGGCAGGCCCTTCCTTGTGTTGTGGACAACAGAGTGTGAGAATCTATGCAGGCTCCAAGAGAATGATGATGCATATGCATCGTAAGATCCATTTCCATGCTCTCTCTCTCTCTCTCTCTCTCTCTCTCTCTCTCTCTCTCTCTCTCTCTCTCTCTCTCTCTCTCTCTCTCTCTCTCTCTCTCTCTCTCTCTCTCTCTCTCTCTCTCTCTCTCTACCTTTAAGATCTTTTTTTCATAAATAGAACTCGCACACCTATCTGGGTTGTTCGTCAAAACTCGCACACAACCTTAGGAACTCGCACATAGTGAGGCAAATTTGTTTGAAGGTTGAAACAAGAAAAATTTTGAAAAAAATTTATCTCTGAACCACAAGGACCTTAATCTTTTATTAAAATATTAAGGTTCAAAACTCGCACATTGTGCCTTTGACTGAGTCAACTATTTTTTGAGACCTTAAAAGCCTGTGCGAGTTTTGTTTGTGTTCCATGATCCAATAATTTCCAGAGAAGTTGCCAGTTTTATCCTATCTAGTTGTTGACCAACTTCTGTGTACGTTTGTTGCAATATCCCTCTCTGCCTTCGATTTCCTGTCCTATTACTGTAATCATACATTGATATCACCCTGGCAAGACGATTGATTATAGGCGACATGAGTAAGGAACTTGAAGGTGTTGAAAATGAAAGATCATCTATCTTGACTTTAGGCTTGTCACAAAGTTTTCTCTATGTAAGTTTGTTGTTTCATAATGTAAATGCCAAATTTGGCCTAGAAGGAACTCGAGCTATATGGGTTCCTCAAGTCTAGTTGGTAGTATACAACTTGCATATAGATTATAGACTTAGAAATGTCATTAATATGCTTATAAAAACTCGTGGCATATCACATGCAATGGTTGTAAGTGATCCATAGTGACATGCAAGGCATGCACAAAGTGAAATGGACACATGCATGATTATTTGTCCATATCTTGTGATTATACTTTTGAATAAGAACGTCACGACAGTTTTCGCATTGTTTCGTTTCGTCGCCTCTGCTTCAACGTTCTTTGTAGCATAATCCGTTGCAACTAGAATATAATGACATTTCGTATGTTGAGTCACAGGTTTGATTGGACCGACAAAGTCAATCCCCCACTTTTCAAATGGTGCAAGAGGTAGGATTGGTGTCAACGGCCAATTCATTACTTTTGTAGGCTTACCAGACCTCTGGCATGGATCACATGAACGAATAAAATTTGATACATCCTTGAACATTGTTGGCCACCAATACTTGGCAGTCAATATCTTATTAACAGTATTTTTTAAAGCAAAATGTCCACCAACATCTTCTAAGTGTAAGGCTTTAACGAACTTTTTAATGTCTTCAGTTTCGAGACATCTTCGAAGCTGATGATCTGCACCAAGCTTGTACAAGATATTGTTAATAATTGTATAAGGTGCTACCTTATATTGAAAAACTGTCTTTTGCTCCAAATCGTAACCATCCGGATATATCTGATCTTTGAGATAAATAATAATATCAGAATATAGCGCATTTGTAGATGAAATCTCGAATAAATGTTCGTCTGGAAAATCATCATTAATAGGTTCTTCAATTTTTCCCGTGCTGAGGCGTGAAAGATAATCAGAATTTGTATGATAGATTTCTTGACGAAGCTCTACTTGATAAGTGAATTCCTACAGAAGTAGAACCCATCAAGCAATTCGTCCTGATAGATTTGGTTTATTTACAAGATACTTAAGAGCATAGTGATCAACATGAAAAATAAATACATATCCCAGCAAATAATGTCGAAATTTCTTAACAGTGAAAATCATGCCAAGTGCTTCCCTTTTTGTAGTCGAATAATTCTTCTCTGATGCACTGAGCTGTCGACTCGCATAGTAAATGGGATGATCTTTCTTTTGGTCATCCTTCTGGCTTAGACAGGCGCCAATAGCAAATGCAGAAACATCCACATAACTATGAAAATAGCCCAGTTGGGTGGTCTCAGAATAGGAGCATTGATCAATCTTTGTTTAAGTTCTTCGAATGCTTTCTACTGTTCATTTGTCCACAAGTATTCCACTTGTTTCTTTAGTAGATGTGTTAGAGAGGCAGCAATAGAAGCATGATTTTGAATAAATCTCTGGTAATAGCCGACATGTCCTAAGAAAGCTCTTAGTTCACGTAAATTGGTTGGTATCTGGAGATTCTTTATAAGCTCAACTTTATCTTTGTCGACTTCTATTTCTCTGTTACATATTCTGTGTCCAAGTAATATCCCTTCTTTCATACCGGAAAAACATTTCTCCGGATGAAGAGATAAACAAGTATCTCGACACCATTGCAATGTTAATTTCAGCTTTTGCAGGTGTGTCTTTATATCACTATATACATAGAAATCATCAATAAATATTTTGAGAAAAGTTCTTAAGAAGGCAGCAAAAATTAACATCATGATTCGCTGAAAAATTGCTGGAGCGTTACAAAGACCAAAGGGCATTTTGTTGTAGGCATAAGTGCCCCAATCTGTAGTGAATGTGGTCTTTGAACGATCCTCCTTCCGTACTCCAACCTGATTATAACCAAAAAAACCGTCATAGAAACTGTAACGCTCCTGACCAGCAACCTGATCTAAGATGGAATCAGTGAAGGGCGGAGGATGTGGCAGCATTGAGTTTGCGAAAATCTTGGCATATTCGTATTTTGCCAATCTTCTTCTTTGGGACGACAACAATGGGTGAAACCCATTCACTGCTTAAGACGGGATAGATTTTGTTGAGTTCATCCTTAACCATGAGAGAGTACTTAGGATTGAGACGATACTGTCTTTGTCGAACAGGTACAACATCTTCCTTAAGATCAATATGGTGCTCTCCGAATTCCGCAGGTATACTCTTCAAATCGTCGAGCAACCAGGCAAAAACATCTTGACACTCCTTCAATAGTTCAGTGAATTTTGCTAACTCTGATTCTCCAAGTGACTTGGAAACATGCACAAATCTGCCAGGTGCAAGTTCAATTAGTTTAGTAGAATATGGTAATATGATACCTTTTGTCATACTGGCCTTAGTATGGCCATGAATTGCGCGCATGGTTGACTCCATAGATGTATTCTTATTGTCAGTCTGGTTATTGTTACCAAATTCGTATTTAGATTCGTCACTCGAGTCATCAGACTCTTTCAATTTCGTGTCTGCAACATTAATTTCTTCATACGAAATATCCGCTTCAGTGTTGCAGGCATCGAAGAATTCTTCTTCGTCAGCATTCTCATAATATTTGAAATATTGAATTTCAATGTCAGATGCATGAGAAAAAACATTTAAGGCATAAGAAGATTCCTCTGATGTAAAACTGGTGTCAGACAAAGGCGTTTCGCCTTCATATATGTCCCGACTCCAGGTGATTATTTGTTCTGCTGGCTTACCACAATTATTGGTCTCACCAGTCTGAAATCTTAGCTCTCCGGATTTCCAATGAACACTTGCGTTTGATTGATAAAGCCAAGGTCGTCCAATCAGCACAGAATAGAATGACAAACCGAGTGGTTTGATAACTATGAAATTCATTGTGGCTTGAATGTAAATAGTGACATCCTTTAGTTCTCCAACAGGTTTTCGATGCGTCGAATCAGCTAACTTGATGTTTCGCTATGTCGGTTGAATGTCAGTCAGCCCCAAAGCATGAGGTGTATCTTCTGTTATTATATTCACGCTGGAACCAGAGTCAATTGGCACTTTTTCTATTAAGCATCCCGCAATGGTAATATCATTTTCAGGTGCACCGAGATCACCTAAATCAATAGACAGAACACCAGCATCTGGCAAAGAAACCTTTTTCTTCTTTTTCGGGCAGAAAGACCTTTCAGTTGCTTTTTGTAATAAGTGTTATCTGCCAACAACTGCTCAAAAGTAATATTCGGATGAAGTGATTCAATATCAGTCATGATGTCATAGTCCTTCATCTTCAATTTATCGATAACATCATTAGACAATTTTGTCCTTGTGATTTCGTTGTCCCCTTCTTCGAAAGTGACCACCTTCTCTGCAGCAGCTGACTGAAGTTCAGCGTCGATAATTTCTTTCGCCTCTGATGAGATATCTTTTGAAAACAACTTCGCAGCATTGCGGTCATAGTCGGGGTCATCTTTGAGATCTTCTTTAGTCGTAGATTTATTCATCGTCTTGCTAGAAGATTTCTTCTTCGAGGATTTTTTGCGCTTTGTCAAAGATTTTTGGTCAGGTTTCGAGGAGCTTTTGCTTCTCGTTGTGACTCTGAATAAGTTTTCCACGTTACTTGGCTAGGACTGATCTTCTGTCTTCGTCAATTTTTCTTCAATAACATCAATTTTCTGCACAATAGCGTCAGTCGAAGCTTTCGCTTTCGAGTGAGCTGGTGTTGCTACATACTGATACTTGGGTCACGGCTTCTGCAGCTGAGGGCAGTCAGAATACTTGTGACCAGGCTCTCTGCAGTTCGCGCATAATGGTACATAACCAATCGGCTTTCGCGGCTGAGGACAGTCAGGTGAAAAATGTCCCAGCTCTCCACAGTTATAGCAGTTGTCCGACACTGGTTTAGTCGCGGTTTGAGACTTCGCTAGTCCAACAAATTCAGGAGGATTATGTCTTCTTGGTGCGAACTTGGGTCTGTCTTGCTGGGCTGATGCTGCAGTACCCTGAACATAGTTAGTAGTCGCATCATTTTGAAAAATAAAAAGTACCTCCTGGGCAGGATCTTCAATGTATTTGACATAATTACAAGGCAAGTACTTAGGAGATATATTCCTGAAAAATGACTTTAGGCCTCTTTATGAATTATACTTAACCAGCTCATATCTTCATTTTTGAGTATATCATGCCATATTTATGTTGATATTCAATTTTCAACAATAAGGTGGCCATACAATGACTGTTGCTGTGTGTGTGTTGTTGTTGTTAATGTTGTGTTGAATCTGGCTGCTCTGCCTTTGTCTTCTTGTCCTTGAAATTTTTTTTCTTGGATTGATTCTTATTAGAGTACAATGTCATTGACTTGGTACTCGTTGTTGATAAGCTCTTTCTCCTGACTTCTTCTTGCAAAAGACTTGCTGTCAGCTTCTGAAGAGACAACACATGAGTATTGCTCAAAAGCAACACTAGATTATCGTAGGAGGATGGAAGACCGGTGAGAAGAGACATTGTTGAGTCTTCTTCTGAAATAGGGAAACCTATGGTAGCAAGTTGATGCAACAACTGTTTGAATTCATTTAAATGATCGCTGACTGAGATGCTTTCACTCATTTTGAGTGTAAGTACCTTCTTCCTTAGAAAGAGACGAGTCGATACATCTGAAGTCTCGTAGATACTTGTTAGGATATTCCACGCTTCTTTGAAGGTCGTGTTGTTACCAGGCTGAATTCAACCACTACCGCACAAGTGCCAACCAAGAGCTGCTAACTTAGGCAAAGCATGCCCTCAAGGCATGTCAGAAATTCATGGAGCAAAAAACCTTAACTAGCTCCGGTGGTAATTCCACCACCACCTACACTCGATGCTGCACAGGCTGACTCCAGCCATGATAAGGGCAAACAAGTAGTGGGGGCCACCAGTCCAGATCATGACTCAAGTGTGCAGGATCAAGGGCACCAAGACACAATGGGAGCCGATTCTCAAGGGCAAGACATGACACAACAAGCAGATCCAAGCCATGCACAAGCTTCCTCATCCAAGGCTCGAAATCAATCTCCGCCAGCCGCACATTTTGAAAGCCAACAACGGTAGAGGATATGATCAACACCTACCTGACACAATTTCCACACGAAAGCTCACGGGACGACTGGAATTTATCGGTCACATTCTAACTCTAGGCACTCAACCAGAATGGAGAAAAAGACTGTTCGAACTGATGGGGCCAGCAAGTTAGATAGGATGAACAAGAACAAAAGGAGAGCAGGAATATTGTGAAACAGCTCTCCCATTCTAATCGGCTGTTGGGTGCAAAAACAGTCTAATAGAGAGCTTATGCTCGATATAATCACAACTTTAAGTGTTTTGATTGCCCAACAGGATCTTAAAAATTATTTCATACTCTGAAACAAGAGTACAATCCACCGAAGAGATTAGAGATGGTTTTGTATGTGGTACTACTGAAATCAGATTCAACGTGAAGTATAGTTTTGAAATAAATGGAAGAGCAATATGATATCGCGAGTTCCTCAGGCGTCAAATACAGCCATCGCCTAATCGTAGACGTTCGTGTTCTGATCAGAGTGAGTAAACAAGCGTGATCAAACAACAATGAAAGTGCATTCAATCACAACAAGCGTTTATCTACATTGTACACAGATAAAAATATGTTGCTGTTATATTACACTGAAGCACAATACAAATAGCAATTACAACCAAAATTGACGGCATAATTGGGAGGCTCAAATAATGCGTCTCATGGACGGAGCAACCCGTAATCTGTGCTTGAATGATCTATTTATAGATTTCATTTGTGTATTAATTACATTGAATGCTTGTCACCTAATTAGAAAAGCCATTGTACTTGGAAGTATATGGCTTTTGTGACAACTGTACATAGCATTTATGGTCAATAATTCAGCATCGTTGATGCAGACGAGGACGTCGCTGGAAAGTTCCTTGTTTATTTTAGACGACCTTCGGATTTTTTTTCTCTCTTCGCATTTTTTGCAAAAGGCCGGAGGTGTCCTCAAAGACGATGATGTCTTTAGAACAAATTAACTCATGAAAATAGATGACATTCGGGAATTTTCTCTCTCTTCGTATTTTTCGCAAAAATCGAAGGTTTGTTAAAAACAGTTAAACTTTTGAACTATGCAAGTTGTCGCATTTCGAAAAAATGTGAAAAAGCCGAAGTTGTTGAGAACATAGTGTATTTATGCAGACTGTCAAAAAAGTAATGTGTTTTTGTAGACTTGTTCTAAATGCAAGTTTTGTGGAAGCCCTTGAAGATGGCCAAGTCTTCAATGACTTCAAGTTATTAAACTTAACATCTGAACTTGAATTCATGGTAGGATTGGTTACCCTTTGTTGGAGATCAACCGTTGTAGACATTTTTCAGATAAATTGGCTATCTAAGTTTGTGATTCCTGCAGGTATCAGATGAGCAGAAGTAGAACCAAAGTTGGTTTCACATGACCCTAGGTCAATGATCAATAAACATGTAGGAATCATCATGAAATAGAAATTAGTCATTCACCAAGGAGACAACTGTGGGTTTAATTTCCAACAGTCCCCCTTAGGTCACGGTTGGTGCCTTGGTATCTTTGTCAGGTTCAACATGTTGAAGAATTTTTTATGCTTGATCCTAAGAAGCGCTTTGGTGAAGATGTCTGCGACCATTTATGTTGTGGAGCAATATTGAAGGATCATTTGCCCTGAGAAAACTTTCTCTCGAATGAAATGATACTAGATTTCTATGTGCTTGGATTTGTCATGAAATCTGGGATTCAGTGACAGTGAAATATAGCTCAAGTTGTCACACAGAATGGTGGTAGCATTAAACTGAGTGTGATGTATGTCATGAAGTAATAACCTGATCCATACAACTTCTTTTGAAGCTTGACATGCTGCGATGTACTCTGCCACTATCGAAGAAAGTGCAATTGATTTATGCTTCCTTGAGTTCCACAAAATCGGTCCTCCTGCCAGATAAAAACAAAATCCGGAGGTAGATTTTCTCATAGAGACTGTTCCTCCCCAATCTGAGTTAGATTAGCCTCATAGGATGAGTGGGTCGATAGCATTTCCATCGTAACATAAGATGTGATCTAAACTTTCCTGAATATATCTCATTACTCTCTTTAATGCTTTCCAATTAGAGATCCTAGGATTAGACATGAATTGACTTAATGTGCTAATAGTGTATGCTAAATCTGGTCTAGTACACAACATTGCATACATTAGAGATCCGATTAGTGAATGATAAGGGTACTTTGCTAAGTCGAGTACTTCACTATAAGTCTCGGCACAAGAAGGTTAAGTCAATACTATACTTGGATCCATTGGGGTATCAAATGGTTTGCAATTAGACATATGAAACTTTTCTAAAATGCCTTTCAGATATGCCTGCTAGCTAAAATAGATCTTCTTCTGAAGTATATTTCTAGTAATGTGAATTCTTAGCAAAGAATGAACAACTCCTAAATCAGCCATGTCAAATTCCTTTGACAGATCACTCATAGTGTGTAGTAGAGAAGTGTCATTAGACATAATAATTGCATCATCTACGTAAAGAGCTATGTGAACTGAATTGGTGCCTATATGCTTTGAATAACAGTCAGCTGAATTGTTTGCAAATTCCAAATGAATGAGAAAAGAGTTGATTCTATCGAACCATGCTCTTGCGGCCTGTTTCAGACCGTAGATTGCTAAATTGTGCAGCATGCACACTTTGTGCTCTTGGTCTTTGACTTCGAATCCTTCCGGTTGGAAGGTGTACAGCTCCTCTTTGACATTGCTGTTGAGAAATGTTGTCTTGACATCCATTTGGTGCATTTTGAGGTCTTCCGTGGCTACTAATGCAATCAGAGTCCTGATTGACTGTATCTTGATGACAAGACTGAAAATTTCTTGATAATCCACTCTTTGGACTTGAGTGAATTCTTTAGCCACCAGCCATGCTTTCCATTTTGCAATGGAACCATCAGAGTTGATGTTCTTCTTGAAGATCCACTTGTCGTCGATAACTCTCTTGTGAGTGGGGAAGTTGACCAGTGTCCAAGCTTGATTTGTCAAAAGTGAGTTGTACTCACTTTCCATAGCTTCTTGCCACTTCACAGCATCCTTGGAGCTAATTGTTTTAGCTAGGCTCTCTGGTTCTTCTGATGAAGTCCAGAATGATTGAGGTGCATACCTCTCAGGAACTGTCCGAGTCCGTGAGGATATGCGGACGTTTGGTTGACTATAGCTAAAGCTCTAGGTTCTGTAGAAGGAACATCAATGTTGGAAGAATCCATGCTACGTAAAATAGGATGAAATGACATAGCATCGATTATCGATGGTTGTTTGTAATCATAGTATGTATGTTCTTGAAATATTACATCCCTAGAGACAAATACTACATTGGTGGATGGATCATAAACTTTATAAGCTTTATGTTCATCAGGATAGCCAATGAACATACATTTATTTGTCCTATGTTCCAGCTTCTTCCAAAGTTGTTTAGGAATGTGAACAAAACATATACAACCAAATATTTTTAATAGCTAACACTAGGCTTGTGCCCATGCCAAACTTCATGAGGAGTCTTGTTGTTGACGGCTTTGGTGCTGGATCAGTTCTGCATGTAACAGGCTGTGGCAGTAGCTTCTACCCAGAACTTCGCAAGTAGGTGTGCTTGATGTAGCATGAATCTGGCTGAGTTGAGAAGAGTTTGATTCCTCCTTTCTACAATCCTATTCTGTTGAGGTGAATAGGAAGTGGTGAATTGTCTTTTAATACCATATTCAGCCATGTAGTCGGACATCTCGTTAGAGATGTATTCGCCGCCACCATTAGTTTGGAGTGCCTTCACTTTTCTGGATGTTTGTGTCTCAGCCATCGCCTTGAATTTCTTGAAGCATTCAAAGGCTTCAGATTTGTGCTTAATGAACATGACTGTAGACCATCTAGAATAATCATCTATGAAAGTGGAAAATAGATTGCATCTCCTAATGATGGAGTTGGCATTGGACCACAAAGATCGCTATGTACAAGATCCAATACATGCTTTGTTTTGATGGAATGTGATTTGGGAAACTTGCTTCTAGAGTGCTTCCCATAGATGCATGATTCACAAAAGAAAGATTTTCTATCTAATGAAAAAGAGAAATTCAGTCCATCAATTGAATTATTACAACGCATATAAGAAAATGATCTTGTATTCACATGTCCAAATCTGTCATTTACATTTTTATTAGAGATACTAGCTAATGCAACTGAATTAGAAAGTACATAAAGATTTTCTACTCTAGTGCATGTGGTTAGACTAGTACTTCCTTGAGTATTTTTACACTGCTCAGATGAAAAAGTAACACTGTAGCCCTCATCAGTTATCCTAGAGACTGATAACAGGTTCTTTGAAAATTGAGGAACATGAAGGACGTTAGGAACACAAATAGATAGATCGTTGTTGAAGGTGATCTTCACTATTCCCTTGTCTTTTACGCGTATGGTGCTTGAATCTCCGAGGTAGATGAATTGATCTCTGCTGTAAGCTGCATACTCGGTAAACCATATCTTGCGAGAGGCCATGTGTTGGGTAGCATCGATGTCCAGGTACCAGCTATCACAGTCTTCGTTGCTGTTGTTGTAAGCCACTAACAAATGTGTATTTGACTCTTTGAATTCCGCCGTGTTGGAGGAGTCTGGCTGTTGTTGTTGTTGTTGCTTCTTTGTCTCATTGTAGATGCGGATGCGACACTCCTTGATGTCATGATTGGCTCTCTTGCAATATCTGCAAAAAAGTTTCTTGCGCGATCCACCATGCTCACCTTGAGTGTGAGGCCTTTGTTGTTGTTGCTGCACTTGATTCTTGCCCTTGGAATAGTCTTTCTTCTTGGTGTATAGAGCCATGGATTTGCCTTTGATAAATAGGTTGCTAGTCTTTCTCCGTATTTTCTTCTTGAAGAAGATGACCGATCACCTTTTGAAGAGTGAGGTCAGGTTGTGTGGAGATCATCACCACTGTAGTGGGTTTCTTTCCTGGCCTAATCTCAAACCACGATCTAGTCAATCTAGCATCAAAGAGACGAAGTTAGTTGTCACGTGTAGGTTTGTTCCCATGAGAGCGATAGTGTAGTTCAGATTTCAACATGAATGGATGATTCATATCTAACTCTAACATCCATTAACCCTACGATCCATTAACACTATGATCCACAACAAAGATAGCTTACCCTTTCTCTCTTTTTAAGCAATAGAAGGCTTAGGCATTCTAAAAGATTCAAAATACAAAAACTAGTTAAGTTGGACGAATTGGCCCAATTTTATTTGCTTGAAAACACTACCGAAGTCTACGACAAGTTCATGATGTCTTTTATGCAAAGGAGCACTTGGATGTGTTAAAATATCACTTCCAACTTGTTGTATCTTGTAGATCTCAAGTTATTTGAGCTTGATAGGATCTCACATGTGTGGAGTCTGTTCCCACGTGTGAAAGAATGTACATAAGTCATTTTTATTAAGTTAGATTGGTTTTAGCTTGCTCTACACTAGTTTGAAATTGACATTTGAGTAGAATCTTGAAAATGGTCAAATTGGTCAAACTTTTTGTAAATAGATTGGACTTCCATGTGAATGAGTTATTACTCACACATGTCAAGATACCATTCACACGTGTGGATAAGTTTCTAGAAGATAAGATAGGAAGATTCCATTAGATTCTATTTTATAGGGAATATTCCTATATATGTGGAAGACTAGTTTTTTTGTTTTCTAGCCAAAGAGAATAGTCAATTTTGGGAAATGAGCACATATGGCTCCCATTGGTGGATCTGGATGACTAGGCACTCTTCACACGTGTGAAGGCCTGCTGGACAGTACGCAGCTTGTGGATGTACGTGATCTATAAAGAGATCAACCAAATCAATAACAAGTTGATGTGACATTGGCAAATTCTAGTTTTGTTGAGATTTTCACATTTGTCTTGAGTTTTGATGAATGAAATGCATTTGTAAGTTAATGTACTTCACTCTCTGTAAACAGGCCGTACAAGTACTGTCCTCCACACGTGTGAGGCCGCCCATCCATGTGTTTGATCATCTGATCCATTGCTCTTGCTTAAATCATAGTGTAAAGCATCTAGATTAAGATCTAACATCTAGAACTTGATAGATCTTTGGATTAAGCAATCAATAACTCTTAATGATTGATAGTACAATCAATATTTGTCCTTTTTCCTTGAAAATTGACATGGTATCAGAGCCAAGTCTAAGAGTGATTTAAATGATTAATAGTACTTGAGAAATCATTGAAAATTTGTTGTTTCTGAGTTCTAATTGAGAGGGCGAGTTCAAAGAGAGAAGTAACATCAGTGTTTTTGGTCAAGATCAATTTGTGGGCTACTGAAGTACTGTCCACACATGTGAAACCATACAACAACCTTCAAATTAACTTCCATAAGTGTTTTTGATCCAAAAAAGTGCATACTAGTCCAAAATTCAAGGTTTTTAGTGCATTGTCTAGATCTAGGTTCAATCTATTGAATGCTAATGATCAAATAGTGATTTGAGTCATTGAAGTGTTTGAAGCATAAGATCAGATCTTTAAGATTGATTTGTTCATATCTTAAGTGTGTGTGGAATATCAAACCAATTTGAACTAGAATCAATTTCTTTGAGGAGTGAATTGCTAGGATATTTGTAGTTGATCTATTATACCATCATCCAATTTGAACTAGGATTGATTGGGACGAGATTAGAAGCTTCTTGAAATCTAGAAATCTATATTAGATCACACCTTATCAAGAGAACTTTGTGTATCTCATAGGCTTTCATTCAAAATGAATCTATGGGTGGATATATGTTAGAATCTAGTGAGAAACTAACTTGCACAAACTATTCCATTTGGAATGTAAGAATGGAATCACTACTAGTGGTTCATGATCTCTTTGATATTGTCTTAGGAGTTGAGGAAGAGCCTCAAGCTCCCCAAGAACAACTAAAATACAAGAAGAGGGTTAGATTAGCCCTACTTTGCTTGAAGTTAAATGTAAGCAATGACCTCTTGAAGGAGGTGGCTTCTTGTACCACATCAAAAGAGGCTTGGGATTCACTAAAGAACATTTATGAATCCAATAACACTTTAAGAGTGCTTATGCTAAGAAACTTGATCTTGCAAAGCATGAGGGGAAGTGGAGAAAATGGACAAGAGTATGTCCTAAGGATAAAATCTTTGAACAAAGAATTGGGATCTATAGGAGAGAAGATCCAAGATAATAAACTAGTACAAGTAATTTTGAATGGATTAGGAGATGAGTTCTCTAATCTAGTTCAATCTTTTGCTATTCTGGACCAACTTCCATCAATTGAAAAATTGCATAATGTTCTTGTGGCCGAGGAGAGTAGGATTTTACACCTCAAAACAAGAATGGGGTCCTTGTCACTACATAATGGTGACGAGAAAGCAAACTTCACATCTAAAGGCAAGAATAAGTCTCATCCTTTCAAGAAGATCCAAGGCAAGGAGGCCAAGGCAAAGGATGGAGCATCTACCTCCAAAGGGAAGCAAAAGAAAAAGCAAAGCTGAAGTGTTACTTTTGTGGGAAGAAAGGACACTTTGAAGAAGGATGCACAAGGGAATGAAAGATCAAGGCAATCTTGCACAAGGGGAGGAGGAAGAGGATGGCTTCAACACATCCTTGATGGTAGCACCTACACCAACATCAAGCCAAGAGACATGGTGGATTGATAGTGGGGCTAGTTCCCACATGTCATTCAACAAGCATTATTTCTCTTATCTACTTTCTTGCAATGATTCTAAGAAATCAATCTACACAGCTAGTGATCAAGAATGCAAGATAGATGGCATAGGATCTATTCCATTATGCTTAGGATCATCTAAAATAATAGATCTTGATAATGTTTTGTATGTTCTATCCATTACAAAAAACTTGCTTAGTGTTGGTCAATTAATGGACAATGGACGAGATGTACATTTCAAGAATGGAGTGTGTTCCATCTTGAAAAATAATAAGTGCATAGCTAGTGGCATTAAGCAAGGAAGGCTTTTCAAGTTGGATGCTAATGTGGCTATTGAAAGTGTGAATATGGTTAGGGAGGAGTTGACTCAAGTGGAGCTTTGGCACAAAAGATTGGGACATCCTAATCTTCAATCAATGGAATCCATGGCATCAAAGGAGCTAGCTCTCGGCCTACCAAAAGCTTTCAAGAAGTGTGACAAAGTGTGGCCTTGCAAAGTCACACAAGACTTCCTACAAGAAATCTTTAACAAGATCTACCTCACCTTTAGATCTTATCCACTTGGTGTTGGCTGATCCTGACGAATCCCCAAGATACTCGGACAGAGCACTCAAGAGCACCTCTCACGAGACGAATGAAGACTGAGAGCTGAGCATGGGAGTCGTAGTTAGTAATAACAAGCAATAATTGTGTAAGCCTCATGGTGAATCCTGGAAGATGGAATGACCATGTAGGAACTAGTATTTCTAAGCAAATGTAATAAATGCAAGTAGACCCCTCTTAAAGAAAGTAGAGTGAGCCACCTTTTGATGGTGACCTCTAGTGGAGAGCAATATTCCACTTGTGATTTGTGAAATGTGGAAATTCCACTAGGATGCCACCTAAGGAGCTCTCTTGCTTATTTAAGAGACTCCCCTCTTTGTGAAGAGGAGCTTTTTGTATTGTATCTACTCCATGCTTAATAAGAAGATTTCCCATGAGTTTGATGCTACACTAAGCTCCTTGATCATGATGGTTTTCTTAAGTGATGCCCCTATGATCATGCTCTTCCATTCATATTGTGCGTGGTTGTGGATTTAGAGTGGATTAGTTTTCTTGCTTTCCTAGTTGTGGATTAGATTTCATGTTTTCTTGTGGATTAATGTAGGAGCCAACAATCAAGTAAACTAAATAGGCTAGAAATGTGGCAAAAATCTTGCATATTCTCTAACATTCTAGTTCTTGATGTTCTTAGGATGTCCAAGAATCAAAAGGCTGGTTAGTTTCTTGATTCTTGGACTTCTAACATGCTGTAGATTAGTTTTTATTGCTTGTTTTGTCAATTTATGCAAGTAAAGTAGTGTGATCTGATTTTAGTTCATTTTGTAACGATCCGTTTTAGCATTCTATTTTTAAGTGCCATAATAATGCCCAATCTTGTTTCAAGAAGACATTAGAGGAGTTTTGAGTTCCAAAAAGACCCTTTAAGAATTCGTGCACGATGCCTTTTTTATTATTAAAATATTATAACACTAATACTTTTGACTTGCCATAACTTTTTAATTGTAGCTCAGAAGTATGCATGTAACATATCATTGGAAAGCCCTTGTCAAGCACTTTCTAATACACCAAACTTCGCTAAATTCAAACTTACCACTAAAAAGTTATGCCATTTTTAGTATGGAATCAAAATGTGGACTCAAAAAGTTACGTTACGTAGATTTCAAATTTGGGTGTTTTGATTGGTCCATGTGTAAGAAAAATTTGTGAAAAAATATAAAAAGAATCTTTACAAAGGGTCTTTTTGGGATTTAGAACTCCTCTAATGGCTGTTTTTGGGCATTCTTGGTGTGCTTGCATGGTAGAATGATTGCAAGTGATTTCAAGAGTTCAAGAGTGTTTGAAATCTGAGTATCCGTGACAGGTTGAACCATACTACAACTTCGAGAATCTGCTGCCTGATCTGGGCATTGAACCAAATAGAAATGACCAAGAACATGCCTAGCTAACAACCAAAATGGAGGTAGCATAAGCTAGAACTAGTAGACAGACAGAGAACCAGTCAACATTCGGATGTACATACTTTTTCTCATGAAAGTAATGGAGGAGCTTTAATGTATGTGATTTTTATTGATGATTGTACTAGATACACTTGGATTGAATTATTGCCTAAGAAAAGCCTTGTATATGAAGCTTTTGTAAAGTTTAAGTCTCTAGTGGAAAAGCAACTTAGTTCTTGCATTAAAGTTCTAAGATGTGATAATGGAGGAGAGTATATCTCCAACAAGATGAGAGACTTTTGTGAGATCAATGGCATTAAGAGAGAACTCACTTATCCTTACACCCCCCAACAAAATGGGTGGCCGAGAGGAAAAATAAGAGTCTTTGTGAATGTGCAAAGTCTTTAAGACTTGATGCATCTCTACCCATCACTTTTTTGTGGGAGGCCATAACTTGTGCTAATTACTTATGTAATAGGCTTCCTAGTAGTGCTATTGGTGGGATCTCACCATTTCAAGCTTTGTTTGGCAATAAGCCCAATGTAAAAGATTTTAAAGTGTTTGGATGTATATGTTATGTACAAGAAGGAAAGAAGATGCAATTTCCTTCAAAGGAATATTTGTAGGCTATAGTGAAAATAGCAAAGAATATAGGATATTTGATCCTATTTCAAAGAAAGTAAAAGCTAGCAAGGATGTCTTGTTTGATGAATCTCAAAGTTACAAGTTGTCTCCAAATTCATCTAATCTCTTAGGTGATGAAGATCTTGCAACACCCGAGGAGGAGCCTCTTGAAAGTGATCTTTTGGAAGATCAAAATCATGTGCCAAAGGAGCCTAGAAGATCCACAAGGAGCAAGGCCGAGCCTTCAAGGCTCACATACTTTGAGAAAGGAAAGCAAAGGGAAGACACATCTCCTTCTACCTCTTACTCTTTTCTAACCACAATGCTTGAAGAGCCATCATGTTATGAAGATGCAAGTAGATCACAAGTTTGGAGAGATGCAATGCAAGTAGAGTTTGATGCTTTGACAGATAATCAAACTTGGAATCTTGCACACCTTCCATATGGAGTCACTGGCATGTAAGTGGATCTATAGATTAAAGTACAATCAAGATGGCTCTATAAGTAAGTACAAAGCTAGATTGGTTGCTAAGGGGTTTCTTCAAACTAAAGGCATAGATTATGAAGAAACATTTGCTCTTGTAGCAAAACTTGTAACCATTAGATTGATCACTTGTATTGCTACTTTATTCAGGTGGAATCTCTATCAAATGGATATGACAAATGCTTTTTTGAATGGCTACTTGGAGGAGGAAATATACATGTTGCAACCCGAGGGCTTTATCAAGGATGGTGAGGAGGACAAGGTTTGCCACTTAAGGAAGAGCCTATATGGCTTGAAGAAAGCACCTAGAGCTTGGTACTCTAGGTTGCATGATTTTCTCTACTCTCTTGGCTTTGTGATTAGCTCTTATGAGCCTTCTTTGTACATCAAATGTAATGATGGAAAGATCATCATTTTAGTACTTTATGTTGATGATATCATATTGACAGGAAATGATGGTGAAGGCATAAGAAATGTTAAAGTTTTCTTGTCTTGTGAATTCAAGATGGTAGATCTAGGACTTCTTAAGTTCATACTTGGAATAGAAGTTACTAGAGGTAGTGATTTTACTTTTATAAGTCAATCAAAGTATGCTACCTCCATTCTTGAGAGGTTTGGCCTGAAAGATTGTAAAGGGATTGACACCCCTATGGAGCAAACTTGTAAAGTTACTAATGATTGTGATGAAGCATCCTTTGAGGACATCACACTCTTTAGGAAGCTAATAGGCTCCTTAATCTATTTGACAATCACTAGACTAGATTTGAGTTATAGTGTAAGCAAGATTGGTTTTAGCTTGATCTACACTAGTGTGAAATTGACCTTTGAGTAGAATCTTGAAAATGGTCAAATTGGTCAAACTTTTTGTAAATAGATTCGACTTCCATGTGAATGAGTTATTACTCACACATGTCAAGATACCATTCACACGTGTGGATAAGCTTCTAGAAGATAAGATAAGAGGATTCCATTAGATCCTATTCTATAGGGAATATTCCTATAAATGTGGAAGACTAGCTTTTTTGTTTTCTAGCCAAAGAGAATAGTCAACTTCGAGAAATGAGCACATATGGCTCCCATTGGTGGATCTGGATGACTAGGCACACATGTGAAGGCCTTCTAGACAGTACACAGCTCGTGGATGTACTTGATCTATGAAGAGATCAACCAAATCAATAACAAGTTGATGTGACATTGGCAAATTCTAGTTTTGTTGAGATTTCTACATTTGTCTGGAGTTTTGATGAATGAAATGCATTTGTAAAATAATGTACTTTACTCTCTGTAAACATGCCATACAAGTACTGTCCTCCACACGTGTGAGGCCTCCCATCCATGTGTCCGATCATTTGATCTATTGCTCTTGCTCTAACATCTAGAACTTGATACATCTATTGATCTTTGATAACATCTAAGCAATCAATAACTCTTAATGATTGATAGTACAATCAATATTTGTCTTTTTTCTCTGAAAATTGACAGGATGGATGAGTAAAAAACTAAGTAAACTATCGCTTAATTTTTTGCTATAGCCAAGTACATTGCTCTTTCCACAAGAGCTAGAAATTGTTTGGTTTCACCTACTACAAGATCTTAGTTATGATCTCAAAAGCCAAGAAAATTCTAGTGGTGTGACAAGCTAACCAACAACAAAATAGCTCAAAACCTTTGTTATTCAAGGACAAAGCACATTCTGATTCCCTTATCATTCATTCAAAGACACAACACATTCTAATTCATTTTCATTATGTCAAGGACTCCGTGGAGGATGTTTTGGTTGTAGATTTACATATTTTTAAAACAAATAATTTCACAACATTGACATGCTATGGTTATTCAAACATTCACAAATTATTCATTGTGTTATGTGAAGAATTTCAGATCATTAAGATCCAAAATATCCCTTTGATCTTTGGTTAGAAAGACAAGCAAATCACCAATCTTGCCAATGTAGAAAAACCAACATCTACATGATGAATGAGATGCAAACTCTAATAGATCTTGATCAAAAATCAATCAAAACATAAAATAATATTGCCGTCCATACAAAAAAGGCAAGCTATTGTATTACTACACACATGTGGATCTGAAAATAGCAATTAATGAGCATTCTACACATAGAATTACAAGATATCACAAGTATAGTGCACCAATGGATAGTAGAACCCAAGAGAACCATGTATAAGCATGAATGAGATAAGAGAGAGAGAATGTCCTCTCTTCCCACGAGTTACATCCTTTATAGCAAGTCCAAACCTTAATTCAAACTTTGGTTTCCCTCCATAATGAAAACCATACTATTTTCATGACTAGCCTATCTACTACTCCAATTGAATAGGCTCCAAAACTCATGTATAGTTTCCCACACTTTTCAAAAGTGTTTATTTAAATGCTTTTAGAATAATATAACTTTGAAAAGCCAACTCTAATTCTAATATGAAAAGTGGCCTCAATTGTGTACTTGAAAATTTATCAAACTATGACCAATCTTGACTAAACTAGTTAAAATTTTTCACACTCCCTCTTCAACTAGTTTTAGGCTAACCATAGAACTTTGATCCAACTTTAGAATGATCTCCATCCTAAGTATAGACCTCTTTTCCAATGTTCTAAAGTAGCTTCCACAATTGATATAGAGAATAGTGTCCACTTTGGATGCTTCACTATTTCTTACATCAGTTTTACATGTCAAGATGTGAATAGAACATGAAGATTCAAATAGAATGTAAATGAGATGATTCCTCCATGCTAAAAACTTTGAACTCTTTGGAAAATTACAACAACCAAACAATAAATGTGAGTGATAACCATTTGCTTGCTTGTATCCTCCTTCTTTGTCCTTTCTCGATATGTCTCCACCATAGAACTCCATGAATGAGTCTCCATCTCCATCTTGCCACAAGATGCCATCATCACTTGATGACTTGATCATGAATGAGTCATATAATGAACCTCCAATAGCTTCATTTTCATCAGCAAAACTAGCCAAGAATACTAGTACAACTCCAACATCAAAATGATGCTCACCAATGTAGCTAGTTTTACCATATCTTGACAATTTACACACATCCACATGAAATTGCTCAAACATGAGATGGAACAACTAAACTAAACTTTAACAGCACTCCTTGATGCTCCTTTGACCTTACTTGAGTCTTCCATAACCTGCAAAAACAGATCCACAACATCTTTGCCAATTGACTCTTCTTTGATGCTCTTGACTATAGCTCCAAATTGCCACCTGAAATGCTAACGGAAGTCGGTCTATACCACAATTACAGCTCAAGCTACATTGGATATGGAGTAAAAAATAAGGCCGTTCATGATCACAGGCACTTTCAATGGCAATCGGTAAGGCAAGTTTCAAATGGTCAACAAGCAATTTTCAGATAGCCTACGGAACTTTGAAATGGACAAGAACCATTTCACTATAAAAAACCATACTTCTACTTATCAGCCCTCACCAAATATGTTAAAGTAGCAAGAAGATACTATAGACGATAAACTCCCTTTTGGATGCAGCAAATAGTTAAACCGTCTCCTCTCCTCAATTGGGCTATGGAGTCAACTTGTGAGCAAGAGTCTAACAATGGTTTAGAGTAGAACAACACTACATTCACTTGCTCAGAGGTTCAGCAAGAACTTAACAAGTGTTTGTGGCTAGTATGGCTGATTGACAAGGAAACATTTACTAGTGACAACACTCACATTCAAAGGCTTCATAGCTTGACGAGTGCTTAGGCAGCAAGACAGTTCTCCTTGTGATCATAATCTTCCAAGAGAAGGAAATGCTTCTTGGTTTCCAAGGGGAGGCTCGAACCTGGGACCAAAGAAACTTTGGATGCCAAGCCAACCAACTGAGCCAACCCCGTTGGGTAAGAGAAGGAAATGGAATGAGACACACCTCATCGCTTGCAAGCGATTGACAAAGCTTCAGCTCTTAGGCCTTAGGGAGTCTAAAAGAGCTTCCGTTCAAGGCTTATGGAAAACTAAAGAGAGTGCCTTCAAGAAAGATAGGCATGTTTCCAAAGACAATACCTTCCGTTACACTTCACACTAGAAGTATAAGCCTCAAAATACAAAACACTTCCCTAATGCATTTAGGCACATTGGAGTATTCCAAATAGATTGGATAGGTCACCTACTGTTTGGTTTGGTAGCCAGACAATCTGCGGAGCAACATGGAACACCCAATAGCCATAGTCAAGGCAAAGTCGTAGATCATCGGCCTCCTAAAGAACCGTCCCAAAGTGCACTTCAGATCGTGATTGGGAGGCTTTTTCGAGGTAGTGTTGCGCCGGCGCCTCAAAGGGCGCTGAGACTTGAGCGGTTTCCCCAACACGCGCTTAAGTCTAACATTCATCCATCATGCACTTACGTAAAAGCCAACTCAAAAATGTAACAAGCTTAACCATTCAGACTTAAGAAAACTGGAATCCCAACCAACCCGAAAGCCAACTCAGAATCCGTCCCCAAAAGGTAACCAAAGGCAAAGACAAGCCACACATGAAACCCAAGGCATAGTGGTCGCCAAACTGACCAATTGGCATAGCGGCAAGCCCCATGTCGATGACAGGGACCCTTAGGCGCCAGCGACGCAAAAAGGTTGTAGTAAGGGTCCTTTCACTTGGACCAGTCCCGGAGGCGAAACCGAAATGGTAATCATCCCCAAGGATCAGCTTTATTAGATTTGGAAGAGGTTACATTCATACATAGACTGACCGGTCTCGGGGCCACCAACACGTGCTGGGCATTGTGCCTGGCTCGTGCTGGTAGAGGGAGCTGAGACCTGGCGACTGGATTCCTGGCGCTGGTTGAGCTGCCCAAGTTTCTGTCTGCCGGACTCCCCCTATAGTTCTGCTGTGATTCGGCGCACCCCCTCTGGTTTGAAACATAGTGCTTTCTGGTAAAGCACGCTTTTTAGGACTTAGTTTTTATTTTGCTGATTAAGCCTGGCAGAATCAGTCTGGCTCCCGGACATGGGTCCCGGAAGCCGTCCCGGCGGCCGAATCAACCTGCTTTCCTGACTAGGCCATGACTCGAGCTCCAGAGCTAGCTCATGACTTTGTGACTACTTGACTGGCTCACCACAAGTCGGAGGCTCAGTCCTTGACGTTCTAACTTGCTCTGGGACCTTAGGGAGTGCCACCCCTTTGAGTCTTACAGGGCACGCTGGGTGCACCCGAGTCAGCTTTACAACAGGTAGACTAGGGCATTCTTGAGCAAGGACATTCAGACTCCGTCCACAATGGTTCCTGAGGTTGTAGATCAGGGACAAGGGCCATGAACGTCGCAACCAAACTACAAAGCACCCTCTCAAATAGGGTAATTCGCAGGAAGAGGGAGAGCGAGCCACTGGTAGAAGAGGCAGAGAGCGGGAATTGGGCTGTAGAGAAGTCGCAGGTCAGGTAAGGAGGGATATGTCGCACGGCAGGGTGGAACGCGAGGCAGATCCGCAGGTAGATGGCTGTATTGAGCCGCAGACAGGGTCGTAGGCACATTCTTTATTTCATTAACACGCAAGGCAGGGATCGTGGCCAGGCATGTATCGTGGCCAGAGAAGGGGGATGGGCCGTAGATCAGCAAGAAAGGAGGTAAGGAGCGGAGCAGGGGAGCGAGAACGTGGAGTTTGCACACATCAACAAGAAAGGAGGTCGCAGGTGGAGCGCGAGGCAGCAGGGAGAGCGACTACAGGCAGGAAACGCAGGTAAAAAGATATAGGAATGGCCGTTGACAGAGGACAAGGTAATAGAAAAGCATCCACAAGGTCAGGTTAGGAGGGATAGGTCGCAGGGCAGGCAAATGTTCAAACCCGCAGGGGAGGTAGGAGATGGCCAGCAAACCCGTTGGCAGCAGAATCGCAGGTATGCTAGAGAGTAGCACAGCCCACACAGCGGCTGCAGGCAGAACGTAGATAGGGATGGGGAAGGAGAGTGTAGATCACAGGTCACAAATGGGACAAACGGGCTTCTGAATGAGCCACAGGCAGGGCAAAGGATCTGATGGCCGCTGATCAAAGATAAATGCACAGGTCAGGTTTGGAGTAGCCGCTCAGGAATAGGTAAAGAAGGGTTGCAGGGCTGCAGGCAGAACCGTTGGCAGCACGGGAGCGGGTACGGTGGCAAACCCACAGAGAACAGATAGCATAGATAGGCACCACACTGAGAAAACCCCTTCTTGAGCAGCGATGGAAGGCTTCTATTCCATCTTCTAAATGAGTTAAAGAGCCAGCGATGGGTAAAGGCTGATATACGTCAAGTAGTCAAAGGAATGGCTGGTGACAAATGTTTGAAATGGAAACAAACAATCAATGTAAGTGGGTCTCTAGATCATAAACAATAAGCAATGAAATGCTCTACACTACAATGGTTAATGGATTTTTGCAATAGAATGAACAAGTCAGCAACACCTCAACCTGTATGATAAGCAATCATTACCAAATTCTCAGATCACAATGTTTAACTAGACAGGCTCTTATAAAGCAAATTTTAAGGTGGATGCTAAGCAACAAATCAATAATCTATCACAAGTAGGATCACTCTCATGATTCAGTATAGTGTCCCACTGATCAAAGGCCTGCAACACAATGTTAGCTGCAAGCAAAGAGATATAGAATGTAATGTACACAATTCTAAAATCTGTAACCACAGGGTTAGAGGCAGCAAAGGGATACAAGATTCAATCCCACAATGCCAGGCCCTGCAATCACCAGATTAGGAACAACAAGAAACTAATAATGCCAAATCTGAATCCACAAACAAAGTGATGAAAACACAATTTTAAAGATCAAACCAGTGAATCAATAGCAGTGAGCAGTTTGTATCAAAGATCCAACAAAGAAGTTAGAGTGGAAGGCACCAAGCAGATCAGCCTCTTCTCCTTTTCCTCCTCGTCTCTGTGGGATTGAGCACAAATTGGAAGTGGAAGAGATGGGAGGCACCAAGCAAAACAGCTTCTACTCTTTCCCTTTCTCTCCAAGCTTCCCTTATCCATTGGGCTATGGTGTCCGGTCACAAATCATAGGGCAAATCATCATAGGGTTTTAGATTTTCACATACAATATGGATTTCAGAAGCGCCAGGTGCTAAGTTTGCAAAACCAACATGAATGTTGGTTATCTCACGTTGTGGAATTATTGGCTGGGTAAAGTAGTAAGTTAAACCACTGGTAGCGTTTGGGGTTGGTCAAATTTTTCCGACCCTTAAAGGCAGGATGAACTCCTAGGTACTTGTTTCGCTCTTGGCTTCCATTCCCATTCATCTTTAGCTGGGGAGTTAGAGTTCAACCCTTTAGTCAGATTATAGTCTTTCGATATCACACAATGGACTTGATGTCCCTGACAATGGAAATAATCCACTCCTAATTTCACATTTGGTCCCAAGCTTGACTCAACTTGGAACTGATCGTTTCTAGATTGGTCGTGGCTATTATAGAATGTCAATATACGAGTATCAATCAGAGCATTTTCGTATTGGGATGCAATTCCAATTGCATAATCCAAACTGGTCGGATGCTTTTGTCTCACATGGACTTGCATCTCTGTTTGCAATCGACTTATGAAGCAATCTAATATCAATTCCATTGGAAGCGCATAGATAGATATGTGCTTTTGCACAAACCAATTAAATCTATGAGAATATCTTCCCACAGACTCATCTTAACATTGTCTGATAGTTACCAAATGCTAACAGGCAACAGTCAGATTCATCGTGGGTGAAAACTCATCCAAGAATGCTATTACCAATGTATCCCACGAATCAAGAAAATGGATTTCAAAAGCTTCAACATTATCATACCAATCTCGAGCTTCATTGGTCAGATATAATGGAAATAACAGTTTCCAATCCTCAGGTTGTGAGAAACCATCTAGGAAAGAGAAGTTTGTGAATTTTCATATGAAAATATCAGCTTTATCACCTCTCTCTCCATCATAGTGATCAATCTTTAATAGGTACACAGGCTTTGGTCTAACACAGAGGGAGTCACCAGCAACCAACACAGGTTGCAAAAAATCATGATTAGGTTTCGCTCCTGATTTTCCAACAACATACTCCAACTCAGCAAAGGTGGGAACACTTTCAGCGTGATCAAGACGTTCATTAGGGGATCGATGGCCCAATTCTGACACATCTTCAACAAGCGTTTGAGATCGTTCCTTATTGCCATTTGATACAATACCAAATTTTGCTAGGATTTCATTAATTTCAAAAATTGAATTATGAATCACAATAGGACTATGGTTAATAGTCACAAAATAATTGATTTGTAATGTCGGATTCTCTTTAATTTCATAAGTGAAGTCTCCCCCTTGTTCTAAACCAATCATATCAGATTTATTTGAATCATCTCTTTCATGGTCGGTGCAAAAGTGTTATATTTCAAAAGTTTCTTCACTCAAATTTTCAAGAAAGTCGCACACCACTAAATCCCATTCTTCTTCATGAAGAAATGGTAGATTTTCTGTGGGTTCTACTGATAAGTCTGATTCATCAATTGAATCATTGAGCTTTATACAGTTATTGGAAATTTACCTATGGGTGATTCTCCAAGAAATAAATTTCTATACAAATTTTCTATGGCCTGAGAATCATTCTCATCATAGAATAAAAATCCTCGTTGCATTAGGCGCGTGGGAATCATGATTATGATTTTTCAATCAATCAATTTTTTTTTTTAAAAAAAAAGGAACTTCCAACACGTCCAGTATTGGTCTAGTTCTCAGTACAATGCCCATTGACCCTACTTGCACAAACCATTACTCCAAACAAACCTCACAATTTTCGGTGCTCAAGCCCCAACAACAAAATGTGCGATTTCCGACACAAAGTTCCGACGGATTCAAAAAAAATTCATAATCCGTCGGAATCCGACATAATAATACGTCGGAATCCGACACAAAAAAAAATAAAATTGCCGAAATATATTTTTTTTGCCAGAAATATTTTTTTTACAGACATCGGATTCTGACGGCCAATAAAAATGTCGGAATCCGACATCCCATTTCGGAGACTGCAATTTTTTAAATGGATGACGTCACCTGTCCGTGCAAAAAAAAAGCACAAAGCGGACGTCGGATTCCGACGGATAATACAGATGTCGGAATCTGACGTCCGTCACCGAATTCTCAAAGCCGCGTCATTTTTCTAGGGTTTTTTTATTTTTTATTCTTGCACGAGATTGTTGGAGATCGGCTTTTGGCGCTTCTCCTAAGCTCTATCAATTCCATTTGTCTCATTCCAAATACGATTCTTTTGTTTTGTTATGTGCAACTAAGATTTCTTTCTTTGTAACTTTTTTTTGTACACTATCTTCCTTGTATTGTATATTTTGTGTAGTTAAACACAAATATGTGTCTTAGTGATTTATGATCATGAGCGAATTAGAGAGGAAGAGAAGGATGTGTGTGAGAGACATGAGAGAGGGCAAGAAAATATAGATAGAAGAGTTTGATTTAATATTATGTTCTTTGTAAATTTTAGGGTTTAGATTTAATGTTATGTTCTTTGTGAAATAGTGTGAGACTGAGAGCTCTTGAGGTTTGAATGAAGATCATAACCAGCTCCACCATCAAAGATGTAGAGCTACCACTTTTTCTCACTGATTGATCCAGTATGGCTATCTTGTTGCTACTCCCTATCGAGCCATAAAGGGTAATCCATCGTTGTCTGATACATGTAAAATGAGATATCAGCTAGAGAAAGCTAATGAAGCTTTCCGTTGAAAATTAGAACTCAAAATGGACTTTGAAGAGTGCCATTGACTCACTATCTTTGTTGGAAGCTTGAGATATCTTGGCTATGGGGTGCTTAATTATCTTTGGTCTGCGAGTTAGAACGCAGTTTTACTTGCAAGATATTTGGAGAGCTGGCCTACCATTGTTGCTAGATGAGTGAGCCATCTAACCATTCAATCACATTATAGCCGTTGAGGAATTGAACGTTGACTTCCAAAATACTGAAGGATTATTGCTGATTTCCAAAAGAGAGTTGAGAGATGTGATTATTAACATCGCTACCTCTATAATACACCTGACCATCGCTGCTACTACTTTGCAAGCCTTCACTATGCCTATGAGTATTAGATATGAAGGAAAGCCATCACTAAGCTAGTTGTCAGATCAGAGACTCAACTAACTGAGCCTTTACGACCATGAAAAGAGAGCTTGCAATTGTTGTCTAAAGCTGATCTATCAACGACCATTGAGAACTCACTGATTTATTGTCAATGGGAGCCCTCGCTCATGGCTGTTCTAGTTGAGAGCAGTTCTGTCCTAGAAAAGGACAGAAGCAAAGTGACAAACATAGTAGAATCAATTGAAGCATTCATGACTAGCACTTCTTCGCTTTCCGACTACATGCATATGCACTCAGAAATAGGTATGGCTTTATCTATTTTCAGTTCGTTTCATCTATGTCATTTTTTGTAATAATTTATTTTTCGTATGCACTTCAAATTCCTGTCGATTGGAGTATGTTTGGTTTTTGCCACGGTTTTCTTTTTGCCACGTCCGGCCATGTGGACATCGGAATCCGACGTCCACGTGGCAAAAAAAAAAAAAGTGAAATTTTTTTTTCAAGTTTTTTTTTTCCACGTGGACGTCGGATTACGACGGCCCCGCCACGTAGACGTTGGATTTCGACGTCCACGTGGCAGAAGAAAAAAAAAAAAGAGAATATTTTTTTTTTCGTTTTTTTTTTCCACGGACGCGTCGGACGTGGCGGGGCCGTCGTAATCCGACGTCCACATGACATGTTCTCCGGTTCATTTTTACCGGCCGGTTGTCGATTTTTGGGCTTGGCGTTGGATTCCGACGGATTTTAAATGCGACGGATTCTGACGACCTTATAGCGACGTATTTTTCGACTCCCACGTCGATTCAAAAAAAAATTAAAATGCGATTTCACGTTAGAAATCCCGTCGAAAATCGCGGCAATTCTTGTAGTGAGACTTATCCAAAAAGACCTCGAGAGTCACTCATAAAATTGATACAATAGAGGCTCCGATTGCCACAAGGCATTCAAACCTTCATGGACAATTTGGATCAATCAAGCTTTTGGCTGTGCAAGTTAATGGTCAATTTAACAGAACCATTTGAAAACACTTTCAAACAATAAACAAGAATTCTAAAGGAGCTCATGCTCCTCTTGACAGATGCATGAGCTCCTTTAGAATTCTTGTTTATTGTTTGAAAGTGTTTTCAAACGGCTCCTCTCCTCAATTGGGCTATGGAGTCAACTTGTGAGCAAGAGTCTAACAATGGCTTAGAGTAGAACAACACTACATTCACTTGCTCAGAGGTTCAACAAGAACTTAACAAGTATTTGTGGCTAGTATGGCTGATTGACAAGGAAACCTTTACTAGTGACAACACTCACATTCAGAGGCTTCATAGCTTGACGGGTGCTTAGGCAGCAAGATAGTTCTCCTTGTGATCATAATCTTCCAAGAGAAGGAAATGGAATGAGACACACCTCATCGCTTGCAAGCGATTGACAAAGCTTCAGCTCTTAGGCCTTAGGGAGTCAGAGCTTCCGTTCAGGGCTTTTGGAAAACTAAAGAGAGTGCCTTCAAAAAAGATAGGCATGTTTTCAAAGACAATGCCTTCCGTTACACTTCACACTAGAAGTATAAGCCTCAAAATACAAAGCACTTCCCTAATGCATTTGGGCACATTGGAGTATTCCAAATAGATTGGATAGGTCACCTACTGTTTGGTAGCTAGACAATTTGCGGAGCAGCATGAAACACCTGATAGCCATAGTCAAGGCAAAGTCAGAGATCAGCGGCCTCCTAAAGAACCTTCCCACAGGCCACTTCAGATCGTGATTGGGAGGCTTTTTCGAGGTAGATTAGGGCATTCTTGAGCAAGGACATTCAGACCCCGTTCACAATGGTTCCTCAGGTTGCAGATCAAGGATAAGGGCCATGAACATCGCAACCAAACTAGAAAGTACCCTCTCAAATAGGGTAATTCGCAAGAAGAGGGAGAGCGAGCCACTGGTAGAAGAGGCAGAGAGTGGGAATTGGGCTGTAGAGAAGTCGCAGGTCAGGTAAGGAGGGATATGTCGCACGGCAGGGTGGAACGCGAGGCAGATCCGCAGGTAGATGGCTGCATTGAGCCGCAGACAGGGTCGTAGGCACATTCTTTATTTCATTAACACGCAAGGTAGGGATCGTGGTCAGAGAAGGGGGTGGGCCGTAGATCGGCAAGAAAGGAGGTAAGGAGTGGAGCAGGGGGGCAAGAACGTGGAGTTTGCATACATCAACAAGAAAGGAGGTCGCAGGTGGAGCGCGAGGCAGCAGGGAGAGCGACGACAGGCAGGAAACGCAGGTAAAAAGATATAGGAATGGCCGTTGACAGAGGACAAAAAAGCATCCACAAGGTCAGGTTAGGAGGGATAGGTCGCAGGGCAGGCAAATGTTCAAACCCGCAGGCAGAGGTAGGAGATGGCCAGCAAACTCGTTGGCAGCAAAATCGCAGGTATGCTAGAGAGTAGCACAACCCACACAGCGGCTGCAGGCAGAACGTAGATAGGGATGGGCAAGGAGAGTGTAGATCGTAGGTCACAAATGGGACAAACGCGCTTTTGAATGAGCCACATGTAGGGCAAAGGATCTGATGGCCGTTGATCAAAGATAAATGCACAGGTCAGGTTTGGAGTAGCCGCTCAGGAATAGGTAAAGAAGGGTTGCAGGGCTGCAGGCAGAACCGTTGGCAGCAGGGGAGCGGGTACTGTGGCAAACCCACAGACAACAGATAGCATAGATAGGCACCACACCGAGAAAACCCCTTCTTGAGCAGCGATGGAAGGTTTCTAAATGAGTTATAGAGCTAGCGATGGGTAAAGGCTGATATAAGTAAAGTAGTCAAAGGAATGGCTGCTGACAAATGAAATGAAAACAAACAATCAATGTAAGTGGGTCTCTAGATCATGAACAATAAGCAATGAAATGCTCTACACTACAATGGTTAATGGATTTCTACAATAGAATGAACAAGGCAACAACACCTCAACCTGTATGATAAGCAATCATTACCAAATTCTCAGATCACAATGTTTAACTAGATAGGCTCTTATAAAACAAATTCTAAGGTGGATGCTAAGCAACAAATCAATAATCTATCACAAGTAGGATCACTGCTCATGATTCAGTATAGTGTCCCATTGATCAAAGGCCTGCAACACAATGTTAGCTGCAAGCAAAGAGATATAGAATGTAATGTACACAATTCTAAAATTTGCAGCCACAGGGTTAGTGTTGTAAAGCTACCTTTACAAGCTTTACTTCCGGTGCCATCGGCGCCAGCTATGTCCCCGGCGCCAGCAGCGCCCCTGTTGCTCCCGGCGCCAACGACGCCGGCGTCGCTCCCGGCGCCACTGTGACCATAATCCAGCCGGCGCCAAGTTCCTATGGCTGAAAATCTTTGATCGGTTCTAGCGGAGTCCAGAGAGCTCAAATCGATGTGCAATCACCTCACACGACCTAGGCATGATTAAAGGAAGCCTGGGGATCAATAAAATCTAGAGAGAGAAAATGACTTTCTAGAAAGAGCAAATCCTAGAGAGAGAAAAATGTGCTTTACCAGCTTGGGTAAAGTGCTTGGTATGAGGGGGTGCCGAATCACACCAATACTATAGGGGAGTGCGGGTTGTGACTCAGGGCGAGCTCCAACCAAGTCTTGGCCTCCCTTGCTGGAATGTTGTCATGGCTCTCGCCTTGGCATGCTAGCGCCCCGGAGACTAGGGTCAGTCACACACTTGAAATGTAACCTTCCCGGATTTATCAATAAAGTGGGATTTTCCTCAAACTGACTCTGATTACCTTCTGGGTTTCAGTGTTCGGTAAAAGCGCCAGTTGTAAGGCCGCTTCCAAATTTTTAAGTTGGCACATAGGTGAGGGTCGTATCCCGGGACGCCAGCGATATGCCGTCGGGACCATTCGGTCCGTGGCGCCAGCGGTATGCTGTCGGGACCATTTGGTCTAGGAACTGGTTGTTTCCATATTTGTCGCGGCTTGTGGTTCTGAGTGTTCCTTGCATGAACGTGAATGGGTTAAGCTCTTGGGGAACGGGCTCTAACCTGTCCGCTGAGTTGGATGGCTTGCTTGGGTGGAAGTTACCTGTTTGTGGCTGTCCAGTCTGGCGTGGCGCCAAGTTGGCTTCCAGCGCTCGTGACGAAGCTTTCAGTTGGTTAAGTCTGATGTAAGTCAGACCGCTTGCTTTGTTTGTAACGAAGCTTCGAGTTGGTTAAGTTTGATGTATGTCGGGCGGCTTGCTTGGAGGGAAGTCACCCACATCGGGACCCCCGATCTGGCATGGCGCCAGGTTGGATCTCAATGTTGGTTTTCAGGAACTTCAAGTTGGTTAAGTCTGATCGTTGTTGGTGAGTTGGCTGCTTGTATGTCAAGTGGGTTTGGATGACAAGAGTTGAAGGCTGGGAAGCTAAGTCGTGGTTCCCGGCTCCCTTTGGGATGCCTGCGCTACATGTGGTATTAGAGCCGATTGGCCGGTCAGCTATGCGAATCTCACGGAAATGGCGACGGTTTGGGGTTCATCAAGACAACTGTTGTGCAAGGTGCTGCCCACAGTGTAAGCACGGGTGCGTCCACGGTTGGGGTGGTCGGCAGAACGGGGGAGTTGATGAGTCAAAGTGCTGCCCTTGAGGTGTAAGCACGGTCAGTTCTCGCGGTTCGGGCCTGGCGCTGTCTGCACGTAGGAAGATGAGGCAGTGTGCTGCCATTAGGTTGGTGTAAGCACGGTCTGTGCCTTGTGGGGTGCTGTTGTAAAGCTACCTTTACAAGCTTTACTTCAGGCCATCGGCGCCAGCTATGTCCCCGGCGCCAGCAGCGCCCCTGCTGCTCCCGGCGCCAACGGCGCCGGCTCCGCTCCCGGCGCCACTGTGACCAGAATCCAGCCGGCGCCAAGTTCCTATGGCTGAAAATCTTTGATCGGTTCTAGCGAAGTCTAGAGAGCTCAGATCGATGTGCAATCACCTCACACGATCTAGGCATGATTAAAGGAAGCCTGGGGATCAATAAAATCTAGAGAGAGAAAATGACTTTCTAGAAAGAGAAAATCCTAGAGAGAGAAAAACGTGCTTTACCAGCTTGGGTAGAGTGCTTGGTATGAGGGGGGGTGCCGAATCACACCAATACTATAGGGGAGTGCGGGTTGCGAATCAGGGCGAGCTCCAACCAAGTCTCAGCCTCCCTTGCTAGAATGTTGTCATGGCTCTCGCCTTGGCATGCTAGTGCCCCGGAGACTAGGGTCGGTCACACACTTGAAATGTAACCTTTTCAGATTTATCAATAAAGTGGGATTTTCCTCAAACTGACTCTGATTACCTTCTGGGTTTCAGTGTTCGGTAAAAGCGCCAGTTGTAAGGCCGCTTTCAAAATTTTTAACTTGGCACATAGTTGAGGGTCGTATCCCGGGACGCCAGCGGTATGCCGTCGGGACCATTCGGTCCGTGGCGCCAGCGGTATGCTGTCGGGACCATTTGGTCCAGGAACTGGTTGTTTCCATATCTGTCATGGCTTGTGGTTCTGAGTATTCCTTGCATGGACGTGAATGGGTTAAGCTCTTGGGGAACGGGCTCTAACCTGTCGGCTGAGTTGGATGGCTTGCTTGGGTGGAAGTTACCTGTTTATGGCTGTCCAGTCTAGCGTGGCGCCAGGTTGGCTTCCAGCGCTCGTGACGAAGCTTTCAGTTGGTTAAGTCTGATGTAAGTCAGACCGCTTGCTTGGAATGGATGTTACTCGTCTGTAACGAAGCTTCGAGTTGGTTAAGTTTGATGTATGTCGGGCGGCTTGCTTGGAGGGAAGTCACCCACGTCGGGACCCCCGATCTGGCATGGCGCCAGGTTGGATCTCAATGTTGGTTTTCGGAACTTCAAGTTGGTAAAGTCTGATCGTTGTTGGCGAGTTGGCTGCTTGTATGTCAAGTGGGTTTGGATGGCAAGAGTTGAAGGCTGGGAAGCGAAGTCGTGGTTCCCGGCTCCCTTTGGGATGCCTGCGCTACATGTGGTATCAGAGCCGACTGGCCGGTCAGCTACGCGGATCTCACGGAAATGGCCACGGTTTGGGGCTCATCAAGACAGTTTAACTGTTGTGCAAGGTGATGCCCACAGTGTAAGCACGGGTGCGTCCACGGTCGGGGTGGTCGGCAGAACGGGGGACTTGATGAGTCAAGGTGCTGTCCTTGAGGTGTAAGCACGGTCAGTTCTCGCGGTTCGGACCTGGCGCTGTCTGCACGTAGGACGGATGAGGCAAAGTGCTGCCTAGGGAGGTGAAAGCACGGTCTGTACCTTGTGGGGTGCGGGGCGACATATTCGAACTGTACGGGTTAACCATTGATACAGAGATGCTGTTCGAATTCGGGTGTAAAGCACGGGTGGTTAGCTGTCGGTGCGGGATAGCTGCCGATCGTCTAGCTATAAGGGCTATCGACCAAAAAGTGGTGGGGCGTGACTGAGGCAATGTGCTGCTTAATGGTGAAAGCACGGATAGTTGCAGGGGTGTCCTATGTGGGCTGATTCCGTGATCGATTCGTATGGGCGCGGCTAGACAAAGGTCCGTTGGCAGGACCATCTCAAGGGGGACCTTGTCTTTGTTACTTGTTAGTGAACCTGCCTGAGTGTATTACTTGTATGTATTCGTGGTGAGTCTTAGTACTCGTGCTTTGCCTGGTTTGCATGATTGCTTGTGATACAAGGAGCTGATGGCTCGAGAAGGAACCTTTTCTTTTGAAGGCTGATACCATCAAACAAAGAGGACTACAGAATCTGTGGGGCGGATTTGCAGTTCAAGTACTCACACGTGAACGACAACGAAACGACTCAATGTTTGCAAAGGATGGATGGCTAGCCTGTTTCTTGGGTTAGTTTCATTTGCGACAACGCCCACCAGACGCAAGCAGGAAGTCAAAAGCTGGAAAGGGCCATTTCAGGGGAGATCTTCTATGGAGCAGTTGGTCTTCATTTTGGGACGGCCACCTTCGGAACTGAAACTCACTGAGCATGGGCGATATCCAGAATTTGTGCGGCGGATTTGCAGTTCAAGTACTCGCACGTGAACGACAACGAAATGACTCAATGTTTGCAAAGGATGGATGGCTAGCCTGTTTCTTGGGTTAGTTTCATTTGCGACAACGCCCACCAGACGCAAGCAAGAAGTCAAGAGTTGGAAAGGGCAATTTCAGGGGAGATCTTCTATAGCAGTTGGTCTTCATTTTGGGACGGCCACCTTCGGAACTGAAACTCACTAAGCATGGGATATCCAGTATCAGTTGGGTTTTTCCTCAAAGGGGAAAAAGACTAGGATCCTCTTTAGAGATTGGCAACAAGTTGGATCGAGCCATAATCCTAGCAGATGGAAAGCAAAGTGTTGGAAAGGCTTTTTGTCCGAAGAACTCTACTCTAAGTCCGATCAGCTGATTTATTAAGTGGAGGGGAACTATCACACACACCTCTCTCTTGGGGCAAATTTTGAATGAAAGTTGATCAAAATGGGGGCAAATTCAAGGTGACCTAGCCATACTCACACGAGGAGACTGGCGAACTTTGGACCTAATAAGTTGACAAGTTTTTGTTGTGGAAAAGAAAGTTTGTTATAGGCTTTCTCTGGACCAGCAATGATGAGGAAACATATGAGTACGCTGGCTTGTGTTACGTGTAAGGCAGCTGATCAATGAAGGAATTGTGAAAGTTGAGTCTTGCATGAGAGACTTGGTATTTCGAACGGAGGCTAAGGGATAGTTCGCGTTGAGATCGGATTAGTGCAAACTCTGGGTGCATGTTTCTGATTCAAAGAGAGCTACTTGAAGCCAAGCTCGATGTATACTTTTTGTTTTGACTGTGAGGCAACTAACCAGTGATGGAATTGTGAAAGTCAAGTTTTGCGCGACGGACATGGTGTTTCAAACAAATGCGAAGAGATAATTCGGATGCGGATCAAACTGGTGCGACCCTTTGGCTTTCCACGAGGTCAATGGTTACATTTGGGCTGATTCAAAGAGCTACTTCAAGCTAAGTGAGAAGTGCATTGCGGAGTACTCAATCTTTGCCTACCTTAAAGAGCCAAGATGGAAAAGTATCAAGATCAGGCTTGGACAAGGAGAGAAATCAAGGTGCAGAAGCAACAAGGCACGGAGTGGACCATAAAGTGGGCAATCAAACGATAAATCCTTCGGCTTAGGGAGCCTTGATACCTGTGCGGAACTGAACAAATCTGGAGCTCAGGGAGCTCAACACAAAGTGCATCAAGGACAAATCAGGAGCTCAAAGGAGTTCCAAAGTCGAAAGTCAGAAGCGACAGGGGCAAACATTTCAAAGAAAGGCCTCTGTCACCAGTTAATAAGGTTCTCGGGTTTTATGAAAGCGATATCAAATCTACGCTTTTCCCAGACAAAGATATATTTTCAAGTTATGTAATTTTTCAGTACAAAGAGCTGAGCCTCCGACTTGTGGTGTGCCAGCTTCAATGTTAATAAAAAGTGGCCAGTAAATTGAGTACTGTGCCAAGTAGCTTAAATGTATAGTTATTTTTATTGGGAGACACCTCTACTTTAATCTGACATCTGATGAGGACATCATATTTTAAAAAGGTGGGGTGGATGTCGTAAAGCTACCTTTACAAGCTTTACTTCCGGCGTCATCGGCGCTAGCTATGTCCCCGGCGCCAGCAGCGCCCCTGCTGCTCCCGGCGCCAACGGTGCCGGCGCCGGTCCCGGCGCCACTGTGAACAAAATCCAGCCGGCGCCAAGTTCCTATGGCTGAAAATCTTTGATCGGTTATAGCGAAGTCCAGAGAGCTCAGATCGATGTGCAATCACCTCACACGATCTAGGCATGATTAAAGGAAGCCTGAGGATCAATAAAATCTAGAGAGAGAAAATGACTTTCTAGAAAGAGAAAATTCTAGAGAGAGAAAAACGTGCTTTACCAGCTTGGGTAGAGTGCTTGGTATGAGGGTGGGTGCCGAATCACACCAATACTATAGGGGAGTGCGGGTTGCGAATCAGGACGAGCTCCAAACAAGTCTTAGCCTCCCTTGCTGGAATGTTGTCATGGCTCTCGCCTTGGCATGCTAGCGCCCCGGAGACTAGGGTCGGTCACACACTTGAAATGTAACCTTCTCAGATTTATCAATAAAGTGGGATTTTCCTCAAACTGACTCTAATTACCTTCTGGGTTTCAGTGTTCGGTAAAAGCGCCAGTTGTAAGGCCGCTTTCAAAATTTTTAACTTGGTACATAGCTGAGGGTCGTATCTCGGGACGCCAGCGGTATGCCGTCGGGACCATTCGGTCCGTGGCGCCAGCGGTATGCTGTCGGGACCATTTGGTCCAGGAACTGGTTGTTTCCATATCTGTCGTGGCTTGTGGTTCTGAGTATTCCTTGCATGAACGTGAATGGGTTAAGCTCTTGGGGAACGGGCTCTAACCTGTCGGCTGAGTTGGATGGCTTGCTTGGGTGGAAGTTACCTGTTTATGGTTGTCCAGTCTGGCGTGGCGCCAGGTTGGCTTCCAGCGCTCGTGACGAAGCTTTCAGTTGGTTAAATCTGATGTAAGTCAGACCGCTTGAATGGAATGGATGTTACTCGTCTGTAACGAAGCTTCGAGTTGGTTAAGTTTGATGTATGTCGGGCGGCTTGCTTGGAGGGAAGTCACCCACGTCGGGACCCCCGATCTGGCATGGCGCCAGGTTGGATCTCAATGTTGGTTTTCGGAACTTCAAGTTGGTTAAGTCTGATCGTTGTTGGCGAGTTGGCTGCTTGTATGTCAAGTGGGTTTGGATGGCAAGAGTTGAAGGCTGGGAAGCTAAGTCGTGGTTCCCGGCTTCCTTTGGGATGCCTGCGCTACAGGTGCGGGGCGACATATTCGAACTGTACGGGTTAACCATTGATACAGAGATGCTGCTCGAATTCAGGTGTAAAGCACGGGTGGTTAGCTGCCGGTGCGGGATAGCTGCCGATCGTTTAGCTATGAGGGCTATCGACCAAAAAGTGGTGGGGCGTGACTGAGGCAATGTGCTGCTTAATGGTGAAAGCACGGATAGTTGTAGGGGTGTCCTATGTGGGCTGATTCCGTGATCGATTCGTATGAGCGCGGCTAGACAAAGGTCCGTTGGCAGGACCATCTCAAAGGGGGACCTTGTCTTTGTTACTTGTTAGTGAACCTGCCTGAGTGTCTTACTTGTATGTATTCGTGGTGAGTCTTAGTACTCGTGCTTTGCCTAGTTTGCATGATTGCTTGTGATACAAGGAGTTGATGGCTCTAGAAGGAACCTTTTCTTTTGAAGGCTGATACCATCAAACAAAGAGGACTACAGAATCTGTGGGGCGGATTTGCAGTTCAAGTACTCACACGTGAACGACAACGAAACGACTCAATGTTTGCAAAGAATGGATGGCTAGCCTGTTTCTTGGGTTAGTTTCATTTGCGACAACGCCCACCAAATGCAAGCAGGAAGTCAAAAGTTGGAAAGGGCCATTTCAGGAGAGATCTTCTATGGAGCAGTTGGTCTTCATTTTGGGACGGCCACCTTCGGAAATGAAACTCACTAAGCATGGGCGATATCCAGAATCTGTGGGGCGGATTTGCAGTTCAAGTACTCGCACGTGAACGACAACGAAACGACTCAATGTTTGCAAAGGATGGACAGCTAGCCTATTTCTTGGGTTAGTTTCATTTGTGACAACACTCACCAGACGCAAGCATGAAGTCAAAAGTTGGAAAGGGCAATTTCAGGGGAGATCTTCTATGGAGCAGTTGGTCTTCATTTTGGAAAGGCCACCTTCGGAACTGAAACTCACTGAGCATGGGTGATATCCAATATCAGTTGGGTTTTTCCTCAAAGGGGAAAAGACTAGGATCCTCTTCAGAGATTGGCAACAAGTTGGATCGAGCCATAATCCTAGCAGATGGGAAGCAAAGTGTTGGAAAGGCTTTTTGTCCGAAGAACTCTACTCTAAGTCCGATCAGCTGATTTTATAAGTGGAGGGGAACTATCACACACACCTCTCTCTTGGGGCAAATTTTGAATGAAAGGTGATCAAAATGGGGGCAAATTCAAGGTGACCTAGCCATACTCACACGAGGAGACTGGCGAACTTTGGACCTAATAAGTTGGCCGTTGATCAAAGATAAATGCACAGGTCAGGTTTGGAGTAGCCGCTCAGGAATAGGCAAAGAAGGGTTGCAAGGCTGTAGGCAGAACCGTTGGCAGCAGGGGAGTGGGTACTGTGGCAAACCCACAGACAACAGATAGCATAGATAGGCACCACACCAAGAAAACCCCTTCTTGAGCAGCGATGGAAGGCTTCTAAATGAGTTATAGAGCTAGCGATGGGTAAAGGCTGATATAAGTAAAGTAGTCAAAGGAATGGCTGCTGACAAATGTTTGAAATGAAAACAAACAATCAATGTAAGTCGGTCTCTAGATCATGAACAATAAGCAATGAAATGCTCTACACTACAATGGTTAATGGATTTCTACAATAGAATGAACAAGGCAACAACACCTCAACCTGTATGATAAGCAATCATTATCAAATTCTCAGATCACAATGTTTAACTAGACAGGCTCTTATAAAACAACTTCTAAGGTGGATGCTAAGCAACAAATCAATAATCTATCACAAGTAGGATCACTGTTCATGATTCAGTATAGTGTCCCATTGATCAAAGGCCTGCAACACAATGTTAGCTGCAAGCAAAGAGATATAGAATGTAATGTACACAATTCTAAAATTTGTAGCCACAGGGTTAGTGTTGTAAAGCTACCTTTACAAGCTTTACTTCCGGCGCCATCGGCGCCAGCTATGTCCCCGGTGCCAGCAGCGCCCCTGCTGCTCCCGGCGCCAACGGCGCCGGCGCCGCTCCCGGCGCCACCGTGACCAGAATCCAGCCGGCGCCAAGTTCCTATGGCTGAAAATCTTTGATCGGTTCTAGCGGAGTCCAGAGAGCTCAGATCGATGTGCAATCACCTCACACGACCTAGGCATGATTAAAGGAAGCCTGGGGATCAATAAAATCTAGAGAGAGAAAAACGTGCTTTACCAGCTTGGGTAGAGTGCTTGGTATGAGGGGGGTGCCGAATCACACCAATACTATAGGGGAGTGCGGGTTGCGACTCAGGGCGAGCTCCAACCAAGTCTCAGCCTCCCTTGTTGGAATGTTGTCATGGCTCTCGCCTTGGCATGCTAGCGCCCCGGAGACTAGGGTCGGTCACACACTTGAAATGTAACCTTCTCAGATTTATCAATAAAGTAGGATTTTCCTCAAACTGACTTTGATTACTTTCTGGGTTTCAGTGTTCGGTAAAAGCGCCAGTTGTAAGGCCGCTTCCAAATTTTTAACTTGGCACATAGCTGAGGGTCGTATCCCGGGACGCCAGCGATATGCCGTCGGGACCATTCGGTCCGTGGCGCCAGCGGTATGCTGTCGGGACCATTTGGTCTAGGAACTGGTTGTTTCCATATCTGTCGCGGCTTGTGGTTCTGAGTGTTCCTTGCATGAACGTGAATGGATTAAGCTCTTGGGGAACGGGCTCTAACCTGTCGGCTGAGTTGGATGGCTTGCTTGGGTGGAAGTTACCTATTTATGGCTGTCCAGTCTGGCGTGGCGCCAGGTTGGCTTCCAGCGCTCGTGACGAAGCTTTCAGTTGGTTAAGTCTGATGTAGGTCAGACCGCTTGCTTGGATTGGATGTTACTCGTTTGTAACGAAGCTTCGAGTTGGTTAAGTTTGATGTATGTCGGGCGGCTTGCTTGGAGGGAAGTCATCCACATCGGGACCCCTGATCTGGCATGGCGCCAGGTTGGATCTCAATGTTGGTTTTCAGGAACTTTAAGTTGGTTAAGTCTGATCGTTGTTGGCGAGTTGGCTGCTTGTATGTCAAGTGGGTGTGAATGGCAAGAGTTGAAGGCTGGGAAGCTAAGTCATGGTTTCCGGCTTCGTTTGGGATGCCTGCGCTACAGTTAGAGGCAGCAAAGGGATACAATACAAGATTCAATCCCACAATGCCAGGCCCTGCAACCACCAGATTAGGAACAACAAGAAACTAATAATGCCAAATCTGATTCCACAAACTTCATTGTTTCTTCCCGTTCGGTTGCCGTCGAGGAAGGGCTCTTTTGTTGTGGTTGTTGTTGCTGCTGCTGGTGGTCCTCCTGCTATTGCTAGTCTTCTTGCTCCTGCTGCTCACTCTGGTTCGGGACGTTGTTGGGCTACGACTCCTACTCCTGCTTTTGCTCTCCCGTCTCTCTCTCTCATCGAGGGTGGCTAGTGCATCCCTATGGAGCAATGTAGTCACTCTAGAATCTCTAGCCATTTGTTTTGTCCGTGCCATTTCCTCCGACATTGATTAGCCTTTGAAAAGGTATCAGAAAACACGAGAGCTGAAAAACAGAGTCTCAAAAAACTGACACTCTGACACTCGAGGGATGAAGTGGAGAAATGAGGGCCCATGCACCCTTATATAGTGAAGGGTTTTATTTTTAGTAAGTTTTCCTATAAAGGTTTGGCCTCTTTTCAAATATAGTATGTTCTTGTCTTGGCTCATGAGTAAAAATCCTAATTGCCGGTTAGCAGAGACCTTCAAAGAAAACCAGTAATATTATTAAAATGCATATCACTAAACGATTAAAACCCTAACAAGTAGTTTAAACCTTGGACATCCACAAATCTACTAACAGGCATATAAAATGTGACAATGCAAAAGTAAAGTCAAAACATAACCAAATATATCAGAATAAGTCAAAACACAACCAAGTAATTGTGTTTTCTATTTTTCATTAGATAAAATCCTTTATTCCCATTGGACTCCTAATGTCCCTGTATGTAAAAATGAAACACATTTATGATCTTTTTTGACTCGTCTCCGTGTTTGCAAAACCAACACAAAATAGATAATCCTGTATGTATTTAATATTACTATTTAAATTCAGAAATCTGATGGAAATTAGGGACTTACATTGTTTCACAAGAGAGCTTACACCTTATTAAATCTCCTTTATGCTCCATTTCCTTTGAATCCCATGCGACAAATATGTTATCCAACAGTGATGATTCTGTTGCTTTCCAAGCTCACATCGTGTTTGTTTTCCTAAAGGGGACATATGGAAACAAATACGATGATCGACACACTAGTGTAGACTCGTTTGGATCCGAATGTTGGCTTCATATTACTCACATCGTGTTTGTTTTCCTAAAGGGGACCGTCTTAAATATGGCAACAAATACGGTGATCGACACAGAGATGCTAGTGTAGACTCGTTTGGATCCGAATGTTGGCTTCATATTACCAGTAATCTCTTTGAGAAGTTGCCTCTTCATTAATTCAATAGTCAGTTGGTCAGCATATGGCCACTCGTGAGAATCGATCGCAGGCTCAGAAATTGGTGCTAATTTGCCTTGGCCAAAGTTTTTTTTTTTTGGAACTTCGTACATGTGATCGTAAAAGAAAATGTCCATTTTGATTAGGGCAGAGGATGCCAACCCACCATATATTAGTTCTCCATATTTGGTGTGTATGGGGGAGAATTTTCTAGTGAAGAACTTCACATTTTGCCATTCGAAGCTATTTGAAGGAAAGACATCTGCACCAGGCATTAATGCAATATTATATCCATTAAAATGACATAATAACAATTCAAACATAATAGTTAACACAAGAATAAAAGAGGTGAGACCTACAATGTGACTGTATGATTCTATCAGCAACAGCCACATCCAATAAAATATCTCGACGCATGTATACGTGTTGCACATTTGCAAGGTATTCGCCATTTTGGTCGATCTTGAAATCATGGATCCTTCCTTTCCAATGGTAGTCTTGGTTGTTTCGCTTTCTCTTTGCAACCTTGTGAGTTCCTTTGCCCGATGGTTGCATGTAAACCCAGTCAAAAGTTGAAAATGTATGGGGCACCCAATGCTCATTGGAATCTTTGATGTGTGCAACAATGGAAGTTAGTTGATTCTTGGGCTTCCTTGATTGAGTAGAGGCCATAATGGATGATGTAATGATAATGTAGGATATGTGAAATAGTGTGTGAGATCTTCGGATGAGGTGAACAAAAATAAAAAAAATAGAATATTTGTGGAGTATATAGAATGAGAGAGAGAGAGAGGTCGTTTAGAGAGAGACTACAAAATGAGAGAGAGATGAGAGATACAAGCTTATGAACATTCAAAATTTGAAATAAGGGCTAGGCTCACTTAGGATATCGCTGCTAGTAGATAGACATGCTAGTTGATGTTAACTTGTAGGCATAGTTATTGCTTTATCTAGGGTTAACTTAGAGGTGTACTTTGTGGGCCACACTTGATTTAATCTGCACCATTGAATTTGCCATGTCATATGGATCATTCCCTCTCAGTTGTCAATATTTTATTGGGACATGTGTCGTCATTAACACTAATTATAATTAGTGAAGAGGCCCTTTTACGAAAAGGGCCCTAATGGATGAATGCATGTGGTTAGAGTTAAGGGTAGTAGTGTTAATGTGGAGTAGAGTTAGAGAAAAGAGTAGAATGCACCTAGATCTAGCAACTTGATATAACTAGATACCTATCTAGTGTTCTAACCCTCTTTGACAGGTGGAAGGGCTGTTCACCAGCTAAACTACACACCCTACAACATCCATTTGATGTACTTCTAAATTTGCTACAATAGCAAATGACAATAGAAGTATGATTGAAGAATGTTTAACTAATGGATTGAAAGTCTCAGTGTAGTCGACATTATGTACCTGAGAGAATCCTCTCATGACATGTCGAGCTTTTCTTCCATCGATGCTTCCATCTACCTTGTATTTGATTTTGAATATCCCTTTGCAAACAACTACATTTCTGTTGAAAGGTAATTCAACAATGGTCCAAGTCTGGCTCTTGATAAGAGATGAATACTCTTTATCGATAGCTTCTTTCCAAAGATCAAAATCAGTCGCTTCTTCAACAATAGTCGGATCTTGAACAAGATAGGCTGCAGACTCATCGATATACCTTATAGGTGGTCTGCGATCTCTTGTAGATCTTCTAGGAATCGAGTGAAGTTGATTATTTTCATCATGTTGTAGTTGCTAAACTGCAATATCATCTTCTTCGGATTCGCTATTGATACATTTTTTTTCTTGATGTTGATGAGCTAGGACCTTCAATAAGAATAGTCGACTTGGGAACATAAGTGTTTGATAATTCGGGAGAGTCCGATAGTTTGGCTATATGAACTTTGCCCTTGTCTTTGAGGTCAATAAACTGATCTTCGTTGAAGATGATATCCCGATTGGTGAATATCTTTGACTCAACAAAATCATACAAATTATAAACTTTATTTGAAGTAGTGTAGCTAATGAAAATAGATTTGATACTCTGGAAGTCGAGCTTCTTCCCAAGATCTTGCAGTATCTACGCATAAGCGATACATCAAAAAATGTGTAGGTTTGACAACGATGGTTTGAAACTTGTCCAAACTTCATAGAGTCGCAGAGAATTCTGAAGTTCCATCTCAGTGAGACCATGACACAGAAGAGCCTGCAAGAGGTAGTTTGACTCCAGTGAGTAGAAAATTGGGTTTAAGTGCTAAAAAATCACTAAAAAATGAAGATCCAACAAATCCTTCCAAAGAGAACTCTCGTAGACCATTTCAATCGATCCAGAATGTCAATTTGTATCAATGATGAAGCCTGCGAGAGTTAGTACTGAGAATTGGTGAAGATCAAGCCAAAATAGTGGTTTTAAACCCTCGCATACAGTGAAATTTTCACTTCTTGTGAGAGTTAACTCTCGTAGAGAATTTCAAAGTCAGTTTTGAGCCAAATTCAGCTCCTGTGATCCTTGCGAGAGTTACTTCCCAGTACTTTGAGAGATATCAAGATTTTTTGTTTGAAAAATAGCTAAAGAACCCTTGCACAACCAACCCTCACACAAGAAAACCCTTGCAGACTAGATCATTGGAAAGATTTGCACTAGATCCAGCTACTGTCAAAATCTCAGGTCAATCAGTGCAAAGAGTAAAAAGTTATAAAGGAAAAACCACCGTACAAGGCCTAAATTTCACTTAAGGCCAATTAGAGTGATCAGATCCTTAAGATCCAGAGTGCATCCCATTGTACAAACAAGATCCAACTATCTTGGATCCCACCATCGGATGAATCTGAGATCTGGACGATCAATAACAAGAAGGACATCAAATCAAGCACCACACCATCCCAGATTAGTAGCTGCACAACGAGAGGCAAAATCGGAACCAGTGCCAATGGATCCAATGGGCCAACCCGTACATGTCTCTCCCTTGTAAGCAGTCTGGAGGGCACCTCGGATGGAGATACCAAAATATGATGGATCATCAAATCCCATCCGCTTCCTCCAGATCTACGAGCAAGCTTGTGAAATCTACGACAAACGGACACTTGCAAAAAGTTGATGATGTTTCCCATGTCCCTATTAGCGGTGGCTCAAGATTGGTCTTTCAACCTGTCAAAGGAAGAGAAATCCACCTGGGAAACGGTTAAAGCGGCTCTCATCATGAGCTTTAAACCAAGAAAGTTCCTAGAAGACCCGTTTCTCCTACTCAGCAAGGTTAAGATGGGAAAAAGAGAAAGGGTCAGGGACTATATTGAACGGGTCAAACATCTACGATCCAAGTGCAGTGCAGCCCTAACTCCCGATCATGTGGTGATCATGTGGTTCCTAGCAGGACTACCACAGAGCATTAGGAGAGAACTGAAACACGAGAGCAGTACGCTACTCTACAAGAAGCTATGGAGGATGCAGCCATCAGGGAAGAGGATGAGGGATCAGATGACGAATATCCATATCCACATACTCCTACTCCCTCGATAGCATCATCATCATCAAATGCTTCCGCTCTATCCACAGAACTGTTGTTGGATCAGATGACAAAATTACAAAAACAGCAGATGGAACAACTTACGACGTAGTTTGATCAGAAATTGAAAGCCTTACAAGGAGCTGTAGCAGCAATGCCACATCTACTAGAACCAAACCAGCCACAGTATCCACGATGCAAGAATGTATGGTGTTCAGTGTGCACACAAAACCATACAACAAACGAGTGTCCAGTCCTAAAGCAAAATTTGAGACTGACACATAGATTTTGCCATTTGTGCAACTCAACATCGCATGATACGACATTTTGCCCATTTAATCCCCAGATTGTTCAGCAGAAGAGGCGTCCTTATCATAGTTCTTATCTATTTCATCAAGGGGCACCAAATGCAGCACTGAGGTACGGCGCACCGAATCATAACATCGTATGGCCTTTCCTGCACCACCAGTGCCAGCCAATCAACAAGTGGCCCATGTGAACTTGACAGCAGCATAACCAGAGATGCTAGTACCACCTCAATCTGAGCAGCAGTAATGGTATGGACCAGATGAACCATTGATGGATCCTGCCATAAATGAATATATTGCGGCCTATGTAGCTCAAACTCAGCATCAAGGCAGAAGAAATTATGGCTGCTTCAGATGTGGTGAAGGACACAGAATTGTGGAATGTTCTTACAAGAGACTGTTGAAAAATTGGAAAAATCTATCTAATGTTGTAAGTAGGGGTCCTAAAAATGCCAAAGATGAACTGAGCTCTTTTGGCTATGGCAAATCGTGAGTACATGTCATTTATTGCCTGAATGATCACAAAAAGCATCTAGAATTGACCAATTTCATCTATATGTGATTTAGGCAAAATTTAGAGGATCTAGGCAAATTGTTTCATACAAATAGATTGTATTTGAGTCAATTTGACATTTTTGGAATATTTCACACGTGTGAAATTCAGAGAACCATAACTTTTGCCATACTTCATCTTTTTTGATGATTCAAATCTTGTTTTAGAGAGATTGTCAAACTAGTGAGATCTATCTCATAGTTTTTTGCTTAGTCTTACATAGGATTTGGTTTTTTACCCTTGATTGGTTCCTATAGTGAGAAGATAAGCAATTTTTTCATCCATCTTTTTTTGATTTCCAGCTTTTATTAGAAGCAAGTGAAAGATTATCAACCTCCAATTACTGAATATGGAAGGTTAGGATGGAATCTGTCTTAATTCTACAAGATGTGATGGATATTGTACTTGGTATTGAAGAAGAACCACAAATTCCTCAAGAAATTCCAAAGTACAAAAAGAGAGCTAGGATGGCTCTGCATTATATTAAAATGAATGTCTCAAATGACATCTTAAGAAAAATTGGTGCTTGTACTAATGCCAAAGATGCTTGGGATACTCTCAAGTCCATCTATGAGGCAAAGAATACTTCTAGACTTCTAACACTAAGAAACCAAAATTTTCAAAGTGTACGGAGAAGTGATGAATGTGCTTCAGCTTATGTAATGAGAGTTAAAGACCTCCATAGAGAATTGTCATGCATAGGAGACTCCATCAACCAAAATGAACTTGTTCAAGTCATACTTAATGGGATAAAGGAGGAATATGACAACCTTGTTCAGAGTTATGCCATTAAGGAGGAGCTACCAAGTTTGGAAGCACTCCAAAGTGTGCTCATTTTTGAAGAATCAAGACAAGAGTATAAACTCTTGAAAATGGAAAGACTGTCTCTCAACATTGATGGTAAAGCCCTCTTTACCAAAGACAAGCACAAGACAAGAAGTAAGAATCAACACCAACCCTCTTCAAGCAAGAACAATCTTATTTCCAAGGAGAAAGGAGAAGAGGATGAGTCCTCTCAAGCTTTCACATCCAAGACGAAGAAGAAAAACATCAAGTGTTTCTTTTGTGGCAAGAAGGGGCAATATGCCACCAATTGCTTCAAGAAGAAGAGTCAATTCAAGCAAGCCAACATTTCCAATGAAGAGAAGAAAGATGCTCATGCAAGTGATGGAGAGGGATATCTTATGGTCTCGAATTTTTCTTCATCACCTTTCAAGAAGGATGGTTCGTGGTACATCGACAGTGGAGCTTCCTCACATATGTGTAGCTCCAAGCATTCTTTTTCATCCATGACACCTTATGAAGGAGCCACGAAGTCCATCTACATAGCAAATGATCATGAGTGTGCTATTGAAGGCATAGGGACCATTCCCTTAAAGCTTTCATCATCAAAAGTTCTTTCTCTGTCTAAAGTACTTTTTGTTCCTAAGTTAACAAAAAATCTTATTAGTGTTGGGCAATTGTTTGATAGTGGACTAGATGTGAATTTCAATGTTGATACACGTACAATCAAGAAGCATGATGAGATCCTTGCATTTGGGTCTAGATATGGTGGAATCTACAAGCTTGATCCCAAAGAGTATGCTAACTCTTGTGATGGTGCTTTTGCTTCTCATATTTCTTTGGAGGAACTATGGCATAGAAGGTTGGGGCATCCTAACTATAGTTCTATGGTGTCCATGGTCAAGAAAGCCAAAGTTATTGGCTTGCCTAATCTTATCTCCAAGAATTTCAAGCCATGTGAGGCTTGTGCCATATCTAAATCTCATAAGAAGCCTTTTTCAAAGTCATCTATCAAGACTACACATCCATTGGAGCTCATACACTCGGATGTGCACTTCTCATCTTCAAAGAGCAAGGGTGGTGCTACCTGCTTTGTAACTTTCATTGATGATTTCACAAGATTTACTTGGTTATATCTTCTAGCTTCAAAGTCTATGGTGTTTGACTATTTCCTAAAGTTCAAAGCTCTACTTGAAAAGCAATTTTCATACAAAATCAAGATTCTTAGAAGTGATGGAGGTGAGTACACTTCCAATAAATTTCATGATTATTGTGAGCTTGAAGACATTAAAAGAAAGTTTTCTTGTGCATATATACCATCTCAAAATGGGGTGGCTGAAAGAAAGAATAGAACCTTGTGTGAATGTGCCAAAACCATTAGAATTGAAGCATCCTTGCCAAAAGACTTTTGGGGTGAGGCCATCAATTGTTCAAACTATCTTTGCAATCGACTCCCTCATGTTGCACTTGGAGGAAAGTCACCATATGAAGCACTCTATTTGAAGAAACCTAAGGTTGATCACCTTAGAGTATTTGGATGCATATGCTTTGTTCATATTCCCTTGGAAACGAGAAAGAAGGATGATCCTTGTGCAAGAAAAGGGTAATGGTTGGATATTCATCCAACAAGAAAGCGTATCGAATCTACATGCTCTCTACTTCTAAAGTAATTGAATGTAGAGATGTAATTTTTCATGAAGAAGAAAAGTCCAATCTTGGAGGGGCCGAGATCAAGCAACCTCAAAATCTAACACCTTTTGTTATTGAAGACAATCAACATATGGAGGATCGAGATTTGAAGATGGAAGTCCTCGGATTTTCACTCCTAGAAGATCCATGAGGGAGAGATCCGAGCCTAAGATGCTCACTTATGATGACAAAGGAAAAAAAGTGGATCTTGATTCCACTTATGCTTATTTTGTTTCTCATGAGGAGCTTAAAGATTTCCAAGAAGCCCTCAATACCAAGGAGTGGTATGAGGCCATGAAGATTGAATATGATGCCTTGATCACCAACCACACATGGGAGCTAGTGGATCCACCACCTAACATGCACATCATTGGATGCAAGTGGGTGTTCAAGATCAAGTACAATCATGATGGCTCCATCAACAAGTACAAGTCAAGATTATGTGCTAAAGGCTTTGCACAAATATATGGCCTTGACTATGAAGAAACCTTTGTTCCTGTAGCAAAGATGGTGACAATAAAAATCATTATCTCTCTTGCCTTATTTTTTAAGTGGAAATTGTATCGACTTGATGTCTCCAACGCTTTTTTGAATGGCTATCTTGAGGAGGAGATATACATGGAACAACCTCAAGGATTCATCAAGGATAAATCTAAGGTGTGTTTGCTATTTATAAGTCTCTATGGCTTGAAGCAAGCACCTAGATCATGGTATTCAAGACTCAACAACTTTCTACTTTCATTAGGATTTTTGCTTAGTGAGTATGATCCTTCTATGTACATAAAGTTTGATGGTAGTAATATTGTCACTCTTCTAATCTATGTAGATGACATTATTCTTAGTGGAAGTTGTTTGATGCTAGTTCAAGAAACTAAGGATGCATTAGGAGGAGAATTTAAAATGCAAGATCTAGGAGAGATCCATTACATTTTAGGCCTTGAGATTGATTTTCATGAAGAGTATGCTTTTATTTGTCAATCTAGATATGTCTTTTCTATGTTGAGAAAATTCAATATGCAAAATTGTAAAGGCATAGATACTCCCATGGAGCAACATGTAAAAGACCCTATTAAAGGTGATGAAAGATCCTTCGAGGATATCACACTTTATAGGACTCTTATAGGTTCCTTAATTTGGCTTACTATCACTAGACCCGATTTGAGCTATTGTGTGCACAAATTGAATCAATTTATGCAAGATCCTAAGATCCAACATTGGAAGATGGCCAAGAGAGTTCTAAGATATGTATCTTCTACTCAAGATTATGGTTTATTGTACAAGAATGAAGATCTAACCATTGTTGGCTATACGGATTCCCTTGTAACACAATAATATTTCTTGTATGATCAGCTTTCCTATTGACAATCAATGCTTGTTTGATCTTTATGGTATTATTGGGCTTAGGAGATCAAAAGTACATGTGTAGGGCATCCCACACATGTGAATTCAATAGGGACAATATACATCCTTCTGTCGAGAATGCGGTTATGGACACTGCTTCAAGAATTGTCCATTGAGACCTGGGACCAGCGCACCATTGAACTTCATTGCAATACAACAAGCAGCAGTCCTAGAGGCAATGCCACCCGAAAGGCAACAATTCCATGTCCTTGTGTTAGCCGTTACGTGAGGACAGAAGAGGAAGAAAGTGCCGCCCTCACCACCACCATCGATCATTGATGACAAACTCTCAATTTCAATGCCATATCCAAATGTGAGGGAAGAAAGGAGACAATACCAGAAGATACAACACTAGGTACAGAGAGCACAGGCAGAGGAAAAAGAACAAGAAAGGGACAACCCTATGAAACCTCCTTCTGATGGCGAATGGGAACCACAAACGGGCTCACCATTGCGCATTGATTGGTGTCTTCTACGACCAAATCTACCACCACGTCCCATGACAACAAGAGCTTGATTAAATCCTCTGTTGCGATGACTCAAGTTCTCTTGACATTGTTCTTCCTGCAAAAGCAATTCACCTAACTCTTCATAGGTTGGAAGATTTTCCCGTGTGGCTATACTTGTCACAAACATTGGATGTGACTCACTCAAACTATTCAATGTCAACTGCACGATCTCATGATCCTGTACTCGCTCTCCAACTGCTGCTAATTGGTCACGAATCTCTTTGATCTTCAGTAGGTGATCAGCAACAGTTGCACCATCATCCATCCGCAATGTGTGCAGCTTCGTCTTCAGGAATAACACTCAAGATGTGTTTGTGGTCTCAAACAATGCCTTGAACGTATCCCATGTTTCTTTTGGTCCTTTTGAATTCGAAATGTAGGGAATAATTGCATCTCTAACTGATAAGTTGATGACATTCTGTGCTTTTTATTTTCTCTTGTCAAATGCCCGTTGATCTTCTTCAATCAATGGACTTGTCTCTTCACTGTCACGATCTCCCATAGCTCCTTTTCCATCAAAATGTTCTTCGGTTTGAATTTCCAAACTGCATAGTTGCCGGCTCCTTCCAATTTGCTTGACTCATTGAGGACACTCTCGCTTAGAGTTGCCATTACTGAACAGATGAGTCCAGATCAAGTAATTTATCACACCACAAAACTGTATATTTTTTTGGTTATACACCTAATATCAGAATGGAGCACGGAAGTACGGCTACTCAGGATCCTCTTCAACTTGTGCGCTTGGATCTGATATTGGAGCATGCGATATCGGATTGGAGCACGGATGTACAACTACTCGAAATTTTTTTAAGCTCGTGCGCTTGGATCCGATATCGGTACGGACATGCGATATCGGACTGGAGCGGGAATGTACGACTGCTCAGGTGTCTCTTCAGCTAGCGCACTTGGATCCGATATCGGTACGAAAAAAGAGAGAATATAGGAACTTTCAGAGGAAATATTCTAGATCGTTCAAACAAACAAATATCAATAATGTGAAAAATATGAAACTTCCTAACTCTGAATAACAGTACTAGATACTATCTAGTGTGATTTGTGGTACTCCAAATAGACAAATGAGAGCCTGGACTGTGCTTTTCACAACAACTAGGAAGTATTGTAAAAATCTTCCCACTCAACAGATTTTCAGCTTGTTTGATGCTGCCATGGCCTTTCTGATGCCTTCGGGACAATGTTTTCGTTTCCCACTGATGATTTTGAGCTCCAAACCTGCAAAATACACCAAAGAAGGATTTCTTCTAGCCGTTTTTATCTTTGCAAGCTTTCACCTCCCGTGAAGGACTTTCTCGCTTTGTTGAGGAGCCTGTGACATGCTGTATCCACTGATCAGGCATGCAGGACTACTGCCGCTCTGATACCATGTCAACAATCAGAAATGGAACATCAAGCATTCACCATAAGCAATCACCAAAGAAGCCGAAAGAAGAATGCGCACTATCAATCTATCACACTACAACATACTGAATGTAAAATGTACATATAAACCTTGAACCCTGATAGAGAGGGAGACCTAGGAATAGACTACTAGACTAGCCAACGGCTAGTTACAGCTAGTAATAAAGTACATTGTAAACATTACCTAAGAAGTGTAACAATGAAGTTTATTATTGATTTCTAACACCTCTCTGTGGTTGAATAATTCATTTCTGTATCACTGAGTTGTCGACTTGCATGTCAGATCGAAAAATCCTTTTTGTGTTCTCTTGGTTGGGTTAAGACTGCTCCAACTACATACTTCGATGCGTCCATATGCACATGAAACTCAATGGACCAATTAGGTGGACGTAGGATTGGTGCTGAAACCAATGCATCTTTAAGTTTTTTGGAAAGCCTTTAGGGCTTCCTCGTTCCAATGTGGATCCGTTGTGAGCTTGTAGATTGGTCGTGCTAACTCCGCAAAATCTAAAATGAAAATCCTGTAATAGTTAGGATGGCCCATAAAAATGTAGACCTCGCGGATCGTTCCTGGTGGTGGTAGATCAACAATGATCCTGATTTTCAATAGGTCTGTGGCAATCCTGTGTCTAGACACTATATGGCTAAGTATCAAGCCATGTGTAACCCAAAATTGACATTTCTCTAGATTCAGGGAGATCTGAAATTCACGACATTTTTGTAACACCTTCTCCAAATTGGATAAGTGTTCTGAGTCTGGTCCATGCACGCGCAGATCGTCCAGGAAAATTTTTAGAAATTTTTTCAAGTACTCCTTGAATGCTGTCTGCATGACTCGTTGGAAAGTGCTTGGGGCATTGCAAAGTCCGAATGGCATCACCTGATAGGCATAGGTTCTCCATTCCATGACAAATGATGTCTTATGCTGGTCTTGGGGTGCTATCTTCACCTGTTTGTAACCGATGAAGCCGTCTAAAAAACTGTAGGCTTTGGCCCCAGCTACTCTGTCAAGGACACTTTACATAAAGGGTAAAGAAAAATGACCATTTTTGGTGACTGCATTTAGTGCCTTCAGATTCACACAGATTCGCATTTTGCCATTCTTCTTGGGTACTATAAATATCAGCGATACCCATTCAGTGTGTTCGATTTCATAAATAAAATCTGCATCTAACAGCTTCTGCAATTCCTGCTTGATCAGCTCCGTGTATTTTGTGTTGCAACGGTAGTAACGACTAACCTTGGGGACTGCTCCATCCACCAAGGGTATGATGTGTTGGACTACTGTTGGTGGAATGCCCTTCAAATCACTGTAATTCCAGGCAAAACAGTCCTTGTACTCCACCAACAATGGTTGTAGCCCTTTGAATTGTGTGGGCGTTAACTGCTCTCCCACATGCAGTATCTTTTCTTCTTCATCTGGCTCGACAAGGTTCATTGGTTGTGTTCGCACAGGTCCTTCGTTGGCCATATGGCCTGGTTTGTGGCAGTGATCGCAAGAAGAAAATTGTTGATTCGAGGACTTCGTCTTCTCAAATTTGGCTTGTTCTTGTTTTTCTTCTTGCCTTTCGTGAAGAGAGCCTTCTCTTGATCACTACTTCCCTCTCTTTTGTCTCTCATCAGTCTCTCATCAATGACAAGACTAACTGCTTTGTCGAATATCTTATCTGGTAGACTCAGTATGAGCATTCTCAACGGTTGATAGGACGTTGGTAGAGATTTCATGAAGTACATCAGTTGCTGTGGTGTAGGGACCTGGTGCTCCTGTCCTGATGCAACGAGCTGAGCGAAGATCATTATGATCTTCTCAACGTGCTGATCCAATTGGTTCCCATTCTATCATATGGATTATAGCTGATTGTGAAGGTGCATGACTGAAGCTGCAGTCCTCACTTCATACTTTTGTTTTAATCTTTCCCACGCTGCATGGCTGCTTTCGCAGTCTTCAATCTACATGAGTAGATCTTCATTTATGGACAAAATGATGATCGCCATTGCGCGCTCATCTTTTCTGATCCATTCAGCTCTCCTCGGATCTCCTTCTAGAGGCTGCACCTTTGAGAGTTCGGTCACCAACCAGATACCTTTGCCCTTCAGAAGTGTTTTGATTTTGAATATCCAGATTCTGTAATTTGCGCCATCAAGACTGATTGCTACTCTTGTCTGGATTGTTGTAGCCATATTGTGTTGTCCAGAAGAATCACTACTCAAATATCAGTAGTGATAACCTATGAGCTCTGATACCATTCGCAAAAGCGAAACTGTTTCTTCTTCGTTTTCGTTTTTGTATTCGCAAACGATTTTGTGTCTTTGAATTTTCTTTTGCGCGAAAGCTATGACAGGAACCTAGACATGCGACTGCACATCACAGAACACATTCAATTCTAGCAATCTAGACAAACGACGCAAGACAAGGAGATGCAAGAAAATAGAGCAACTGTATTATCAGTTTGATTTTTAGAGCGAGATCATCAGTGTCTTGTTGTTGGCGGAAAGACACTCTGCTCTTTCGTTGTGTTCTACTCGTTGGCAGACTTTCATGCACAACTCTATTGTTTCTAGTATTTTTCTTTTCTGCTCTACTCGCTACGTCTCTCTGTGTGTCTCTCATAGTAATTTTGTCTATTCTCTTATCTACTTATGATCCAGAAAGGATAGTTTATATCTCCACCGTGTGGAGTTTACAAGACAGCTAAACGCAGAATCACAAGACTAGTTAACGCTAATCAACTAATCAGTTACTCTCCGTCATTGCCACTCGTTTCAGCTGGGTGTGAAGTCTACGACTCCAAGCCCGTTGAGCTGCCAGCTGGCAGCGTGAAAGATTCCTCTTCGTTTGTTTCATTTTCTTTGTTTGCTTTGGTTCTTTTCGTTTCTTTCGTATCTTTTTGTAGTTTGCGGTCCTAGAGTTATGTTTACAATTCAGGAATGATTCGCGAATTGTTCGTGCTTCGATTCAAGGGACGTTGACTTTCACAAATTATTCTCATTCGCTTCGTGTTCGTGTTGCGACAAAGTTGCAGGAGTTCACCATTTTTGACAGTTCTTTCCTGAGGTTGCCAACCATCATGAAATTGTTCAAGAGCCGAGCAGCGGTGTGTATAGCAGGATTAGTAATGGCTTTTAGAAGGTAGCCATCAGTAATGGCTTCTAGAAGGTAGCCATCATTAGTCCAGTGCAGATCATTTATAACATCAATATAAGGCTTAATAGCATGTTTGGCTTGCTTATGGTTTGGTGAGGCTTGGGTACCTGATGCTATCCCTATGGTAGCAAGGGCGGCCTCAATCACGCGCACCTTGTGTGTGGCTCCCTGGAAAGTAATATAAAACTTGGATTTCTCCTCCTTCCAAGTACTGAAGGCAAGAGTGATAAAATCCATGTTTATTCTCCCCGAGAAGGCTCTCTCATGAATACCCATTGCAGTAAGCAGAGGCTCCGCAAGGGTCATCCACTGAGTGACCATGTTTGTGCTAGGAAAGATCATGATATTCGTTGTAGATGGGACATCACGATGGATAGTATAATGCGGCGACTGAGAGGTATCGGTGGAAGACATGATGAAAAGAAACGAAAAGTAATAGGCGTGAGAGTATATCAGAAAATAATACAGAAAGATTTGAAGGCTTTGGTTGCTAGAAAAATTGGCAAAAGCTTCGCTAGGACAAGTGAGGAATGAATCAAATTCAGCCAAATTATAGGTGAATTTGGGGGGTCCATTACATAAATACTATGGCTGATCAGTTTTGAACAAAAATTTGCAGGCGTTCTCAGTACTATGAAAATAAGCTATAAAAATCTCGGCGAAGGTTTCTGAGGTGCTGAAATCATCCGGTGAATGTTTTCCACGTCTAGCGAAGGATGAGCCTTCGCCCAAGAGGGTCCTTCGCCCAAGTACTGTCATAAATGCAATTTTTCAAGATCTGAACCTATAGCTGTCTAATTTTGACATCTTAAGACCATTTAGCATGTTAGCAAATGTTTTTGAGGAGAGTAAGGTGCTCGGTGAAGGTTTCCGAAATGGCATATTGCTAATCATTTGCCTAACTAAAAAACATGCACTTTTTATGGAAAAGAACCTTCGCCCAAGTCAGTATAGATATATATGAAGTGGATGTACAATCTGAAAGCTCAGCGAAGGTTTCCAATATTGTATAGGCAACATATGACCGAAACAATGATTTTATAAGTCATTTTTCATCAAAAATTATCTTTTAAAAATAGTTTCCTTTCTCTTTTTCCATTCTGATGACTATTCTGACTTTTGCTCATCAGTCTTTCCTCATTTTTTTTAACTGTCTTTTCCAAACAAAATTAACAATTAAGTAGTGAAAACAAAAATTTGAAAAACAAATAAAAATAAAAATCATTTGGATCATGCTTGCTGAACTGGTGGAGTAGGCTGCCAAAACTTGCGTAATCGGCTACTATTCACAGGAGTATCAAACCGTTTTCCGTCCAAGTGCTCAAGAATCATTGTTCCATAGTTCAGGAGTTCCTTCACTTTATACGGGCCTTCACCAGTAAACTTCAATTTTCTCTTGATCAGTATGGTTTTGTACATCAGTACGAGATCTCCTGCTTTCAGATCCTTTTTGTGTAATAGACAATCGTGCCATGCCTTACAGCGGGCTTTCTCTACTGCTAACGCATGAACTGCCATCAATCTTGTTTCACACAATTGTGCAATGCTTCATGACGTAGTTTGAAAAGACTTATCATCATTTAACTGTTCTGTTGCTGCTATTCATAAAGATGGTATCAAAGATTCAATTGGCATGACAACATCTTGACCATAAACCAGTTAAAAGGGTGTTTGATTTGTACTAATTTTGTAAGCGGTTCTGAATGCCCATAATGCTGCATGCAGTTTATATTTCCAATCAGATAGACTCGCTTCAACTGTTTTCGTCATAATAGTGCAGAGAATCTTATTGGAAGATTCAGCTTGGCCATTCCCTCTGGGATAATAAGGAGTACTAAATATGTGTATGACAAAAAAATCTTCCAATAAACTCTTTATCGTTTGATTAATAAAGTGTGTACCTTGGTCACTGACAATCTCGATCGGACATCCAAATCTAATAATGATATTTTCATAGAGAAATTTGGCCATAGATTTCGCATCAGCAACTTTGACAGCTTTGGCTTCAACCCACTTGGTCATATAATCAGTTGCTACGATAATGTATTGAGCCTGAGATCCTCGCGTGACAGGATGAATAGGACCAACATAATCCAGTCCCCATTTTCCAAATGGCACTTGTGATTAAACCGGATGCAAGGGTTCATAGTTCTGTCTAATAGGCCGTTGTGCTTGCTGGCAAACATCACATGTCTGGATATAATTTTTTGTGTCCTTATGAAGTGTAAGCCACCAACAACCTGATTGCAAAAGTTTGCGAACAATAATATCTATAGAGAAGTGTCATCCGCCCATGCCATCATGTGAAAACATGATTAAATCTGGTATTTCATGCGGTAAAACACATCTACGTAGAATATTATTTGATCCACAATGATACAATTGTCCTACAATCAATTGATAAGGTTGAGCCTTAAATGAATCAATTGTCTCTTTGTACTTTTGTCAAAGAGTCATTAGGTTGTCCTAGCATCAAGTACTCAACAATATCCGATGCCCACTCAGGTACTGCTTCTACATAGAATAATGCAGCATCTGGTAATTTATCACACCTCAGTATTAACTGGTGCGGATTCAATTCGTGAAATGTGGTCGGCTAGATAATGTTGCTTCTCCATTCGAACCACAATTCAAATTCAGTCAATAACAGTAACCATCTTGCAATACAACCAGTATTGCACGTCTTGTTTACCAAGTACAGTAACGACTGGTGATTCGTATAAAATACAAAGTGTGTTTCCATGAGATAATAACGAAATTTTTGAATAGAAAAAATCATGGCTAACGCTTCATGTTCTGTTGTGGAATAGTTCTTCTCCGGATCTGTAAGTCGTCTGCTTGCAAATCATATTGGATAGTCCTTCTTATAGTCATCTGGCTGCGTCAAAACTGATCCAATTGCATATTTTGAGACATCAATGTGAACATGAAACTCAACTGTCCAATTTGTAGAACGCAGTATTGGTGCTAAAATTAATGCTTCTTTTAACTTTTGAAAGGCTTCTAACGCCTCTACGTCTGTCCAAATAGAAACAATAGTCAGTTTGTATATAGGTCTTTCTAAATCTGCAAAGAAGATAATAAAAATTTGATAGTAGTTCGCATGACCCATAAACACATAAACTCCACGAATTGTTGTTGGCAGTGGCAATTCCACAATAACCTTGATTTTAGAATAATCTATGGCAATGCCATGTCTCGATATCACATGCCCAAGCACAACTCCATGTGAAACCCATATCTGACATTTTTCTGGATTCAGGAAAATTTGATACTTGCGACATCTTTCAAATACTTTTTCCAATCGATCCAGGTGGTCTGTATCTGTGCTATAGACTCCCAAGTCATCCAAGTAAATTTCAAGGAATTTTTGTAGATAATATTTAAAAGCAAATTGCATTACTCTTTGGAACGAACTTGGTGCATTACACAGTCCAAACAACATTACTTTGTAAGCATAGGTGCCTCCATTCTGTTGTAAAAACTGTTTTGTGACAATCTGTAGTTGCAATCTTGACCTGGTTGTAACCACTAAATCCATCCAAAAAACTATAAGCTTCCGCTCCAACAAGACGGTCCCAAATGCTTTCAGTAAAAGGTAACAAAAAGTGATCCTTCCTTGTCACTTTGTTCAAAGCCTTGAGATTCAAATAGGTTCTCAATTTCTCATTCTTCTTAGGAACAATGACAATCGGTGAAACCCATTCGGTATGCTCGATCTCATAAATTAAATCGACGTCAAGCAGTCTCTGAAGCTCTTTCTTTATCTGATCCGCAACATTAGGATTACAGTGATAGAACTTTGTAACCTTTGGAACTGCATCAGGTACTAAAGGTATGGTATGTTCAATAAATGACGTCGAAATACCCTTCAGATCCTGATAAGTCCATGCAAAGCAATCTTGATACTTAATAAGTAACGTTCAAAGTGCTTGATACTGTTCATGATTAAGTTGTGATCCAACTTGGACAATCTTTTCTAGTTCTCCTAGTTCAGCAAGATTCATAGGCTATGTCCTAGCTGGGCCATCGTAAACATCTTTTGACTCTGGCACATGTTCTTCGGGTTTACGATGTGGTTTGGGTAACATGATAACCGCATCATCCAGTGTATAATGTTTAAAATGTTTGGGCATATCATGTTGGGCTACATCTACTTGTTCTTTATCAAAAGGACTTGTCTTGGATCTCTGCTTAGCCTTCTTAGCAGGAATTGATGCCTTGCTAGAATTTTGACTTGTAGAATCATCCTTGACTTTTTCTTTTCCTTTACCCAATAAGGGTGGCACATTTTTTGAATCAATCTTTTGAGGAGGATTTTCCCATTTCAGGACTGTATTATAATGTTGCTTGGCTTGTTGCTTCCTCATTGACCCTGTGATCCTGTCTTTCTTCAATATAACTAATTTTGGTGGTTTTATTGTTGCTTCATCAGGAATATTACATACTCCAAATCTGGTTGGATCCATATGATTTGGAATCTGCTCATCAGTAAGTTCTGCATTGTCATCATAAGTCAAGACATGACTCACATGAATGAGTTCATCCTCAATCGGATCTGGTATAGGTTCCGTTGATATCCAAGCTACATTCAGCACATTCAATCATAAAGTGTGTATCCAAGATTCGATCCAATAATGAAATCACGCTCAGATCTGACTTATTATCTTGTTGACACATATATCCTACTGTACAGTCAATCGTTGCAAGAGCTTCATTCCAACTGACAGTATCGGTTTGAGAATCGTAATGAGCTCCCAAATTTTTCTCTGGTCGGTCACAAGTATGATCTGTTGTTGATGAATCATCATCCTCTTCTAAAACCACTGGTTTGATAGTCCAAGTTGCAGGATCAACCTTGACTGCACGTTCACGATTTTCAAAAGTGATTTTTCCGGTACCCCAGTTATGAATTACTTGCGCAACTTGTAACCATGGGCATCCCAATAGGACTTGGTAGACATTTGGTGCTTCTGGTAAGTCCATTACTACAAAAGTAATGACAAACTGTACTCCGACAATTTTGACAGGTATATCTTCAACCATTCCTTGCGGACGAACTATCACTTGATCAACTAGCTTAATGGCAAAAGTCACAGGTTTTATCTTTGTAAGGTCCCATTTTTCACATAGCTTTGTAGAAATCAGGTTCACTCCCGAATTGCCATCTATCATTAGCTGCTTCATTAGGAAATTGTCTATGTTGTATCGGTAGAGTGATATTTTTTTGTTCACTTTTCCAAGCTACTCCGATGTGGAGTACTTCATTAGATTCTTCAAATCCAGCACAAAAAAGTGGCTCTTGATGGACTTCTGGTTCAACTTGAGTTAACTTTTGTGCTAATACTTCTTTTGCTTTTGGCATCAACTTCAAGAACTCTCCCAATGAAATATTAATCTTACTAGACAAAATATTCATGAGCAGTTCTGTTTGCGGTGCTTCTGGTTCAGTCATCTTGAAGGGTTCTTCATGATGATGCAACTAAGCATTCATATTTGTATGTGAATTTTTTGGTGATTGTAATGGTGAAGAACAAACTTCGGTTGTTACTCTAGAAACTTCAAGCTCTTCTTCTTCTTGCAGATGTTTAATCCACTGCCTCATGTTCTGATATCTTCTTTTTTCTGCATGAAGATCTGGATAGACTCCAGATGCTGTTGGTATATCAGTTAAAGGTATAGAATCAGCAGGTACTGGATCTACTACTGGTTCTTCCTACTTCTGTGCTCTGGTGACCACCATCAAGGGTACATTTGGTTTATTATAAGCTATTGGTCTTTGCTTGATTGTTATCAAATTAACAGGAGCTATAGCCGGTGGTGGCTTTGGTTTTGCTGGACATTTCTTATAGCAATGCCCATAACCACACTCATGATAGAATGGTACAAATTTTTCTTTATTTGGACATTCTACAACTCTGTGATTTTCTCCACATGCAAAGCATGCAAGTGGTGCTCTGGTCCAGTTTCTAGATGCTTGTTGTTGTGCGGTAGTATAAATAGCATATTGGTCTGAAGATCCACCTTCTTGATCATTACCATAGTTCCATTGCTCGGCACTTCTGTAAGGTTCTGGTTCCAGCAAATTGGTAGGACGAGTGGGGTGCTTTGGTGAGGCAGGTAAGGCTAACCGTTCCGAGTATCCAAGAGCAGATTGTCAAGGTCTAGCTATCGGATTTTCTCCATAATGTGGTTCTCGATATCCCATCTGGGCATACCGTTGCTGAATTATCCGAGGATTGAAGTTGCAAAAAGCAGTCTCATGATCACGCGAATTACACAAATGGCATATACTGATTTCCATTCGTTTTTTCAATTGAGGACACTCATTCACTATGTGATTTTCTATACAAATAGAACACCAGACGTTTTTCTTGGTTTTGCAAACTTCTCAGGTTCTTTGTTCGCTTGTCCATGGAAACCTTCCAATGCTTTGATCTTCTCATCAAATTGCGACTGCAATTTTTCCATCTGTTTCTGCTGGTTCTTCCCGAGTTTCTCAAACTCATTGAGCATCATTTCTGTAGTAGCGTTGACATTCATTGATGCAATAGTGATGGATGTCGTAGTGGTCTGCCCTGCTGTATAAGGCAACATACTGATATTCGGCTCATCGTCTGAATCTTCATCCTCCTCCCGAATTGCATCATCCATAGCATTTTGCAAAAGTGCATACTCATTATGGCTTTTCAGTTCACATCTGATCCTTTTAGGTAAACCTGACAAAAACCACATAATCATGGCATTTTCGTTAATCAGTTCAAGTTTGCACTCAAATTTGAGGCGTTTTACCTGTTCAATCTAATCTCGAACCATTTTTCGCTTTCCCATTTTAATTCTACTTAAAAGTAGGAAAGGGTCTTCCATAAACTTCCGAGGTCTGAACCATGTGATAAGGGCTCTTTTAACAGTCTCCCAATCTGTATGCTCAGTTTCATCTTGATTATAGTACCAATCTTGTGTTGCGCTTGTTAAGGCCATATGAAAAAGCTTAAGTTTATCCTGGGGAAAAATTTCGCCATAGACTTTACAAGATTCAGAATAGATCTGAAGAAATCTAACTGGATCCATTGTATTTGGGTAGATCCAAACGGGGTGCTCTTCTAACAATGATTGGATTGACTTCCTGAGGAGCACCTCCAAGAGCAGCTCCAGGGGCAGCCATCTTTACAAATTAAATCAAGCAGATAATGAAATTGGATCTAGATTTTTAATCAAAACTATCTCAGATCAGATCTGCTAGATCTTTTTCACTTGACAAGAATCAGATTCCTATATCGTGAAAAAGATTACAAAATTCAACCAATCGATACTTCTCAAAAATGAGAGATTCTCAGAATTAAAATCAGACTGTATCAGATTTGACCCAAAATTTGATAGAAATTTGATCTGGAAAATCAGAACCTAAAAATAGAATCGGTGAGGGTTCCCTAGGCAAAGATTCACTCAATGAAGGTTCAACAATGATATTTTTGATAAAAACAACTTTTTAGTCAGGTTTTTCTGACAATTTCTATGAAAATAACCTTCGCCGAACTCTCAGACTTAGAATCTAACACATATAAAACTAGGGTAAAACCGACGAAGGTTTCTGGCACACAAAAACACAGTTTCTATAGTTTGATGAGGGTAAAAATAGAGATTTTCTATGATCTGCATAAGATGAATGTTTGCCGTACTCAAAAATAGTATTTTACTATAAGTAGAATGATCTGGAAACTCGGTGAAGGTTCTTACGAAGAATCAAGAGTAATACTGGTATTTTTGCAAAAAAAAAAGACTTTTCTTGGCAAAAATATGACAATATGACAACTGATCCTCTGAGAAAACCTTCTATTTTTGGTATTATTCTTCGTCGACCTGGCAGTAGATAGATCTGAATCACACCTATGCATAGTGAATCGGACGAAGGTTCTTTTTGTATATTTTTAGGATTTTAGTAATTTTTTGGTGTTTTTTGATGGTTTTTCTGATGTTTCTAAAAATATGTTGGGAGAGATTGTTCGCCCTTCAAACTAAAGATTTTGTGATTAAAATCGAAGGTGTCTGCAACTCGGCGAACATTTCCTAAAAGAGAGCAAAAAGTTATCAGTTTTGATGACGATTTTTGCCTCCTTTTGACCAAAATCTGGCAGATTTGACCGATTTTTGTTGTTTTTTCTGATATCTCAGATCCAAATGGATCTTAAGATTGGTGATCTGAATAGCTTTTCTTGTTCCACAATCAAATTAGATTTCAAAGAAGTAAATCCACTCAAATCAAGCAAAATCACTCCCAAGCTAACCCTAAATGTAGATTTAACACTATTCATGCCACGACAAGATGCCTAATGCAAGCTAACCATCCAACAATCATGCTGCAAATTGAAAAATTGGTGTATCTCATTGGAAACGTTGCCAAAATTGTAGTGAGTTTCTTTCCTTGCCTATCCTCAACCCAAGATCTAATCAATCTAACATCGAGGAGATGAAGTTAGTTGTCACGCATGGATTCGTTCCCATGAAAACGATAGTATAGTTTAGATTTCAGCATGAATGGAAGATCCACATCTAACTCTAACATCCATTAACCTTAAGCATTAACACTACATCCATTAACACTAGATCCACAATGAAGATAGCTTACACTTTCTCTCTCTCCCTTTCTCCCTCATAAAAAGTATAAAAACATGTAATTCCAATAACAATCAGATCCAACAATTTTGCAAACACAATAAAAGCATGAGAGATGGAGGAAAAGTGATAGAGAGCAAGGACGTTCATCAATCCATTTCATAAGAGAATCAATCTGCTTTATTGAAATGAAAAAATGTACATGTGTAGGAACTCGAGTTGGTCTCTTCTTATAGTAGAGAGGAGGACCCTGGCCTCTGAATTCTATTGGTCCATTTTTGCCTCCCTAATTATTCAAATTTAAAAAAGATTGGGAATCGTCCAAATTGGAAGGAAACCCAACTTTATTCATTAACTTGACATTTAGAACCTGCGACATTAAAAGTCCCGCAAAAAGGCCTAAAGTCCTTTTATTGACTTTCTAATTAATCAAATCTCTATGTGATCATCGGGTTAGACTTACACACACAGGGTGCCAAATCGCTCTCACTTATTAACTAGGGTTAGGGTTGTCTTGGGATCCGCAAATCCTCCAACACTTTCCTATATGCGTTGTAATAATTTAGTTGATGGATTACATTTTCCTTCTTCATTGGATAAAAAATCTTTCTTTTGTGAATCATCCATCTATGGAAAGCACTCTAGACAAAAAAAAGTTTCCCAAATTTCATTCCATCAAAACAAAGCATGTATTGGATCTTGTACATAGCGATCTTTGTGGTCCAATGCCAACTCCGTCCTTAGGAGATGCAATCTATTTTATCACTTTTATAGATGATTATTCTAGATGGTCTACAGTCATGTTCATTAAGCCCAAATCTGAAGCCTTTGAATGCCTCAAGAGATTCAAGGCCATGGCTGAGACACAAACATCTAGGAAAGTGAAGGCACTTCGAACTGATGGTGGCAGCGAATACATCTCTAACGAGATGTCCGACTACATGGCTGAATATGATATTAGAAGACAGTTCACCACTTCCTATTTACCTCAACAGAATGGGATTGTAGAAAGGAAAAATTGAACTCTTTTCAACTTAGCCAGATCCATGCTAGGGCAAAAAGCCTAAGTTAACTTCCTTATTACATGCTAAAAATTCACCTGTAGAGAAGGCTTCCATGACTCATAGAGAAGATACTAAGAATTCTACAAGCATTACCGCCTCTTGACCATACACTAAATGGAATGGGGTAACCCATCTAGTCGCTTTCTTCGGAGTAGTGCGGTAAGCCCAGATAGCTGAGAAGAGTTTTGTTTTTCAATCGGAGCGACTTGTCTCTACGATCTTTGTCAATATCTTACAGATTGTCTTGTTAGTGGACTTGGCCTGGCCATTACACCTAGGATAGTATGGTGTACTCTTTCGGTGAACCACAAGGTAATGGCGTAGCAAATTATCAATGATGACATTTAAAAAGTGCGTGCCGTGATCACTAACTAGCTCAATATGGCAACCGAAACGTGTAATAATATTTTCGTAAAGAAAACACTCCACAGTCTTTGCATTGGCGTCCTTTGTGGCCCGAGCCTCAACCCATTTAGTGGCGTAATCTATGGCTATCAGGATATAACAGGCTTGGGTGTGTTTTGCTGCTGGGCTGATTGGTCCAACGAAGTCGATTATCCACTTATGGAAGACTTTGCATTCTATAATGGGAGTTAAGGGTGTGAAGTCGTATTTTTCTTGGCTTGTTGGCAGACATCACATGTTTTAATAACAACAAATGTGTCTTCAAATAAGGATGGCCACCACAAGGCTGCTCGAAGAATAATCTTAACTGTCGCTTTAGCAGATAAGTGACCGCCGCCAATGCCCTCATGAGCTTGAGATATGATAGGCTGTATCTCAGATTCATAAGCGCATCGTCAGATAATAGCGTCAATGCCCCTTTTGTAAAGTTGTTCTGCTATTAGTTGAAAGAGCGCTGCTTTAAGCAAAAATTTCTTTTTTGCAACTATATTCAGGCCTTCTTTGAGTCTGCCTATTGTTAGGCACTGGGTGATCTCCTTAGCCCATAGGGGTGTTGCATCGATATGAAATGGACATGCATCAGGAAGATTGTCGTTTACTGGTGCATCTGCCTTTTCAGCACCAGGAAGTCGGGAAAGATGATCTGCCATGAAATGTTGGGTTCCTTTCCGAACCACTACTCGGAAATTAAATTCCTTGAGTATTAACAACCACCGAGCTATACGGCCCGTTTTACAAGATTTATTAACAATATATAGTAAGACTTGATGGTCTGTGTAGAAGGCAAAAGTATGGCCTAATAAATAATGTCTTAGTTGCGGGACATCGTAGACCATGGCCAATGCTTCTCTCTCGGTTGTTGTATAATTTACTTCAGCAGGCACCAGTTGTCTGCTGAAGAAACGGATTGGAAAATCCTTTCCGTATTCGTCCGGTTTGCAAGGAGACCTCCTATGGCATACTTATTTGTGTCAATATGCACATGGAATTCCTTTGCATAGTCTGGAGAATGAAGCATGGGGGAGGTTGTGAGTGCTGTTTTAAACTCCTCAAAGGCTTTAATGTGTACTTCGGTCCAACGAGAATCTACCACAACTAAATAAACGAGTCGTGCCTTGCCGACATAATCGATTATAAAGATGAGATAATAATTAGTGTGACTTAGGACGACATAAACCTCCTTCACTATTGTAGGTAAGGGCATTTCAAATATTACCTTGATCTTTGAAGGATCGGTAGAAATACCATCCTTTGAAATGATATGTCCGAGTACTATCCCATGGGTGACCCAGATTTGACACTTGTCAAGGTTGAGTGAAATTCCAAACCTATGGCAACGAATGAAGATTTTTTCCAATGCCTTGAGGTGCTTGTCGACTGAAGAATGTACACCCAAATCGTCGAGATAAATCTCGACAATCCGATGCATGGCCCTCTGAAATGTTGAAGGGGCGTTGCATAAGCCAAAAGACATGACAATAGACATGACAATATTATAAGCATAAATGCCGCTTTCTATTGCAAACGCGATTTCGTGTCTATCTTCTGGAGCAATTTATACCAAAAAATAGCCATTAAACCCATCCAAGAAGCTGAAAGCTTTAGATCCCGCCATTTCCTCAAGGATTTGTGTAGTTAAGGGTAAGGAGAAATGGTCTTTCTTCGTAACCACATTAAGATTTTTTAGATCAACACATATACGAAGTTTGCCGGTTTTCTTGGGTATTATCACAATGGGTGATATCTAATCAGTATGTTGGACTTCATAGATGAATCCAACATCCAGCAATTTCTTAATATCTTCATCGATCCGCTCGCGATAAACATGGTGTAGAATAATATCTTCATCGCGATAAACATCGATCCAATCTACATATGAAGAAACTCCATTTTGGTGTAGAATCCAATCTAGCATGTTCTAGTATTGATATCTTCTCCAAATCATTGATAGATGTGAATGCTTCCTTCATAATTTGAAACACAATCTCTGATACCATGTGAAGAATGTAAGATGATTAAGATCCAAAATGTCCCTTTGATCTTTGGTTAGAAAGACAAGCAAATCACCAATCTTGCCAATGTTGGATAAACACTATGAATGAAATGCAAACTCTAATAGCTCTTGATCAAACATCAATCAAAACATAAAATAATGTTGATGTTTGTACAAAAGTAGTAAGCTACTGTATTTCACACATCTGAAAATAGCAATTAACGAACATTCTACATATAGAATTGCAAGATATCACAAGTATAGTGCACGAATGGATAGTAGAACCCAAGAGAACCATGTATAAGCATGAATGAGATAAGAGAGAGAGAGAATGTTCTCTCTTCCCATGAGTTACATCCTTTTATAGCAGGTCCAAACCTAAATTCAAACTTTGGTTTTCCTCCATAATAAAAATCATATTTTTTTTTGTGACTAGATTCAATGTATCTACTACTCAAATTGAATCCCTCCAAAACTTGTGTTCTATAATTTTCCACACTTTTTAAAAGTGTTTATTCAATTGCTTTTACACTAATATAACTTTAAAAAGTCAAACTCTAAGTTTAATATGAAAATTGACCTCAATTGTGTACTTGGCAATTTATCAAACTATAATCAATCTTGACTAAACTAGTTAACATTTCTCACATGTCATACATGCAACTCGAAAGTATAGTGTTCAATGCTAAGGAAATCTCTTTTGAGTTATCCTCAAAAAAACTTTCATTTTATAAAGCTTCTCAATTTTTTAAAGTCTTCTACTCATAAAAAGGTTCATTTGCTTGTCTAAAAAATGAGTATTTAAAGATACCGGTTTAAGAAAACTTGCCACGTTTTCCTGAGACTCCATGATTCAAGCAACATGACACAATGGCCACATAAGCATCCATGTGATTTCACGTGTTGCAATGCCAATAGGAAGATTTATAGAAGCTAAGCAAGTCAGATTTTACAAATAAACATAATCTTAACCTTACTGTAGCTAGAATTGTGCAGATTAAATAGCTTAAGTTTTGCAAGCGCCACGTGCTGCACAGTAACTAGTATTCTTTTACATGTATCCTTTTTTTGCAAAAATGTGTTTGCAAATTAGTTGTGCAGTGTCAGGGTGCTTAGTGCATACCGTGTACGCTTTCACTCTCCTATAGTATGCACTATGCACCTCTTTCCACATTTCTCTATATATTTTTTGGATGACGTGAAAGATAAGACAGTAGCTCCTTGTCTGTTATTCGATCACACCCAATTCAAAGACGTTCAGCAAAAAGTACATTGCTCTGGAATACATGAGCAATATAAGCTGAGATTCATGACATTCATCGAGTTTGTTTTATATGAACAACACCACAAAATAATGTGTTACATTTCATACGCTGAGTTACAACATTACTAGGAAGGAAGAGCGTAGCACCGACGGATTTATTTATTCTTTTAGAGACATCAATACTAGTAAACTCGTGAAAACCAGGACGGATTTGGTTCCAATGTGAAAACGAGTAGCATAAAATTCTAGCTCTAAAACTCAAGATTTGGAAACTGCGGAATGTTCAGCTGCCATTGGTACCGCTGATGAAACATGTACTTAGCTTGGTATTGTTGGTAATATCTGGCCAAGGCATCTGTGATCTGTGCCTGTAGATAACAGAAAATACCCATACACAAAACTAACAATATACACTGGGTATTCACAATCTCAACAGAAAATCATCTGAGGCTCATCTGAGAGAGTCAGACCAAAAAAAAATCAAAGTCAACACGCAGATAATTAAAAACGCCTTCGTGAGGCAAACTTATATATTACTAATAGCAAAACTTGATGATACAAAGCGTTTCTTGCGTCCGCCTGCATTCAAGGTTTCATTCCGGACATAGCGTCTTATTAGAAAGCAAATCGTGAAAATTGAGCTAGACGTATGTTGTTCGAAAATCTCATGAGCCCTATTATCTCGCATGTGCTATGCTGTTGCACTTTAGCCAGAAATTTCTATGGCCTTCACTTCGGACTTGGGTTTCTCAATTTTAGGAACTGTGACGGTGAGGACGCCGTCCTCAACCTTGGCCTTCACTTCCTCCAATTTCGCATTCTCTGGTAACCGGAAGCGTCGCAAGAAACTGCCCTGTGTACGCTCCACCCGATGCCACTTGTCCGTCTTCTCCACCTCCTCTTTCTTGCGTTCTCCGCTTATCTGTAACGTGCGTCCATCTTCCACCTGAACCTTTACTTCTTCCTTTTTCAACCCTGAAATCCAAAACAAAGACATATTCAATAGATTTAGAATACAGATCAGATGAATCAGAGAAAACGAACAAGAACTACTATAAGGAGAGCACGGGCATGAAGATTTTCTGGCAACAAGCCAGGTTGAGGAACATTATTCGAAATTGTGTGCACAAAGCCTTGAGATGTATGCTAAGATCAGGAACAATGAATCACCTGGTAGATCGGCCTTGAAAATGTGAGCCTCCGGGGTTTCGACCCAATCAACTCGAGTACTAGCAATGGCGCTCACATCCTGTGCGAACCGTCGAGAAGGTGCATTGTCCCACAGAGGAAATCTGTCAGCTGAAGGCTCAAAAAATCTATCCAAGGGATCAAAAATACTTTGATCTCCACCAAAGAAGAATGGTGTCAAAGCCATATCCAGTTAAAAACGAAAAAACGAGCTTCCTTCTCAGAAATGAATTGCCGTACTTTGCGGTTTCCAAGATTGTCCGTCGATCGCGAGTTGATCGAACAATTGAGAATCCGCGATGTAGAGATTATATCGATTACTATAACCGCGTAGCTGTAGATAGCTGGTAACGAAGTCACTCATATCGTGCAAGCTATGGAAGAATGAGGAAAACCAGAAAGGCTTGTGAAATATATAGAGAAAAATGTATGTTCGTGAGGTGCGAGGGGAGAGTAGAAAGGGAGGTCGAAGAACGGTCTAGAAAAGTCTTGTACATTCCTCTTTCTCTAAGTTTCTAGAGCTTTCTTCCATCCCGGGCTTTTATTTTTTTCTCTCTTCACCCCTTTACAGCAATACTAGCATAAGTAATTATGGGCCTTTCTCTACCTTTTGAGAGGTTTCTTCCAGCATTAGGGCTTCTTTGCATGTGCAAAACCTGGCCGTTCTTGATGCCAAGAACGTACCGATTTTCAGCCTTCTTGACAAAATCGGCCCCTGGGTCGATATGGCCACGCACCTCCTCAGGGAGGGTTTTCGGGCTCCCCGGGTTGGCCTGTCACCAATGCTACGCTCCTGACTGCAACAAATCAGCACTAAATGAGCACTTGGCAACAACAAATCTACTCCTGGCTGCAACAAATCTACACCTGGCAAAGCAGGATCATGGGATGACTGATTCCAGCATGCAAAGATCAATCCTCACCCAAATCCTCACCCGGCCCTGGCAGAGGCCCGTCGTCCTACTGTTTGCATCATTTACGGGGCCAAGCACCTCATGTGAAGAGGCCCTTCTATTAGCCTCTCCTCTCTTCTCCCATTTTACAACAATTACCTTCTTCATTTATATTTCACAAGCATGTCCCCCTTTCTCATTCATCCATAGCTTACAAGACATCAATGAATCAATAAGGAGCTACTAGATGCGGTCAACATCTCTCAAGGGGCCTTCTCCGATGTAAAGCACTTTTACAAAATTGTTCTAAAATAATATGTATTTTTTATTGTTTTTAATGAAGTGTAATAAATTCATGTCTATTATTGTTCATAGTAAATAATACATTACAAATGTGTTTTGTTGTTTTTTGTTTGTAGTAAATGCATCTTACACATCTAGTTCATTCAATCATGTCTATCTTTAAACAGACATAATTGTGCCATTTCATATAAAAGAAATTTTGTAGCAATACGTTAGGTATAATGGAAAGCCATGGCCAATGATTTTTTTGAAATGTCTTATTCGATCCCTTGTACTCAACACACATTCAAGAGCTTCTATCTTCTTTTCCTTTAATAAAAACAACAAGCATAACAATTATCAGGTTGTATGTGTCCCATTTTAAGATGATTTTTTATTTGATTAGTAATCTATATCTCCTCTATATAAAAAAACTAATATGGTTGTCTAAAGATAGGTTACTCACCTGAAATCAACTTTATCATGTGGTCTATTGACCTAGAAGATGATAAACCATGAGGTACTTCTGTTCGAAATAAATCTTGAAATTCATTTAGGATTGCATTTATTTCTGTTTGTTCCATATCTAGATTCATTGAAGTAGGAACTTAAATTTCTTACGATTATTTAGATACATATAAGAAAATATCCAAAATGGACATGACAAACAAAGAATAAACATCATATTGTAAAATATCAGAATTTTCCTTTACATAAACCATTCCAAATAGATGTATGTATTTGTCACCAAAAAGTGTAAATACTCTATCCCCCTCTTTGTGAGAGCACATGTTTTCTGAAATCAATATAAGGAGATTTCCTAAATAACCATTCATAGCCTAAAATCATATCCATATGTGCTAAATCCAAAACATGAAAATCATGAAATTCTTCATAATCTTGTATCAGTATGGTACTGTGACTTTCTAAGTCTCCAACTTGGCTCTTGAAGCTAGATAATAATTTATATCTATGATTGTCAGCTTCAATTTCTTTGATAATGGAAGCATAAGCTCAACATTTGTTTTTCAATTTGATAACGGAAGCACATGGAAGACATTTTAATTCTGCATTCTATTTCTTCATCTAATCTTTTGTCCCATCCTTCATCCATAAGTTCAGATAATTTGCATACAAACATTGTTGAGATTTTGTGTACATTGACACTTGAAAAGAAATCCACAAATATATTCAAGAAAATAAACCAACTCAATCTGACTGTTTTTGATCTCGTGCTTATCTTTAATAAACTGTTTACATCATTATATATCTTGCAACAAAATGATTCTGAAATTGCAGCATCTGGTGCAATCCATTCATCACTTTCAAAACTGGGTAATGGAATTGGGACTATTTGTCCAAAATCTCCTTTTGTATCAGGAATGTACATTGATTCATAAAAAAAGAATTCCACTATCAGCTAGATCTTTTGCAGTTCTACCTCGATATTGCAGCTGTCCAATATCAGTGTGAATAACATCTAACACACCTGCTAGAGATCCACTGGGCTCCCATTTATTTATGTTGGATGGATATAAGTCTACAAGAAGATAATGATCAGATTGGCAAGTTTGTTGGATTTATTTCCTCTACTCTCCTGAATCCCATTTTAATCTGCCTCCATTCATGTTGCATATTTACTCGCATTGTCGCGCAGTCTACATATTAACATGCAAATTCTCACAGGCGCAGAAAAAACAGAAGAATCGCGACACTGTGTTTTTATACGTGTTCTAGTGACAACCAACGTTCACCTCAGCACAGGCTAACGTCGCACCCTTTTCACGCTCACCCCATGCAGTTGCGCTAACAAACTGGGCAACGATTGCAGCCACCCACGATCTCTTACAGACAACACATCCACCCTGTACTTTCTTCATCTACACACCTGTAACAATATGTATATATACTGAATACCATTTGCGTATTCAGTTTAATGATTGAAGATCAGAAGAGGAGAGTGTATGTAGATTAGCATCAGAAGCTTATAAGAGATATAGACGAAGTAGTTGTGCATTGATTCTTTATTGTCAGTATTAAGATTTCATTCCTTCACAGATTGAAATAAGCTTTGTAGAGCACGTGGTTTTGCCTGCTATTGTCTTGTGCTCTACCGGATTCTTGACATGTATACTTGATATACTTAATCTGATAACAGCTCTTTGTTCTGCGTTCAGATCTGTGTTATTATTGATATGCTTACTATTTTTTCTGTCTGACTTTTCTGATTGCTCTTTTTGGTAATAGACGACTAATATTTAGTCATGTCTTTTGCGAGTCATTCACGACTAATTATCAGTCGAGCCCAGTCTAGCTCCAATAAGTTTATTATTAGATATTTATGAATGACAAAATTCTAAATATAAAAAATGTCAATTCTCATAGAGTTCGAATTAAAGTAGAATCAATGTGTTACTGTATTGTGGGTCCTATCAGTGGATAAGGATCAGTTGGCCTCGCCACGAGGCAATTAGATGGGACATGCGTCCCGCCAATGACAGCATGGGTTTCATGAGTGAACAAGTATATGTACAGTGTAATTTCATTTTGAGAAATACAGTTGCTATGTGAGCTTGCTGTGGAGAGTGTTTTCTGTCTGTGTTACTGTGTAGCATGATCTGTGTTCTTGTGCAAAGCAAATCCTAAGTCATAATTGCTTTTTTTGTGACCCCGACGATTGAATCCATGCACATTTATCTTTGAATGCATACATACATGTTGGACTAGAATTTCAAAAATAGATTTTCCTCTTGATGATGTTGTGAACTCCAAAATTCTGGCCTTCCAAAAAGATCCAAATGATAGTTTTGACCTTTTGCTTTTTTGAAATGCTCCTCTTGATGCTGGATGCATCAAAACCCAAGAGCTTTTTGAATATTTTCTTGGCACCCATAATCCATTATCATCTGTCTCGTTAAATAGAAGCACAAAGTCGATTGAGGAGCACGGCTTCCTTGATGGCGCCATTCGTAATGTACATGCAAAAATCTGAAACAATGAACTATGAATCTGAAAATTTGCGTAGACAAAAAGCCATGAATCTGAGAAAATGTGTTGGCGTAAATTTGAAATACTGATCTATGTGGCGCCACGAATTAACTCTGGTTAACCCTGTTAACCATGATTTGACAATGCATATACATCAATGGTACATCAATTTTCTCATCTCAACCATCTGTCATATTCATTTTCAATATTTTTGGGTCTCTTCAGGCAGTGATGAGCTGGAAGGGCAGACCTCATCAACCAATAGCATTTCCACATGCTGCCCGATGAAACAACAATATATTTTAAAAATATATTTTATTTATATTTGAAAAATTCTACGATACATAGAACCTCGATTTCAACGTTTCAATTGGTCCACATGACAACGAAAATAAAAAATGAAATAAAAAAACATCCTTTTCAAAGGCCCTTTTTGGGCTCTAAGTTTCTCTAATGTTCATTTTTATCATGTGTGGAGCCCTTTTGGCCCTCTTGTCATACCTTATTTGATCTTGTTGTGTTGTTGGCCTCTCCTCCAAACCTACAAGAATATCCAAAACATCATTCATCTCAAAAAGTGATTTTATCCTCACTTTTCACAATGAATAATTAGTTGAGGTAAGCCTACCATTGACTTCCAACATGACTCAACTTGATGTAGTGATGTAGCAATGACCTGATCCTCTCTTTCAACCTGTTTCAATGCACAAAGGACTCCTCTAAACAGCAACAAATGTGTTCAAAGGAAAATCACAAACATATGAAGCTTCTCAATTCTCTTCTAGCACTTATACCAAGCAAATCAACACATAGAATAGTGAAATCTTGATCAACCTATGATCTATCCTCAATCTAATAACCCTTGCCACTTCCTAAGATTGAAACACACTCAAATAAAGTTCAGTAACCTCTCAATCTAGAGATCCAACAACATTAGAGTTTTGACAAAATCACAAGAAATTGATTATTTCAAAATCTACATGCAATTGTAAAACTTGATATGCAATCTTGTAGCCACCACTTTGACTTTTTCAATGTTCTAAAAATCGGCCAAATCCAACAAGTAATGTGTCAGAAATCGGAATTGATCAAGAATATAACCCTATTTAGAGTTTTGATCTAGAAAAGATCCAATCTACATATGCAAGAAACTCGATTTTGGTATAGAATCCAATCTAGCATGTTCTAGTATTGATATCTTCTCCAAATCATTGATAGAGGTGAATGCTTCCTTCATAATTTGAAACACAATCTCTGATACCATGTGAATAATTTAAGATGATTAAGATCCAAAATGTCCCTTTGATCTTTGGTTAGAAAGACAAGCAAATCACCAATCTTGCCAATGTTGGATAAACACTATGAATGAGATGCAAACTCTAATAGCTCTTGATCAAACATCAATCAAAACATAAAATAAAAGAAAGTATAATGTTCAATGCTAAGGAAATTTTTTTCAGTTATCTTCAAAAAACCTACATTTTATAGGCAGATTTATAAAAGATTTATAAAAGCTAAGCAAATCAGATTTTACAAATAAAAATAATCTTAAGCTTATTGTAGCTAGAATTGCGCAGATTAAATAGCTTAAGTTTTGCAAGCGCCACGTGCTGCAGAGTAACTAGTATTCTCTTACATGTATTTGCGAAAACGTGTTTGCAAATTAGTTGTGCAGCGTCAGGGTGCTTACTGCATACTAGTGTATACTGTGTACGCGCTCCTTTAGTATGCACTATGCACCTTTCTCCACATTTCTCTATATATTTTTTGGATGACGTGAAAGATAAGACAGTAGCTCCTTGTCTGTTATTCGATCACACCCAATATGCAAAGCACTTTTACAAAATTGTTCTAAAATAATATGTATTTTTTATTGTTTTTAATGAAGTGTAATAAATTCATGTTTATTATTGTTCATAGTAAATAATACATTACAAATGTGTTTGTTGACAACAAGCATAACAACTTAACAGGTTGTATGTGTCCCATTTTAAGATGATTTTTTATCTAATTAGTAATCTATATCTCCTCTATCTAAGAAAACTAATATAATTGTCTAAAGATAGTTTACTCACCTGAAATTAACTTTATCATGTGGTCTATTGACCTAGAAGATGATAAACCATGAGGTACTTCTGTTCGAAATAAATCTTGAAATTCATTTATGATTGCATTTATTTCTGTTTGTTCCATATCTAGATTCATTGAAGTAGGAACTTAAATTTTTTACAATTATTTAGATACATATAAGAAAATATCCAAAATGGACATGACAAATAAAGAATAAACATCATATTGTGAAATATCAGAATTTTCCTTTACATATGCCATAAAAACCATTCCAAATGGATGTAATTATGTTACCAAAAAGTGTAAATACTCTATTCCCCTCTTTGTGAGAGCACATGTTTTTTAAAATCAATATAAGGAGATTTCCCAAATAACTATTCATAGCCTAAAATCATATCCATATGTGCTGAATTCAAAACATGAAAATCAAGAAATTCTTCATAATCTTGTATCACTATGGTACCGTGACTTTCTAAGTCTCCAACTTGGCTCTTGAAGCTAGATAATAATTTATGTCTATGATTGTTAACTGCAATTTCCAAACTAAGTTTCTACACAAAAATAGAGCTTATAAAATTATGAGTCTATTGGAATATCAACTTTTTGATTTTTTATTGTGCCCTTTGAATGAATTAAGCATTAGGCAAAAAGAGTTGTTATGAAAAATAAATCACAATTACAACTCCAACAAATTAATTTCCATTTTTTGAAGACCTACCTATAAAGCCAATTAGTAGAATCAAAGTAAAAGAAAATTTCATAGCAAGCAGGCTATGAAGTAGTTGACGAAAAAGTGCTTATAACGGAGGCAATTCTTAGTGAATTGTGGAGCCGTTTGTTGCAAACAAGAATTGGGACAAGTTGCTGGACAGCCGGGGTAGCTGTGGAGATTCAATTCTCAATAATTGAATGGAAGGGATTTCCAAATATATGCAACAAACTCTAGTCTTTGCAGACCGGAGTTTACAGAGCAAGAAGCTTGGATCTTTCTCTATAGGAAGGTGTTTTTGGATCTGTAAGAAGCTACAGTAGGGCACCTGGTACAAAGATGATGACTACAAGAAGCCAAGTCAGCCATGAAGCCATGAAAGAATGATTTTCAGTTCTCTGAGGTAGCCAAAAAGGTAGCTAGGGTTTACAGGTGAAAAATGATGGTCTTCCACTGTAGAAGATCATTTTCAAGTCTATAAATACTTACAGCTAGGCGTCCTAATACTGCTAATAGGAGGCTAGGTGGCCGTGGTCAGTCATGCTCCCATCAAAGAGTATTCAATCTGTGAAGCTGTGATGGAAAGATGCAGCTAGGGTATTATGGGAAGAACCCACGGATCTCGGGCTATTGAATATCAATTTGGGAGTTGTAAACATCCACAACTGGGTGCAATAGGAGGGTGATCTAGCAGCCAAGAGGCCACGGCTGGCCGTGGAGGAGGAAAGCGTCTGGATTGGATTCCAGCAAGCAGACAACCATAGCTAAGGGAGCTTTAAAAGCTTCAAAGAGAACAGAGAAGGAGAGAGGAGACCTGAGAGGTGTCGCGTTTCCCACATGAATGAGGCCCATAATGTATTGAAGGGAGCCACGGACCCAGGGCTCTAGATCAGCATTGTAGATCTCTGACAGCCATCCGATCAATGAAGAGGTGAATCCACGGTGAAGATTGTGAGCAATGTGGGCCACAAGATCCTAAAGAGCCATTAGATGAACTTTGAAGAGGCTTTGAAGAGATTTGAAGGGCAAATGAGGCTCTTATTTCATAAGGAATCTTCACCCTGAAATTCAAATTGGACCTGACTGGTGAATTTGGGTCTGAAGGACATGATTTCTTCAAAAGGAAGAAATAGCTGACTTGTATAAATTTGCATGTTTTTTATTTGCATGTTTTTTGAAATTTTTTATAATCCGTCAATTTTGCATTATGACGAATTTGGATTCTTCTATAAGACCATTGGAAAAGTTGTAGTATATAGCTATTTTTTGTGCTAGTCCCGCCATGTTGTGTATCAAATTTTTGAGTGTTCCCAACTATTGGGAGAGAATATTTCAGCATTTTGAAAAATTATATTTTAACTGTGGTTAAATACCAGTGAAGTTTGATGTGACTAAACTAAGGTGCATTCATTTACATGGAAAGTAGTGCAGGCAGATGCGTAAAGGAGTTAGAAAATGATATTATAACTACTTTATAGTTATTTTTCTCTCTCCTACATGGCATTTCTTATAGGGCCCTCTTTGGGCCCATATTTTCTCTAATGCGGTTTTGAAGAGCATAAGCATAGTATATTGTGAGGAAGAGCAGAAAGGGCAAAATTGCATTGGAGAAAGCTAGTAAATGCGATCAAGTTGCAATGAGGCATCGTGGAACTCTTGATTGGCAAGAATTGAGAGAGGGAAACCAATCACAAATGAGATCCGGGAATTATGCCAAGTTATGCTAGTGAATATGGCAAAATGGCATGTTGTTTCTAATTCAACTTTTCGAAATAGGCTGTGTTAGGCCCGCCATGGCTATGGACCGTGCTGGGGCACACTACTCACACTGTCTTGTCCTGTTGGTCATGTACGCTGGACACGACCCTGACTGTGGTATCTGACCTATCTGTGTTCTCTAGGGTTCGGCACTGGTTACGAGAGGGAAGGCTTCCTTTCGCGAAGCTCAAAATCAAGTTTTTGAGTTCAGCGAACGAGTCGTCCACACTGGACTTGAAATTGGCTATTGCCAGCTTCAGTTCATCCACTTCTGTTACCAATTGGAGGAACTGCTCCTTGGTAACCAGTTCGTCGAGTTCTTCGGCGAACTGTTCCTATTCTTCTACTTCCATGGGTTCCTTCCCTTTTCTGTAAGCCAAGGCTTCTGTTTCAAGTTCGTCGAAGCCTCTCTCCACTTCTCAGTTATCCCCTTCTCCACTTCCATCAGTTTCGGTAAGACTTTACGGTCTCACCCCAGTGTTTTTAAAGATTTAAAGCCTCCTACTTTTAATGGGGAAGAGAAGGATAGAAATGCAGATATTCTACAAACCTTCCTCAGCAAATGGAAGAACATTCATGCTCTTAAACAGACCCCTGACCATTTGCAAGAAATTGAGGCTAGTCTTTCTTTAGGGCCTATGGCCTATAAGTGGTGGTTAAATCTCCAGGAGACTGGGCAGACTCCCCGGTCATGGAAAGCTTTTGAAGAAGCTTTCCTAAGAGAATTTCCACCAGAGAATGAACTTGATAGAGCCTGGGAAGCTTGGGAAAGAACAGTAATGGACAAGTCCCTCATCCAATATATCTCGCAGTATCGAGAGGCAATTTTAAAGATTAAAAATATGGATGACTATCAAAAAATCAGGGGATTTGTCCGTGGCCTCAAAGATGAATATAAAGTAGAGGTCCAGAGAAACTCGCCTACTACCCTTGAGCAAGCTCTCAGATATGCTCAAATCTATGATGATTCAGTGGGTAGGAAGAGAGCGAGACAGCAACCACTTTCTGAGCAGCTTCCTCAGAAAGACTTTCAATTTAAAAAGAAATTTTTAAAAAGAAAGAAAGAAGATAAATTTAAAGGTGAAGCTCCTCAGAAACGCCCTTCACTCATACAGCCCTTAAAACCAGATGATTTTGAGAAAGCCAAACAAGAACGTTTGTGCTTTGTGTGTATGGGCAAGGGACACACAGTCAGACAGTGTCCCAAGAGGCCTTTCACTAAAAAAGATAAAAAACAAGTTCATCTTGTTCAGACTGTATGTTTCCCCAGTGACTCGGCAGCTTCCGAGATCAAAGTGTATCATGAAGATCATGAACACTGTTGCCAGCTGACCTCTGCAATGCTAGCGAGACCCTTCAGCTTTGGGCCGCATGACCTAGTACGTATGCATGGGAAAGTTGGTAACCAGTCAGTAAGAGTCATGGTTGATGATGGGGCAACCCATAATTTCATCAACCACACCCTGGTTAAAAAGCTTAAACTATCAGAAGTACCTAGTCAGCATAGGTACATAGTTTCATTAGCTAAGGGTGAAGATAAAAAAATATGGGAAACTATGGTAAGTAAGTTAAATCTTGGTATTCAGGGGTACCAAGATCAAATAAACTTTCAGATAATGCACCTGGATCGAACAGAAATTGTTCTCGGGAGAGATTGGCTCTACAGTTTAGGACCTTCCCTCCACAGAAACTATCAGGAGAACACCCTCAGCTTTCAGTATAAAGGCCGAGAGATCCAGTTGCATGGGGAGCATGATGTTCCCAACAGCCCTATGGTCTGCAGTTCAGAGCTCTGTCAGCTAATCGGAGACGAAGACCATCAGGTATTCTTATGTGACTTTCAGTTTATTCCTGAAGTTTCTATTTCCAGTTCTATTCAGCAGAAAATTAGTAAATTAGAAACTTTATTGTCTAAATTTAAAGATGTTTTTCCTGAAGATTTGCCACATGGTTTACCACCTAGCAGAGAGGTAGATCATGTAATAAACCTAGTACCAGGTACAGCACCTGTTTCTAAACCTCCGTATCGGGTCAGCCGAACAGAGGATGAAGAAATAACTAGGCAGTTAACATACTATCTTGGGAAAGGCCAAATTCAGACCAGTAGTTCACCATGGGCCTCACCAGTCCTGTTGGTGAAAAAGAAGGAGGGGTCTATGCGTCTTTGCGTAGATTACAGAGCCCTCAATAAAGTCACAATTAAGAATAAATACCCTATGTCTCGGGCAGACGAGTTGTTTGATCAACTCGATGGGACTAAGTTTTTCAGCAAAATAGACCTCAGATCGGGATATCATCAAGTCCGTATAAAATCAGAAGATGTCTCGAAAACAGCTTTTAGGACTCGTCACGGTCATTATGAGTTTAAGGTGATGCCATTTGGGCTCACAAATGCTCCAGCTACCTTTATGACCTTGATGAACAGTGTCCTCAGACCATACTTGGGTAAATTTGTAGTCGTATTTTTAGATGACATCCTCGTTTACAGCAAAACCAGGAAGGAGCATCTAAAACACCTCAGAAAGGTGTTTCGACTGCTCAGAAAGCATAAGCTTTATGCTAAACAATCCAAGTGTGAATTCTTCGTTGAAGAAGTAGCATATTTGGGTCACATTATCTCTTCAGATGGGATTAAGATGGACCCAAATAAGGTTAAAGCCATACTCAGTTGGCTGAGACCTCAGAATATTTTGGAACTTCAAATCTTTCTTGGTCTCGCGGGATATTACAGACGATTTGTCAAGGAATATGCTCAGATAACAGTCCCTATGACAAATCTCCTTAAGGGGAAGGGAAAGGAGTTCATTTGGGAGTCCGCACAACAGGAGAGCTTTGATGCTCTCAAAACAGCCTTAGCTACAGCACCAGTTTTAAAGGTCGTCGACCCCAATCAGCCATTTGTGGTCGAAACAGATGTTAGCGACTTTGCAGTAGGTGCTGTGCTAACTCAGGGTGGACGACTAGTTGCGTTCGAGAGTAAAAAACTCGAGCCAGCACAGACTAGGTATAGTGCCTATGAAAAGGAACTCTTTTCTATAGTCCATGCTCTTAAGACTTGGAGGCATTATTTGTATGGTGCCAACTTTGAGGTCCTGACAGACCATGAGAGTCTCAGATACCTTTGCAATCAACCTGAGCTTAGAGGTCGGAAAGCTCGTTGGGCAGAGTTGATGCAAGAGTTTGACATGTCTATCAGATATAGGCGTGGAAAATTCAATATAGTAGCAGATGCCCTTAGCAGAATGCCTATGATAAACGAGCTGAGTTTTACTCAGATTCGTAATGAGTTACTCGAGTCCTTGAGAGGGAAATGCCAGCATGATGCATTCTTCTCTATTATCTGGAACTCAGTCCAGAACAGACAGTTACAGACTCCAGAACCAGTTCCCGGGGCTGGTGCCAGTTCATCCAAGAATACGGCAGCTTCCGTTGAGGATGATGATGAGTCCGAGTATACGTCATCAGATGACGTTGAGGATTATGAGCCTGTATTACCCAAGCAAACCCCAGTGGTTGAGGGTCAGTTGACTCAAGGATTCAAATGGAAACAGTATTCCATTCAGGATGAGTACTTGCTCTATAGAGATAGAGTATGTGTCCCCAATTCAGAGGATTATAGGCAGCAGGTCCTATATGAATGTCATGACAATCCTAGCGCGGGACACCCAGGCATACAGAAGACCTATGAGCTTCTTCGTAGGCAATTTTTCTGGCCCAGTATGAAAAAGGACGTCCACCAGTATGTAACCAGTTGCCAGAAATGTCAAGTAAATAAAGCAGAGCGTTTAAAGGCAGGAGGGTTGTTGCATCCCTTAGAAATACCAGCTGGTAAATGGGAGAGTATCTCCATGGATTTTATAGTAGGCCTGCCTAAAACCCAAAAGGGTAATGACACTATATGGGTCACAGTTGACCGTCTGACCAAAATGGCTCATTTTATTCCGACCAAAACAACCGTTAGAGCTCCAGAGTTAGCGAGGTTGTTTGTAGACGGGCTATTTAAATTGTACGGTCTACCTTCCGGCATAGTCAGCGACCGGGACAGTAAGTTTACTGGAAATTTTTGGAAGGCAGTATTCCATCATCTCCATACTAAACTTAATATGAGTACCACCGACCATCCACAGACGGACGGTCAAACAGAAAGGGTAAATCAAGTGCTGGAGGATATGCTTCGTGCATACGTCAGCAAGAGGCAGACTAATTGGGAGGAGTATCTCTCGATATTAGAGTTTGCTTACAACAGTACCAAACATTCAGCTACGGGATACAGCCCATTTATGCTGATGTATGGTTTTCAGCCACGCTCACCCACAGCTGTAGGGTTTAAACAAGAAAAAGTTGAAGCAGCCAGAAACTTTTTAGAAGACCTAAACCAGATGATAGAACATGCTAAGCGTAGCATTAGGCAGTCCCAGGATCGATCCAGGCATTATGCAGATCCACACAGATGGGATGTGCAGTTCTCCACTGGTGAGAAAGTCTACTTGAGAGTCCCAGTTGACTCTAAAACCCTCAAATCAGGAGTGTGTGCTAAGTTGTCTCCAAGGTATTATGGTCCCTTTACCATCAGTAGGAGACTAGGCGAGGTCACCTATGAACTAGAACTCCCACACAGCAGTAAGGTTTTTCCAGTTTTTCATGTAAGTCAGTTACGAAAAGCCTTAACCAGATCAGATAATCTGGTAGGGGACAGTGTTCTAGTTCTCCCATTGGATCCTCAACAACCTCCACATGAACCAGAGGAAATTCTTGATAGTAGAGAGACGCAGACTCGTCATACTCTATACCGAGAATATCTGGTTAAGTGGAATGATCAGCCTGTTGAGAATGCCACTTGGGAAATAGGCAGCGTCCTTCGCAAGATTTTTCCAGACTTTGTCTTAGAGGACCAAGACGGTTCTTAAGGGGGAGGGAGTGTTATGAGCTCGTAACCAGTGCCGAACCCTAGAGAACACAGATAGGTCAGATACCACAGTCAGGGTCGTGTCCAGCGTACATGACCAACAGGGCAAGACAGTGTGAGTAGTGTGCCCCAGCACGGTCCATAGCCATGGCGGGCCTAACACAGCCTAGGGACCCTGTCAGTAGGATAGGGCCCCCAGTTGGGTCCCGACGTGCAGTCGACCACGTCAGTGCCACGTGGCCGACACTTGGCAGTTGCATGCTACCAGTCCTCACACTGGGCTAGGAGGGGCTTACTCTATCAGGGAGTAGGCAAGGTTGGGTGGATCAGTTAGTGTTTGCCCTACTGTGGTGTTAGGATCTATTACAATTCTACTGAACTAATTGAACTTGCACTTGACAGATTTGTGCATGGTTCAAAGTCACTTGGAGAATCGGAGTTGGGGGAATTTACTGAATTGCTGAAGGAGTATCAAGATGTTTTTGTCTGGTCGCTCGACGATTTGAAATGTATACCTGCAGAATTCGGAGAGCACCGTATTGATCTTAAAGAAGATGTTGTACTTGTTTGACAGAGACAATATCGTCTCAATCCAAAGTACTCCCTCGTGGATAAGGACAAACTCAACAAGCACCTTAAGGCAGGTATTATCTATCTCATCTTAAGTAGTGAATGGGTTTCACCCATTGTTGTTGTTCCAAAAAAGAAGACTGACAAAATACGAATATGCCAGGATTTTCGCAAGCTCAATGCTGCCACAAGAAAGGATCATCATCCTCTACCCTTCACTGATTCCATCTTAGATCAGGTTGTTGGTCAAGAGCGTTACAGTTTTTGTGACGGTTTCTCTGGTTATAATCAGGTTGGAGTGCAAAAAGAGGATCGTTCAAAGACCACATTTGCCACGGATTGGGGCACTTATGCCCTTTGGTCTTTGCAATGCACCAACGACTTTTCAGCGAATCATGATGTTAATTTTTGCTGCCTTCCTAAGAACTTTTCTCGAAATATTTATTGATGACTTCTGTGTATATAGTGATATAAAGACACACCTACAGAATTTCAAACTAACATTGCAACAGTGTCGAGATACTTGTTTATCCCTTCATCCAGAGAAATGTTTTTTGGGTATGAAAGTAGGAATATTACTTGGACATAGAATATCAAACAGAGGAATAGAAATCGACAAAGATAAAGTCGAGCTTATAAAGAATCTCCAGAACCAACCAATCTACGTGAACTAAGAGCTTTCTTAGGACCTGTCGGCTTTTATCAGAGATTTATCCAAAATCATGCTTCTATTGCTGTCTCTCTTACTCATTTACTCAAGAAACAAGTGGAATACTTGTGGACGAATGAACAGCAGAAAGCATTCGAAGAACTTAAGCAAAGGTTGATCAATGCTCCTATTCTGAGACCACCCAACTGGGCTATTTTATTTCATAGCTATGTTGATGTTTCTGCATTTGCTATTAGCATCTGTCTGAGCCAGAAGGACGATCAGAAGAAATATCATCCCAACTACTATGTGAGTCGACAGCTCAGTGCCTCGGAGAAGAATTATTCAGGTACAAAAAGGGAAGCACTTGGAATGATTTTCACTGTTAAGAAATTTCGACATTATTTGTTGGGATATGCATTTATTTTTCATGTTGATCACTATTCCCTAAAGTATCTTGTGAATAAACCAGATCTACTAGGACGAATTGCTCGATGGGTTCTACTTCTACAGGAACTCACTTATCAAGTAGAATTTCGCCAAGGAAAATATCATACGAATGCTGATAACAACTGGAGTGTGAAACATCTTCGTGAATATATCATCTTTATTTCAAGGATCATTTGTGAAACATTCTTGTTCTTCAGATTTTCGTTAAGGCGAAAAGTTATTTCTTCATATTATTTGTCCTTTAGATATTTCTTCGTCTTAGAGAATATGTGTCTTTTTGTTTCTTTAAATAGGTTGATTTCATTTAATCTTTATATTGTTGATAAGAACTGGAATCAAACTTCAGAACATCTTCAAACTTCAAAGATCTGGATTCAGCATCACATAGAAACATCACCACGACATAGGCAAGAATGAATATTGATGAAGGATTCAATTCTTCATGTAGTTTTTGGGCAAACCCCAAATTTTGTTGAGCCTCAATCAACATCAAGTCTTCCTTGGATTTTGTATAACGGCCAACTGGTAGGTTGCCAAATTCTTGAAGCTTAAAAGGGAGCAATGTTCCATCGAATAGCTCCTGAGCTAACTTTCTGTCTACATCTGAATCACTATGTAGTGTGATTTCTTTACGATAGCGAGCTGAAAATCTGATGAAAGAGCTTTAGCATAAAGATTCTGAACAAAAAACAATGTCTTTGTCGCAAAAGTGCCAAACTGCCAAAATGAATATGTACATAATTGTTTATAACGTAGTGACTTCCTTCTGTCTTGCAGATTGTGTCGAATCTCCGCAAAATAATCTGCAAGGTTTCGCTCCCAATCCATGTAAAGACTGAAAAGTTCAAGATAGGCCATATTTACATTAATCAACAAATCTGCATTGTCGAAAGCGCCTAGATCTGCAACACTTTGTGGTTTGTATAGTTGAAACTATGACTTTCGCATCCAAAAATGTTGCTTATTGTCTTCATTTTGCAAAAATTGGAATTCTTTGATACGAATGTATTCGAGAGCATACATAGCAGAAGAGCCTATGTATAACTCTGTTGAACTGAAAGGCATGACCTGAAATTTCCCTTGGATTATGCCCCTGTAGAGACATCCTTTCTTCTCGATAGATAACTGGGCCCATAACCAGAGAAAGTCGTCCTTGTGTTGTGGTTTATTCCAATCATCAAAGGCGATGCCTACTGTGCCTGGTAGCATCATGTAATCCACATTTGTAATTCAATATTAAATACATGGGGACACCACTTCCAGAATTGTTCAGCAAATGCATGGAATCTTGCAGCACATACATTCAACTGGTTTCGACATGTTCGCTTTGCTTGAGTAGTTACTGTGGCCAAGTCCTGAGTTTGTAACTCAACAGCTAACTTCTGGTCTTCCAACTGCTGCTTGAGATCTGACAACTTCTGGTCGTGCTTGTCGATCTTCACGACTGCCTCCAAATATTCTGGATTGTCAATGACTCCCGAGTAGGCAGACACAGCTTGAATTTGCTACGTCAGATCATCAATGCGTAGCAGGGCCTGAAGGTATTCTTTATGAGAGTCTGGCCCGCTGCAAGTTGGGGTGACTTCAGTAGATAGCTCCTTCAACTAAGCCAACTCTTCCTCAATAAGAGCCTCCGCATCCTCGAGCGGTTGGAAGAACTCGACTAAAAAATTTTCAAGCATCTGGCCTTGGAGCTGGTTCAGCTTTGAGAGGTCAATTGTAATTGAGCCTGCATTGCAGCATGAAGCAAGCGCAACTTCTGTCTTTATTCGTGTGGTTCGCTCCTCCTGCAAATGCTTTTGGAGAGCGACATTGTGTTGATTTGAAGCCAACAGTTGTTGTTTCAAAGAATTATTTTGAGTCTAAAAATTTATAGACTTGCCCTCAATCGTCTTATTGGTCTGCTTCAAAGAACTAGCTTCGTTTATTGCAGTCTGAAGCTGTGTTTCGAGGGGACGATTTTGTTCAGTCAGTTGCATGTTGTTTGATTCGAGCGAGTCGATCTTCTCGTAAGATTCCTTAAGGGAGGCTTGAAACTTTCTTAATCAGCTGAAGGGTAGTACTGTTGTACTACTCTGATAACATCTCACCTGTAGAACGCATTTCATTCGATTTGATAGAGGCAAGACTGCTGTTATGAAATTATTAACACTACACAACCCCAACAAAAGTAATATTGGTTACTTTCTAGTGTATGTTGACAACCAAAATAATGCCCAAAGCCACTTCACTCAAAATAAATCATAATTGTACCAAATACATAACTTTCTAACGCTGTCCTATGGGGTTCGACATTATTTACTACAAAATCTATATTAACCTTGTTGGTATAGTACGACAAGGTATTAGGAGGAGGAGAGCAGGAAGAAGCTGAGAGCCGAGCATGAGAGCCGAGGATTACTAGCTAGGATGACAGATTGTTTCTATGTGAGTTTACATGGTGAATCCTGGAGAAGGAACGACCATGTAGAAGCTAGTAAAGTTCCTAGGAAATATAAATAAGTGTAGACCCCTCTTAAATAAATTAGAGTGAGCCACCTTTTGATGGTGAAGAGGCTGAGATTGTGGATTTGATTTTGCTTATTCACCAACAATCCTATCCTTGATTGTTATTGGGTATTCCAAGCATCAAGAAATGGGTGTTTTTTGATTCTTGGGATGCTAGTATGTTGTAGGTAGTTAGGTTCTTGATTTTTGTTCTTGTTGTGTAGTTTAAACTTGTTGTTTTTATGCTTCCCGATTTCTTAAAATAGTTTGATAGATAAATTTGTAGATTGCTCTTTGATTCAGAATGTTAACCTGTGCTTGAGAAAAGATTGGTTGCACGGCTTGTAAATGCATGTAGCTGGAGTGATGAAACTGTTTCATCCCACTGACAGGCTGGGAATTCAAACGTTAAACTGACAAATAATCTGCCTAGAAATAGCTCTAAATAAGTGGACCCAACTGAAAGAATCTGAGTTCTGGAAACGGACAAGAACACCTGGGGTTTAGAGTGGAAACCACCCTAGAAGTAAGGAAGTAAGAAGGAGAAAGAGTAGTAAAAAACCATGTTCACAGATTTTGGTTGGAATCTGTGAACATTTGGCATCTTTCCCACCGCTACACAGACATTTATGATCATAACACCTTTCCGATCTGTGCTGCCAAAGCATCTTTTGGAAGTATTACATAAGCATCTTAACCAAACTCGTCACCTTGGTTTTGAAAGATGTACAGCTTCGTTATCGACCGAGGCTTCACGCTCCTTACCTGGTCGAGCTCCACAACTCACGTCTGGACTAGACCGAGCCTAGTTTCATTCACCATTGAAATACCAGGACATCTCTAGACCGAGGACTGAGGCCCTACACGAAAAAATCTTGCCACGTCTTGAGTTTCAAATCTCGACCGATTTGGATTAGCTTTAGATGTGGATTAGCTTTCTTATTTCTTGATTTTGTAATTTTCAGCATCCAGGTAAACTAAACAGGCTGAGATTGTGGATCTGATTTTGCTTATTCACCAACAATCAAGTCCTTGATTGTTATTGGGTATTCCAAGCATCAAGAAATGGGTGTTTCTTCATTTTTGGGATGCTAGTATCTTGTAGGTAGTTAGGTTCTTGATTTTTGTTCTTGTTGTGTAGTTTAAACTTGTTGTTTTTATGCTTCCTGATTTCTTAGAATAGTTTGGTAGATAAATTTGTAGATTGCTCTTTGATTCAGAATGTTAACATGTACTTGAGCAAGGATTGGTTGCATGGCTTGTAAATGCATGTAGCTAGAGTGACAAAACTGTTTCATCCCATTGACAAGCTGGGAATTCAAACGTTAAAATGACAAATAATCTGTCTGGAAATAGTTCTAAACAAGTGGACCCAACTGAAAGGAATTGAGTTCCAGAAACAGACAGGAACACCTAGGGTTTAGAGTAGAAACCACCCCAGAAGTAACGAAGTAAGAAGCAGAAAGAGTACTAAAAAACCATGTTCACAGATTTTGGTTGGAATCTCTAAACGTTTGGCGTCTTTCCCGTTGCTACACAGACATTTATAATCATACCACATTTCCGATCTGTGCTGCCAAAGCATCTATCTGAATTATTACATAAGCATCTTAACCGAACTCGTCACCTTGGTTTCGACCGACGTATAGCTCCATTCTCGACCGAGGCTTCATGCTCCTTACCTGGTCGAGCTCCACGACTCACGTCTGGACCAGACCGAGCCTAGTTTCATTCACCATTGAAATACCAGGACATCTCTCGACCGAGGACTGAGGCCCTACACGAAAAAATCTTGCCACGTCTTGAGTTTCAAATCTCAACCGATTTGGATTAGCTTTAGATGTGGATTAGCTTTCTTATTTCTTGATTTTGTAATTTTCAGCATCCAGGTAAACTAAACAGGCTGAGATTGTGGATCTGATTTTGCTTATTCACCAACAATCATGTCCTTGATTGTTATTGGGTATTCCAAGCATCAAGAAATGGGTGTTTCTTCATTTTTGGGATGCTAGTATCTTGTAGGTAGTTAGGTTCTTGATTTTTGTTCTTGTTGTGTAGTTTAAACTTGTTATTTTTATGCTTCCTGATTTCTTAGAATAGTTTGGTAGATAAATTTGTAGATTGCTCTTTGATTCAGAATGTTAACATGTACTTGAGCAAGGATTGGTTGCATGGCTTGTAAATGCATGTAGCTAGACTGACAAAACTGTTTCATCCCACTGACAAGCTGGGAATTCAAACGTTAAACTGACAAATAATCTGTCTGGAAATAGTTCTAAACAAGTGGACCCAACTGAAAGGAATTGAGTTCCAGAAACAGACAGGAACACCTAGGGTTTAGAGTAGAAACCACCCCAGAAGTAACGAAGTAAGAAGCAGAAAGAGTACTAAAAAACCATGTTCACAGATTTTGGTTGGAATCTGTAAACGTTTGGCGTCTTTCCCGCTGCTACACAGACATTTATAATCATACCACCTTTCCGATCTGTGCTGCCAAAGCATCTATCTGAAGTATTACATAAGCATCTTAACCGAACTCGTCACCTTGGTTTCGACCAACGTATAGCTCCATTCTCGACCGAGGCTTCACGCTCCTTACCTGGCCGAGCTCCATGACTCTCGTTTGGACCAAATCGAGCCTAGTTTCACTCACCATTGAAACTCAACAAGATCTCTTGACCGAGGACCGAGGCCCTACACAAAAAAATCTTGCCACATCCTGAGTTTGAAATCTCAACCAATACCTACTGATCAGATCTTAACTTAACATTTCATTGACATCTGTACCGAGGAATCTCAATCACGATCTCAACTGAAAGCATTCCGTTCAGATCTCGACCGAGCGCATTCCGTTCAGCTCTCGACCTAGCGCATTCCGTTCAGATCTCGACCGAGCGCATTTTGTTCAGCTCTCGACCTAGTGCATTCCGTTCAGATCTTAATCGAGTGCATACCTCCTAATCTCAACTGATGTCATTTGTTCAGGTCTCACCCGATGAATTCCAGTCAAATCTTGACTAGAGCCTTCCGTCCCAATCTCGACCGCGGGCATTTGATCAGATATTGACCGACGACGTCCGACGCCTTTCGTCACAATCTCACCCGGAGGCATTCCTTCAGATCTCAACCGAACTCATTTGTTCACATCTCAACCGAGGATTTTCTATCAAATCACAACAGCGGGCATTTGTCACGATCTCCACCGAGTGTTTTCTATCAAATAACAACAGCAGGCATTTGTCACAATCTCCATCGAGTGTCTTCTATTAGATCTCAACCCACACTTTATATCCGGTCTCAACCGACACTATATATCCTGTCTCAACCAACACTATATATCAAGTCTCAACTGACACTATATATCTGGACTCAACTGACACTATATATCAGATCTCAACTGACCATATCCATCAGATCTCTAACCTACGCTATTTTCAATTTTTCTGCTACTTAAAACCTTCGCTATTTTCGTTTTTTTTTTCCACCCGAGACCTTTGTATTAATCGGCTTCTCCATAGCCCACAAACTTTTTGGCATTTTTGCTCTTCAAAATTTTCCAGATTTTTCGCACCTCACACTTTTGTATTCTTCGCATTTTAACAACCTTCGTATTTTTCGTACATAACACAAAATCATCGCATTTTTCACATTATCATACCCATCAACTGTGTTGCATTTTTCATTTTTTGTAAACTTCGCGATTTTTGCTCAATCTGTCTTAATTTTCTGAACAAAAAAAAGAAAAAAAGAACAAAGGCCAAGAGCACTACATAACCCTACTTATGGTACTCTTGATTTGCTATGGACCGTCCTTACGATCCAAATTCCACAGAGGATTATCCACCAGAGATGGTCTCTCCATCTACAGAATAGGCTTGATACAATTGATATTCTCGGATGAAGTCCCAAATCCATGAGCCATCAACCAACCCATTTGAAAGATGGGAACCTATGCGAGCTGAAATTCCATATGATCGCCAGCACTTTCACAATGCAGAATCATCACATGCATGAGCTCACCTAAATGGAGCTTGTGCAAATAATGCTCCACGTACTGAAAAATGTACTCCCAAGTTAAATCTACCTAATTATGACGGCCCCACTGACCCTCAGAGACGTGAACTTTGCTCCAATGATGAATACACATCATTGAAATAGGCCATGTCTGATGCCATTCGGGAAGAAGATGAAGGATCAGATGTCGATGAGCCACGTGAACGAAGAGCACATCATGCTATCTAGGAAGCTCGACCAAATGAGAAAACTTGAGAACAATTATGGAAAACACAAATGGAGTTGCTTAACCAGCAACACCAACAACAAATGGAAAAACTCACAAAAGAGTTTCAAAATACTAACATGCAAAGTTGATCCAACATATTGAAATCATACAACAACTATGTGAGACCTATCTCACAACAAAGAACCAATCAACTTGAATTTGGATCTAGCCTCTATCGAGTAGTGAAGCACTTACAGTTCTGATGTCAAATTTTCCCACGAGTTTCAAATGAATGAAAAACACTCTAAAAACACACATTCAACTCAAAACACAACCCTTTGTGTGAAATGATGTGACTATGACAACAGAAACTTGTCTTATCCAATTCTATCTCAGATTGATTACCAAAAATTGTGAATGATGAATCATGCATACAATATATTTAAATCAAAATGTGTCCACTCAGGTTTTGGGTCTCTCCCTACCCCTTTTTAAGAGGTTATAACTCCTACTAGGATCATCAAAATGACTTGAAACCAATTGCGATAGAAAGAGGGCTCTTCTAACTTTCAAGAAGCTATAATGTCAGTACCTTTGGATCTAACATAAAAGGAGATAGAATGAAATGATGTATTCTGGTTTTCACACATGTGAAAAGTCAGAATTCCATACATCCTTTTTTCTAGACCGAAAATGTCAGTTTTAACCTCATTCATCCAAAAACTATTCAAGAATAGATAGTAGAAAAGTGCTACACAGCTTCCTAGCTTGAATTGTCAGAAAATTCTTCATACACCTGATGTTAGTAGCAGTCAAAGCATGGTATGGCTCTGATACCATGTGAGAAATCCAGCAACTTCACACGTGTGGAGAACCACAACAAAAGTGTGAATGATCTTTACCATGCTTTATGGTGGCATACAGATCACCTATAGAGCAACCCTGCAATCTACCAACAGATCTGAGGCTAGAGCACAATCTAGAATGCTACAGATCAAAGCAATACACAAATAGAGGAAATACACAAGCATAATAATGTATGAAGAATGTCTTCTACTCGAGTTAGAGAGAGAGTACCAAAAACAAGCAAAATAGCATGAGATTCAATTTTGACATTATGACATTACCAAAGCTTGATTCGTCATTAGAAATGAATGAGAACCATATGTACATATATAGGAGCCAAAATTTGTGGTACTACTTGCATTCAGTGCATTTCCTACACCTATTCAAGTGTAAACTACTACCATATTGACACCTAATAGCTTGCATGCTGAAATTGCACCTAACTTCTACCTACTTTGTCCAAATGTCAATTTCTCAACTAGATATGTACAAAACTACATGCATGTGTCCACTAGTATATTTGCATGCCTTGCATGTGACTTTCCTAGATGAACTGGACATGTGTAGAACATGTATATTGACTTGCATGTTGCATGCATGCACTCTAACTGACTTTGCATGTCATGTAATTTTATGCATGTCGACAAACCTAGATCTACCTAACTCAAACTCACCTTAATCTATAAGGTCATGTGCTCAATTCAGATACCTTTGATATGTACAATGGAACAAAGTGAATATAGTTCAAATATGATCATCTAGACATTGTGCATGTCATGTAGCTCGAGTTTGTACATGCTAGAGAATGATATTTACAACTTGTAAGTGCACAAGCAAGATGATTTTCCTCATCAACCCCTATAGACAAGTTGGATAGATTTTTATTCTTCACAACTCGAAGTAGGAAGTTCCCACAATGAGATGCGCTACGCGGACATGCACGACTCACGACCACGTCAGGGTCATCGCCACACCCTCCACAATAGGAGACACTGAGGGGGCTCCTCCTCCTCCTCCTCTCCCGAGAGTGTCGGGAGGAAGCACTGGCCGTAGTGACATGGGTGGGGGTGCGACCCTCGTCGGAGTGACCCTCACGGGAAGGGAAAACATGTGACTGGTCTACACGAGGAGTGGACTGAATCTCCTCGGTCGATGATGTGTACTCAACCAATCGAGAGGAGCTACGATCCTCGCGTCGAGCCCTCAAGCGTTGTAAGACCTTATCTAGTTGTGAGGAAGGCAACTGATCAAGGTAGCTAATGATCTCACTCTCACTCATAGAGGAAAGGCGGGATGACCCGCGATTATGGCCTGACCTCTGACTAGGGGATCCTGTATCTGACATAATGGGTGCAATGGAATAAGAGGGATAAATACTGCAGACAACCAATGGGAGTCTTAAAAATTAGTAAGAAAAAAATATCACCATCTCTCTCTCTCTCTCTCTCTCTCTCTCTCTCTCTCTCTCTCTCTCTCTCTCTCTCTCTCTCTCTCTCTCTCTCTCTCTCTCTCTCTCTCTCTCTCTCTCTCTCTCGGGCTTAAAAGAATAGAGTAATGTGAAACGAATGCTATAACTTTTACGTATACTGCCTCATAGCTACAACGTCAATACCAACACATATATATTGTCATATTCATGACCATTTCCAGTTCAAACAACAATGATGACCCAAATTCAACCACATTGAGGAGTAGACATCAATAGGACAAATTTGAGTGGTTTGATTGGTCCATGTGTAAGCAAAATTTGAGAAAAAATATAAAAAGAATTTTTACAAAGGGTCTTTTTGGATTTAGAACTCCTCTAATGAGAGTGCTAATCAAACTCCCAAACCATATAGTGTGAAAAATACAGATCCTAAGTGGATCTAAACTCCAAGATCATTGGCTTGAATGCTTGCACTCCAAACTACATAAGCTAGGAATTGGCAACACATTCTATGCTACCTAGAATGCAAAGAACTTGATCAAAAAGCATTTATCACAAATGGAAACTTCCATAAACATCAAGTGCGGCCCAAAATAGCATTATACAGTCCATAATACATCAGCCTACCACTTTTGGAAAGCACCTAAGATCATACACAATAGCTTGAAGACAATACACACAACAATGCTCTCAATGGAGGAAGAAACAATGACAATGATCTATTGATCTCAATGAAGCATACAAAAGGTTTCTCCAACCTGTTCTCCACGACTTCCCTACTATTTATGGATGAGGAAGATGACTCTCTCTCCTCTCTCTAGAAGGTACTTGACCCTAGATATTCCCTATATAGGAAAAATAGCTAAAAATGGCTTATATGACCAAAATACATCAAAATGGTCTCATTTTGAAGGGTATGAAGTTTGACACTTCATCATACTGAAAAAATACAGTAAATAAAAACATTGTGGCCTGGTTCACACGTGTGAAACTCCAGAACCAAAACTATTTACAATTTTAGCCAATTTAGGCCTCAAACTAGCTAGGAAATGTTGACAATTTTCACACTCCCTCTTCAACATTGGATGCTAGTTTCAACATAGTCTTTGAGCACATTCCAAGATTAGATCTATGCATTAAATATAGGTCCTTTCCCAATGGTTTGGTGAAGATATCAGCCACACACTCCTTTGAAGAGACATGTTGAAGCTCCACCTCTTTGGCAATGACTTGATCTCTCACAAAATGGTGAGCAATCTCAATGTGCTTGCTCCTTGCATGAAAAACAGGATTGCTTGCCAAGCTTTGGGCTGAAAGGTTATCACAAAGTATGATTGGAGTCTTCTCTGGTTCCAGCAAGTGAAGATCCAATAACATCCTCTTGATCCAAAGAATCTCCTTGGTGCATGTTGTTAATGCCTTGTACTCGGCTTCGGTGGAAGATAGAGAGATAGTTGGTTGCTTCTTTGATAGCCATGAGACCACTCCATCTCCAAGATAGATTGCAAAGGCACTTGTTGACTTCCTATCCATTTGATCACCTGCAAAATCTGAATCTGAAAATCCACAAAGGTTAGGTGTAGTACCTCCATACAAGATGCCAAAATCTCTAGATCCCGAGATGTATCTAAGTACTCTCTTTCCTAGCTTCCAATGAGCCTCACTAGGATCTTGCATAAATTGACTTAGTTTACCAACCACAAAGCTTAGATCAGGTCTTGTGATGGTTAACCATATAAGAGATCCTATTAGCTTTCTATAGAGAGTAATGTCCTTGAAGGATCTTTCATTACTTCTTGTAGTTAGCTTTACATTTGATTCCATAGGAGTAGAAACAACTTTACAATCTTCCATATGAAACCTTTTTAGAATAGAGTTAACATACTTTTCTTGACATATGAATGTAGATTTAGAAGTTCTAATAATCTCTATTCCTAAGATATAATGAAGTTTACCAAGATCTTGAATTTCAAACTCTCTTTTGAGTGCCATCTTGATTTCATCTATATCTAGATTGTTACCACCACTTAAGATAATGTCATCAACATAGATCAAAAGTAAAGTGATATCATTTTCATTCAATCTAAAGTAGAGAGAATGATCATACTCACTCATAACAAAGTTTTGAGAAAGTAAGAAGGAATTGAGCTTAGCATACCAACTCCTTGGTGCTTGCTTTAGCCCATACAAACTCTTTTGGAGATAGCACACATGATTAGGCTCATCATGTGAAACATAGCCCTCGGGTTGCTCCATGTAAATATCTTCTTCAAGATCACCATTCAAGAAGGCATTAGTAACATCCATTTGCCACATATCCCAATCATAAAGAGTTGCAAGAGAGATTAGGATTCGAATAGTTACCATCTTTGCCACGGGTGCAAAGGTCTCATCATAGTCAATACCATATTCTTGAGCATACCCCTTTGCCACCAACCTTGCCTTGTACTTGTTGATTGATCCATCTTGATTTGTCTTGATCTTGAAGATCCACTTACAACCAATTGCCTTCTTGTCCTTTGGAAGCTTTACCAACCTCCATGTGTTGCTTTTGATGAGTGCTTGATGCTCATGATCCATGGCTTGGATCCATTCCTTCTTTTGAATTGCTTCACCTACACAAGTTGGTTCATCAAAAGAGGTAAGAAAAGCAAAGTTAGAGTTGTCCACCACTTGCTTTCCTTTTTCATCATAGGTTAGCCTTGATGGCTTAGCCCTTTGCCTTTGAGTCTTCCTTGAAGTTTGCTTTGGAGTGGCATCTCCATCTTCATCCAAGACATCTTGCACATCATGATGATTAGTAGGCACATCAACATCAACATCAACCACATTGGAAACATTCTCTTCATGAAAGATGACATCCCTACTTATGACAACTTTCTTTGTAGAAGGAATGTACACTTTGTAAGCCTTGCTTACTTCACTATAGCCAACAAACACACCCTTCTTTGATGAAGGATCTTCTTTAGTTCTATCATCAAGTGTGATATTGACAAAACATGTACATCCAAAGATCCTACAATGCTTGACACTCGGCCTTCTACCATAAAGAACCTCATGAGGAGTTTTACCATCCAAGGAAGCACTTGTCCATCTATTACATAGATAGTTAGCACATGCTAAAGCTTCCCCCCAAAAAGACTTAGCAAGATTAGCATGTAGTCTCATTGCCTTGGCACATTCACAAAGGGTTCTATTCTTCCTCTCGGCCACTCCATTCTGTTGTGGAGTCCTAGGACTAGACATCTCCCTCTTAATCCCATGTGCTATACAAAAGTCTTTGAACCTATTTGAGGTGTATTCCCCTCCATTATCAGATCTTAAGCATTTGATCTTTGTATTGAATTGGTTTTCCATTTCATTCTTGAACTTGACAAATGCAGCAAACACTTCATCCTTACTTTTAAGAAGATAGATCCAAGTATACCTACTAAAGTCATCAATGAAAGTTGCATACATCTTTGCCCCACCATTGCTAGTTGTACTAGAAGAATGAATATCAGAATGCACAAGTTGAAAAGCTTCTTTAGATCTAGAAGTAGATCTAGAATAAGCAAGTCTATGAGATTTGGACAAGGCACAATGTTCACAAACACTATTGTTTGCAACAAGACTTTTAGGGAGACCAAGAACAAGCTCTTTCTTTGCCATTACCTCCAAAGATTTGAAGTTGGGATGGCCCAACCTCTTGTGCCAAACTTCTTGGTTTGTCAATTGCTCCCTAGCCATACATCCTTCATGATTAGAGATCACACATGCATCAAGCTTGAAAAGTTTACCATGCCTCCTACCTTGAGCAATCAAGGATCCACATTTACTTATCAAACATGCATCTCCAATGAACTCCACATCAAGTCCTTTGTCAATCATTTGACTTACACTAAGCAAATTCTTAGTGATTGAAGGAATGTACAAAACATTTTCAAGATTTGCTTTCCTATTTGTTGAAAGGGAAATAGGAATAGTGCCTATGCCTTTGATGTCACATTGACCATCATTTGCAGTGTAGATGATGTTACCTTCTCCCTCATAAGACAATAAGGATGTAAAGTATTCCTTATGTCTTGTCATGTGAGATGAGGCTCCACTATCAATCCACCAAGGATCATTATCATCTATGTTGGCTAACAAACTTGAAGTCATAACAAGTGATTCACATGTGTTATGTTCTTCCTCATCTATTGTAAGATTTCCTTGCCTCTCTCCTTGCTCTCTTTTCTTCTTATAACATTCATTTGCAAAATGACCTTTTATCCCACAATAAAAGCACTTGAACTTTGACTTATTGTTCTTAGTAGAAGAGGAAGAGGAAGAGTGATCATCATGATCAAAGTTACCACCTTTGGACCATTTCCCTTTGCCTTTACCTTTGCCCTTGAATTTGCCTTTTGTGAAGAAAGCCTCTTCACCTCCACCTTGCAAGGATGCACCATCAAGCTTTGATTGCAACCTATGTTCTTCAGCCAATAAGATTTCTTGCAAGTCAACCACACTTGGCAAGACTCTTTGAATGGAAAAACTTTGCACAAGGTTAGCATGTTCATTTAGCAAACCATTCAACATAACTTGGACTATTTCACCATCTTTTATGTTCTCATCAATGCATGCTAAATCATCACTTAGGGACTTAACTCTCAAGATAAATGCATGAGCACTTTCACCCTCTCTTTGCCTACTAGAAAATATTTGTCTCCTTAGGGTCAATACCCTAGATGTGGACTTTGATTCAAAGAGCTTCTTTAAGGCATTTCATGCCTCACTTGCACTTTGACACTTTCCAACTTCCTTGAGAAGTTCATTTGTAACATTCATTTTAATGATATGAAGAGCCCTTTTGGCCTTCTTATCAAACCTTTGTTGCTCTTGAAGTGTGAGAGGTCTCTCTTCAATTTCTGCAACTATGTCCATGAGTTCATTCAACTCAAGTAAGGACTCCATCCTCACTTTCCAAGTAGAGTAGTTTGATGAACTCAACCTTTCACTAGACTCTAGCATGATCCCACCATTGGAAGCCATGATTCTAATGTTTCTTCAACTTTTAGGTTCTGTCCTAAAGCACTTAGCACTCACTTTTCTCTCAACAAATGATAGATAAAGAGATCTATGAAGATTTAGGACCCTAAAACACTTCTATCTTGAACCTAGATGGTTTCCAAGCATAGAAAGGAAGATTGAAACACATGCAACACTTTGCACACACTAAGAATGGATTACAAAATCAAACCAACCTGAACACACTCTTGCTTAAGCTCTCAAACTTTCCAGCAAGTGACCAAATCAAGTTATGGTGTGAAGAGTTACTTGCATTCTTAGAAAATACCCAAAACTAGGATGCCAAGATTACCTAGTAATGAACAAACTTGACCAACATATGATCAACACACTAAGATATTGATTCAACCTGTAAAACCACATGTAAACCACACTTCTAAAAGTTTATAAACTCCAGCAAGTGATAAATACAAGATTTAGAGGTGAATGAATGAGCACACTTAGTGAATCACAAGACTAGCTTCACTATCTTGTCAAATCTTGGTGTTTAGATGTAGATCTAAGATCACTTCACATGAGAATGTTCCTCAACCTGTTAAGAACCTGAAAACACACTTGCATAATGGTTAACACCTTCCAGCAAATGCTCCAATCAAATTACATAAGGAGAGTTACTTACATGCTCAACAAAGTACACCAAAATTTATGCCAAAATTGATGACAATCTTTACAATATGCTCTTCACAATGGAGCTTACAATATGTTCACCCAAAAAAGGGGATCTTTCATCCAAATGGGAGCTTTGCTCAGCCTTTAGGAGAATTACAACTCACTCAAAAGAGCATTTGTCATCCACTTAAGGAGAAGTTTCATCCACTTAAGGAGAGTGTTCATCCAAGAATGGAGATTGTCAACAATAGGATTGAAAAGAACATTGTTAGTATTGAATATGCACAAGCCTCACAATCACAAATGATTAGGTGTTATGATCTGATCCAAAATAGTTTCTTTTCAGCCTCTGATCTTCAATAGACCTGAAATATGCTTTTGATCCACAAGTTCAACTCACAAAACAAAGGTTAGTAAGATTTGATCAACAAAGCAATGCAAAATCATGCTAGAACTTGATCAAACATCCAAATATCACCAAAAATGGAATACTTACTGTAAATAGAAGCCAACCAGCTCTGATACCATGTGAAAAATACAGATCCTAAGTGGATCTAAACTCCAAGATCATTGGCTTGAATGCTTGCACTCCAAACTACATAAGCTAGGAATTGGCAACACATTCTATGCTACCTAGAATGCAAAGAACTTGATCAAAAAGCATTTACCACAAATGGAAACTTCCATAAACATCAAGTGCGGCCCAAAATAGCATTATACAGTCCATAATACATCAGCCTATCACTTTTGGAAAGAACCTAAGATCATACACAATAGCTTGAAGACAATACACACAACAATGCTCTCAATGGAGGAAGAAACAATGACAATGATCTATTGATCTCAATGAAGCATACAAAAGGTTTCTCCAACCTGTTCTCCACGACTTCCCTACTATTTATGGATGAGGAAGATGACTCTCTCTCCTCTCTCTAGAAGGTACTTGACCCTAGATATTTCCTATATAGGAAAAATAGCTAAAAATGGCTTATATGACCAAAATACATCAAAATGGTCTCATTTTGAAGGGTATGAAGTTTGACACTTCATCATACTGAAAAAAATACAGTAAATAAAAACATTGTGGCCTGGTTCACACGTGTGAAACTCCAGAACCAAAATTATTTACAATTTTAGCCAATTTAGGCCTCAAACTAGCTAGGAAATGTTGACAATTTTCACATATAGTTATATCATATTCCAGAATGTCAACACTTGCTCCCTCCCTACGGCGTTTGGGCTTTCTCGTGGAACTTATCGTCCAACAAGAAACATTTGAACTGCTCATTTAACGGAAGAAAACAAGGGCTACACACCTTCCTAGAATTGGGAGTGCTGGTTACCTTTAACTCTTTCATGGTCTCTCTCTCTCTCTCTCTCTCTCTCTCTCTCTCTCTCTCTATTTCTAAGCTTGAAAACACAACCAATACACAACACATAAACTATGATCTTGTAAATTAAAATAACAAGACTAGGTTAAGATCCTACAAATCAGGGTAGCACAAACTAGTAAGCTTGAAACATTAATTATGTGTACCACGAATTGTTGAAAGTGGGGACCATTTTTTTCTTAGGCCAACTTTGAAAACACTAGCGGAGAAGTGTTGTCATTTCAAGGACAAATGTAATCAAGAAGGCAGCATGAAGGCCTCAATGTGGTGAAAGAATCTAAAAAATGTGGTGGTGTTGAGTCAAAATGTGTTGAGTCAAAATGTATTGATTGGGGAGGGAATTTTGTAATCTTGATATAATAGCTGAGGTGGTAATAATCTAGCATTGTTCAGACACAAATTGACAATGTTTACCAGATCTATTTTTGAATGTAAGAGCAAAAGGTCAAAATGGACCTCAGAATAAAAGATGGTATAGTGCCTTGATTAGATCCAGATATTCCGAGGTTTGTTTCGACCTCCACTGATTCCCACCCATTATCAACAGAATAAATGTACAGATTTGTTTCCAAAATGTGTAGACGTATTTTCATAAATCATAATGTAAAATAAAATTGAATGTATTCCTATACTGCAAAACGTGCATCTACAACAAAAGATAGGAGATAAATATTTATGAGCAGAGGTATATAATCTAGCATTCATGGGCTGGTAACAATCTAGCATATAATCTGTTTATGAATTGTAAAAAATGTATGAGCAAAGGTCGTATTGGACCTTGGAATAACAGATGATATACTGCCTTAAACAGGTCTAGATATTCTGAGGTCTGTTCCGACCTCCACTGATTCTCACCCCAGTTGAAAGATGTATCCATTATCAACAGATTCATCAATAAAAGTACAGATTTCTTTCTAGGACGTGCATATATGTTTTCATGAATCTTAATGAAAATAATGCCGAATGTATTTCTACACTACAAAATGTGGATCTACAACAAAAAATAGGACACAAACTATTACAATACTATAAATGTACATGGAACTGCTAGTAGTTGTGTTAGTCAGTTGCTTTGATTGATGTTAGAGCCCAAGAATCGACATAAAAAACTGCAAAACAATTTATATCAAGAACCCATGTAACAAATCCTCATGGGAAAATCATAGAACTGGTCAGCACAATTGAACTAAAAAAAACACCCAAGCTTTACAAATTTATCATGACATTCACAAATCTGTCATTTGAAAGATCAAAAAACAATTTCAGCAGAGGTCGGAACAGACGTCAGAATAGACATTGGTATGCTGCTAGAACTAGCATGATTTATTCCGAGCTCCATTCCGACCTTGAAAGTACCTCGGGAAGCTACTATGATGATTTGTTTGAAGCTGCTATAATGATCTGCCTGAAATGCTATAATGAAATCTGCAAAACAAAAACCAGTATTATAGTTTGTTTAGTTTAGTATTACAAAAAGTAGTTGTAACAAATTAATTTTAGAAAAAGAACAACAAACATCCATATGCAATCCAGCATATCCACCAAAAAATAGCAGGATCTGACATCGGGACAACCATTGGAATAGGCATTGATATGACAAATCCAACAGATCCGTATATTCTGATAGGCATTCTGACTCTCTGGAAATCTGGATCTACAACAACCTCAACTATGGATCTACATCGCCCTCATTTAGCACCCCAGTTATTCTTGATTGTTGTTGCACTTGTATTGTGTAGGATGATGACTTACATCTCACATGACTATTGAAGAATTCAACCAGATATTGCCATGCAATCCGCAAGATTCAGACATGCAAGCGCACGAGAGCCACCACTTTCCTTGCATACACCACCCGTGGACTTGCATGAAGAGATGTCCTGAGAAGACACAACACACGAGGATGTGCCATTCACATCACATGATCACGAGGGGGACATGGATGACATGATGGATGCATTCTTCACATACCCACCCGAGGCCACATTGACAAGGGAAGAAGAGATGATATGTGGCTTGGCATCCAATCCTTTGTATGAGGGTGCACAAATGTCAAAGTTGCGAGCTTGTTTGCTACTTTTGAACTCACAAACTAAGTACGGGTGGTCGGATGTGAGTGTGACAGAGTTGTTTGGGTACGCTTGCTTGCTTCATGATGTGTGTTATAGGCAAATTGCTCTAATCTCGGTTTATTTTTTAATTCATGAGTTGCGAGAAACTATATATAACCAATTACATGAATATATATTTTGTCACAGTTTGCTTAGAAAAATGTTGCCCCCAAATAACACCATGGCGACATCTCGACAAGAAGCCAAGAAAATGCTATCTGCGGTCGGCATGGATTAGAAGAGCATTCATGCATGTCCCAATGATTGCATATTATATCGAGATGTGTTTGAGGAGGTAAGCACGTGTCCACACTGTGAGGAACACCGCTACAAGCAAGATTTACAAAGAGCGACCATACCCCCCAAGGTGGTAAGACATTTTCCCATCATACCCAGGATACGCCACATGTTTAAGTGTAATTCCATCGTGGAGCTAATGACATGGCATTTGAGCAATCAGTCATCCGACGATACTATGAGGATCCCCACCGATTCTCCAGCATGGAAGCACATGGATGCTACCTAAAATGAGTTTAGGGATGAGCCTCGCCATTTGCATTTGGGGTTGGCCATGGATGGTGTGAATCCATTCGAATTGCACTCCACATCATGGTCCACCTGGCCGGTTGTCCTTGTAAACTACAACATCTCCCCTTTGGCTAAGTATAAAGAAGGGGCACCTAATGCTCGCCCTTCTTATCCCCGGAAAATACAAGGCAAAAAATATGGACGTGTATATGGCTCGCTTGATAGATGAGCTAAAGGTTCTATGGCAAGGAGTTGAAGTGAGAAATATATCAAGGCCATTGAGACAAAGAGATTTTGTGGTAAAGGGGATCTTGATGTGGACGATGCACGACTTTCCTGGCTATGGAGAATGTTCAGGTGAGATATTCTTGTTATAGGTTTGATTCATGGTATTATATTAAATTTTATGTGCATTCACATATTTTCTCTCAATTCGAACATTCGACCCATGATTAAGTTGGTTGTTTTCTAACAATGTAGGGCTCCAAACTAGTAGTTACAATGTGTGCCCCGTTTGTGGTGAGTATTTGCAAGCACGTCACTCAGAACATCTCCGAAAGATGGTTTATAAGGGCCACACTTGATACCTTCCACCCGATCACCCTATGCATGATGGGCTTGATGGCCAATGTCCTCATTCCATGAAGGTACAATACATATTTGGGCCAATTAATGGTACATGTCATTTATTTTTTTTATGATTACTCACTTTATGTTTTTTGTAACGATATATAATCTACATTAAATGTGTGTGCTTGTCTGTTAATATTGTAGGCAAGTGATTGGCTTCATATTTGGAGATCCAGTCAAGATCTAGGGCACTCCCTCCCGACATGAAGAGGTTATCAATATTTCATGAACTCCCATATTGGGAAGAATTATTGATAAACCATCTTTTGGACCCGATGCACATATCTAAGAATGTCAGGAGCACAATTTGGGAGCAATTGACTGGGTCGAAAGATAAAAAAGATGCACGAGATGACCTAAAAGAAGTGGGAAAGATGGTTGATTTATGGCCACAAATGGTGGAGACTTCGATTGTCCTACCAAAGGCCCCATGGATCTTATCGAGGAGAGAGAGACGATCGTAAAGAGGACAATAGCCTCTTTTTGAACTCCGACAGGACACATGCGATGCCTAAAGGGTGCCTTCACAAGGGACAACAAGGTAAGTGGACTAAAGTCTCATGAATGAAGGGTCCACATCCAAATTGCCCAACTTGCATTGATCCAGACTAGATTGATGTCAGACGGATTCCTGCGCATGCTTTCCAAGTAATAGAAGAGCTCGATCCAGAAGCCAGTGTGTCAAATAATTGACGAAAGCTCCGCAGCCTGCAACAGGTCATAAGAGATCACTTGATCGCAAAGATTTTGAGCACATAAAAGCATAAAAACGCAAGAAGAAAGTGTGAGGAAGAACATAGAAAATGACTATGATATGCAGTGGCGGTGTGGAGAGGATGATGACGTGTCATGGTGTCGTGACACCTGCCATTTTCATTATTAAGTGCATGCATAACTCATAGTTTTAAAATATGATTTGACTGATCATGATGACGTGTCATGGTGCCGTGACACCTGTCATTTTCATTATTGAGTGCGTGCATAACTCATAGTTTCAAAATATGATTTGACAGATCAGTCTTAATGACAGTAAGACCGTTTGTGAAAAGAAAAAAATAAATAAATAATAGAAAACAATATCCGTTTTTATGGCGTACACATGTGTCAATAATGATGACCACATGGCCATCATCTTTAATAGATGAATACAAAACGTAGGTTGAGAGATTCTCGAAAGATTCTCAAAAATATGCCAGAAAGGTTCTAGAAAATTTCGCGAAACCTTTTCGCAAGATCCTAAAAAATGATAGAGAAACTAACGAAAGGTTCTCGAAAGAATTTTAGTAAGATACTAGAAAATTTCTCGAAATATTCTCGAAAAAATAAAAAAATATAGAAGAAAAATCACTCAAAAGAATTAAAGAAAAATGCTAGAAAATTTCTCGAAAAATTGAAGAAAGATGCTAGAAAGATTATAGAACAATTCTCGCAAACGATCCGCGAAAATTAAAACACGTTTTGATTACAAATTGAGTGTCGCAAAAAATTCTCGAAAAGCACTTTAGAAATGTCTTGAAAGATTTTGGAAGAAATCTAGAAAAATTTTCGAAAAGTTCTTCAAAAGATTCACAAAAAATGTTGGGTGTCCGCCAGCATCCTCTGAATGTAAGGCTTGAACAACCTTTTTAATATCTTCAGTTTCGAGACATCTTCTTAGTTGATGATCAACACCAAGCTTGTACAGGACATTGTTAATAATCGTATAAGGTGCTACCTTATATTGAAAAACTGTCTTTTTTCAAATCATAACCATTTGGATATATCTGATCCTTAAGATAAGTAATAATATCAGAATACAATGAATTCGTAGATGAAATTTCAAATAGATTTTTGTCTGGAAAATCATCATTAATTGGTTTTTCAACTTTTCTAGTGCTAAGTCGCGATAGATAATTAGCATTCGTATGATATTTTTCTTGGCAAAGTTCTACTTGGTAAGTCAATTCCTACAAAAGTAGAACCCATCGAGCAATTCATCTTGATAAATCTAGTTTATTCACAAGATAGTTTAGAGCATAGTGATCAACGTGAAAAATGAAAACATATCCCAACAAATAATGTCGAAATTTCTTAACAATAAAAATCATTCCGAGTGCTTCCCTTTCTGTAGCCGAATAATTCTTCTCTGAGGCACTGAGCTGTCGACTCGCATAGTATATGGAATGATCTTTCTTCTGATCGTCCTTCTGGCTCAAACAGACGCCAATAGAAAATGCTGAAACATCAACATAACTATGAAATAGAATAGCCCAGTTGGGTGGTCTCTGAATAGGAGCATTGATCAATCTCTGCTTAAGTTCGTCGAACGCTTTTTGCTGTTCATTCATCCACAAGTATTCCACTTGTTTCTTGAGTAGATGCGTAAGAGAAGCAACAATAGAAGCATGATTTTGGATAAATCTCCGATAATAGCCGACATGTCCTAAGAAAGCTCTTAGTTCACGTAGATTGATTGGTATCTGGAGGTTCTTTATAAGCTCAACTTTATCTTTATCGATGTCTATTCCTCTGTTTGATATTCTTTGTCCAAGTAAAATTCCTTCTTTCATACCGAAAAAACATTTTTCTGGGTGAAGGGATAAACAAGTATCTTGACACCATTGCAATGTAAGTTTCAGCTTTTGTAGATGTGTCTTTATATCACTATATACATAGAAATCATCAATGAAGATTTCAACAAAAGTTCTTAGGAAGACAGCGAAGATTAACATCACGATTCGCTGAAAAGTTGATGGTGCATTGCAAGACCAAAGGGTATTTTGTTGTAGGCATAAGCGGCCCAATCCGTAGTAAAGGTGGTCTTTGAACGATCTTCCTTTCTCACTCCAACCTGATTATAACCAGAGAAACCGTCACAGAAACTGTAACGCTCTTGACCAGCAACCTGATCTAAGATAGAATTAGTGAAGGGCAGAGGATATTGATCCTTCCTTGTGACAACATTGAGCTTCCGGAAATCCTGGCATATTCATATTGTGCCATTCTTCGTTTTTGGAACAACAACAATGGGAAAAATCCATTATTTGTTTAAAACGGGATAAATAATACCTGCCTGAAGGTGCTTGTTGAGTTCATCTTTAACCATGAGGGAGTACTTTGGATTGAGACGATACTGTCTCTGTCGAACAGGTACAACATCTTCTTTAAGATCAATACGGTGCTCTCCAAATTCTGTAGGTATTCCTTTCATATCATCGAGCGACCAAGCAAATACATCTTGGTACTCCAACAATTTTGTGAATTCAGCTAATTCCGTTTCTCCAAGTGACTTTGAAACATGCACAAATCTACCAGATGCAAGTTCAATTAGTTTAGTAGAATCCAATAGAATAATACCTTCTGTCATACTGGCCTTGGTATGGCCATGAATTTCGCGCATGGTTGACTCCATAGACATATTCTTGTCGTCAGTTTGGTTCTTATTACCAAATTCGTGTTTAGATTCGTCACTCGAATCATCTTTACACTCTTTAGAGTTCGTGTCTGCAACTTTAATTTCTTTATTCAAAACATCCGCTTCAGCGTTGCAAGCATCGAAGAATTCTTCTTCGTCAGTTTCCTCATAGCATTCGAAATATTGCACTTCGATGTCAGATGCATTGGAAAAAATATTTAAAGCATAAGAAGAATTTTTAGAGATGAAACTGGTGTCAGACAAAGGAGTTTCACCTTCGTATTTGTCACCACTCCAGGTGATTATTTGTTCTGTTGGCGTACCTCAATTATTGGTCTCACCAGTCTGAAATCTCAGCTCTCTAGATTTCCAGAGAACACTTGCATTTGATTGAAAAAGCCAGGGCCATCCAATTAGCACAGAATAAGATGACAAACCAAGTGGTTTGATAACTACTAAATTCATTGTAAAAGGCTTGGCTTGAATATAAACAGTGACATCCTTCAATTCTCCAACAGGTTGTTGTCGCGTCGAATCAGCTAACTTGATATTTCGCAGTGTTGTTTGAATGTCAGTCAGCCCCAAAGCATGAACTGTGTTTTCTGTTATTATGTTCACGCTTGAACCGGAGTCTATCGACACTTTTTCAATCAAGCAACCAGCAATGGTAACATCAATTTTAGGTGTGCCGAGATCTCCTAAATCGATAGAGAGGTTACCAGCATATGGCAAATAGACTCTTTTCTTATTCTTAGGGGCAGAAAGGCCTTTCAGTGGCTTATGGTAATAAGTGTTATCTGCCAACAATTGCTCAAAAGTGATGTTCGGACGAAGAGATCCAATATCAGTCACTATGTCATAGTCCTTCGTCCTTGATTTCGAGATTGGCTTGTCAATAACAGCACTAGACGTCCTCTTCTTCGAACATGACCACCTTCTCTACAGTAGCTGACTGAAGTTTAGTGTTGATAATTTCTTTTGCTTATGCTGAGATGTCTTTTGCAAATATTTTTGCAGCATTACGGTCATAGTCGGGGTCGTCTTTAAGATCTTCTTTGGTTGTAGATTTGTTCGTTGACTTGCTAGAAGATTTCTTCTTTGAAGAGTTTCTACGCTTCGTTAAAGATTTCTATTTGGGTTTCGAAGAGCCTGTGTTCTCGTTGTGACTTTGAATATCTTCTCTACGTCACTTGGCCAAGACTGGTCTTCTGTATCCCCCATTTTTCTTCAATTATATCAATCCTCTACACAACAACATCAGTCAAAGCTTTTGCTTTCGAGTTTGCAGCAGTCGGTATTGCTACATACTGATATTTAGGTCGCGACTTTTGTGGCTGAGGACAGTCAGGATACTTGTGGCCAGGCTCCCTACAGTTCGAGCATAACGGTACATAACCAATTGGCTTTCGTGGCTGAGGACAGTCAAGTGAAAAAAGACTTGGCTCTCCACAGTTGTAACAATTGCCCGACACTGGTTTAGTCGTGGTTTGTGACTTCATTACTATTCCAACAAATTCAGGAGGATTCTGTCTTCTTGGTGCGAACTTTGGTCTATCCTGTTGGGCTAATACTGCAGTATCTTGAACATAATTAGTAGTCGCATCATTTTGAAAAGTAAAAAGTACCTCTTGGGCAGGATCTTCAAAATACTTTACATTCATAGTGGTGCAGTCTTCCTTAGTATGTCCAGAAGTTTGACATTTCATACACCACATTCCTGAGTTGGAAGATGAAGCTTTTGGTCTTCTGGCTGCAACTTCAGAGATCTACACTTTCAAACCATTAAACTTTTTATTAAGATCAGCCATATTATTCTTCCAAAGCTTTTCAACTTTAGAAGTTGATGACTTATCCTCGATAGTTTTCGTGTCATCCTTTTGTTTAGATCATCATTTGTTTTTCTTTCTCCTTTATCAACTTCTGATTCTGATGAATCACTGCTTTCGGACTCCAAGCTTGAAGAACTGGTACTTGAGTCAGTATCTGAATCATCTTCGCTATTACTAGAATCAGTTTTAGACTTACGAGATCTTTCAGTTAAGCATCGCTCAGCACTAGCTATTACTGCTGCTAAGGAGGTCATGTCCCCTTGTCTGCAATATCGATCAATTTTTGGTGGTAAACCAGCCAAAAGCCATTCGATCTGCATATCAACGGGATATACACCGGTTAGTTTTCCTATAAGATTCTTAACCTTTTGTGTATATTTTTGAAGGGATTCTTTAGTCTTCTTCTGAACATTGTTCAAATGTCCGAGAATTCTAGATTTATAACCGATTTCTCTGAACTGGTTCAAAAATGCATCTTTCAGTAGTAACCAGGTTTCTACACGGCCTGGTTCAACTTGACTGTACCATATGCGTGCTTGCTTTTTCAACAGATCAGGGAAGTTTTGTAGTTTATCTACGTTAGTTCCTTCGTTATTTGCATTAGCGATTGACTCAAATTGCGAGACATAGCTATTTGCAATATCTGAAGTAGTCCCTTCAAAATAAACGTACTTAATTTTTAAAATAGAAGTGAAACGTGCAGCAGGACCCTCCATATCGAAGCTAATTAGAAGTTCAAGTAACTGGGCAGTGATTTCGTCGAGATTTCTTCGACTCGCACTCTCACTTTGTCTTCATAAAAATTCCTCTCTAAGCTTACGGTATTGTTCTAATCGGGATTCTCTATCTGACATACACTAGGATTGGAGATAGATGTGTTAGTTTTCTTATAACTTTCCTAAGCTATCCCCGACAACGGAGCCAAAAATTGGTAAATGTCGTACTATACCAACAAGGTTAATATAGATTTTGTAGTAAATGTCAAACCCATAGAGGACAACGTTAGAAATTTATGTATTTGGTACAATTCATGATCTATTTTGAGTGAAATGGCTACGGGCGTTATTCAGGTTGTCAACAGACATTAGAAAGTAACTAGTATTACTTGTGTTGGGGGTGTGTAGTGTTAATGATTCCAAAACATCAGTCTTGCCTCTATCAAATCGAATGAAATACGTTCTACAGGTGAGATGTTATTAGAGTAGTACAATAGTACTACACTCCGACTGATTAAGGTGTCAACAGAGAGTCGAGAAATGTTCGATGTATTCGTGGTTGTATAGACAATTAATTAATTGTATTCGCGAACTGTTCGTTTCTAGACAGAAGTCCAAGGTTATGGTTAAAGAGCACGAATAATTTTAGAGCACGTTAGAAACTTATGTCAGTTACAAGCAAGAACACAGATCAAGGACTCAATTCTTCAGTCAGGGACTGACATCTCAGATATATACATATAGTTTTATTCAATGATCATGCTAGACTGTACCAAATGTAGACGTTATTCGAGTGCTAAAAAGAACATATTTGCGACAGATGAATAAGATGATTTTAAGACAGTTCTTTAGAACATATTTATGGATACACAACAAATGACTGTAATGCGCTAGAGAGTCTGTTTGACTAGAGAGTAATTCACGTAATGCGTTAGAGATTGCTAGTGGACTCAGGATCACTCATATTCATTAGTGCGTAAAACATAGATAAGAGAGAATAATTCTCTGCACTCTATTCACTTCTTCAACCTCTCACAAATACATAAATTCTTCTCTCTGGATGGTCAAGACTGAAGCGTGTGATCAATATATGTTCTTCGGGTCGAACAAACACACCTCTAAAACAATAGATGCGTCGCTCCCGTGAAAAGGTCTAGTTAACAATCAGGTTCAATGTATGTTCAATTATACCATAAGAGGTATATTTAACTAAGAGTTAAAGCTACTCTAGTATAACATGTCAATTCATATTTAGTCGTTTTGCGTGGATGACCTCATAAAGGCTATCCAAGGCAATGTTTTTCCTTTTAAAGGCATCGTCCTTAAATACAAGGCAAGTACTTAGGAGATATATTCTCAAAAAATGACTTAGGCCGCTTCATGATTTATATTTATCCAGCTCATATCATCATTTTCGAGTATATCATGCCATATTTAGGTTGATATTCAATATTTAACAATGTCGTGGCATCACAGACCTCCTCGGTCTTGGGTGAGAGATGCTTTGTGTTTCAGCTTGGCTGGACATTTGGGGAATTCTCCCAAATCTGCTAACAAGGCCATAGGAAATAACTGAAGTTTATCTTGTGGAAAAACTTCGTCAGAAACCCTACATGATTCAAAAAATATCTGGAAAAATCTGATGGGATTAGATAACCCATTGTACTTTGCTATACCTAAACGAGGAGACCTTCTAACAACAACTGGTGGCGGGTTCATTGGTCCTATTCAATCATAATTCCAAATTTTGTCAATCAGATAATGAGATTGAATCTAGATTTTTCAATAAAAAATCCTATGTCAGATCAGATCTGTAAATTCTCTATCGCTTGAAAATAATCAGATTTTTGATTTTTGGAAAATTAGATCTTGATCAAGCGCTCGACATTAAAAATGAAAATGTTTAAGAATAAAAAAGAATGACTCAAAAATTTGACAGAGGCTAGATCTGGTAAATCATAACCTAGAAATAGTTTGTACGAAGGTTTATTAGACGAGGGTTGACTCGGCAAAGGTTCTTCACTGTTATTTTTGACAAAAAAATCACTAATCTGGCTGTTTTCTGACGGATCTGATAAAATTAACCGTCGTCAACCCTATAGTGAATAAATTTGACACAGATATATATATATGGTAGAATTGGCGAAGGTTCTTTTTGACAAAAATGAGATTTTGCAGCTCGACAAGAGTAAAAATTGACTTTTTGCAAGATCTTGACATATATAGTCTTTCTCTCACTCACAAATGATAATTTATTATAAATAGGATCCTCAGAGAAGTCAGCAAAGGTTTCGGCAAAGGTTGCATGAGTAATATTGTTATTTTTGCAAAAAAAGATCTTTTTTTGACAAAAATAGATCAATATGACAAATGGCCTAAGTTTATTGTTTGCCCAACTAACTGATTATCAAAAATAATAAGTAGGACTGACACAGACTTTGGCAATGGTTTAGGCAAAGGTTGTTCTTAGAGAACTGATATTTTTGTAGATAGTTGTAAATTTTCCACAAAAGGTTAACAACAACTAGATGAAACAGTCACTTTGGCCTTCTATTTTTGGTATTATTCTTTGCCGGCCTAGTAGTAGATAGATCTGAACCACACCTATGCACAGTGAATCGGACGAAGGTTCTATTTCTGTATTTTTCAGGGTTTTGATAGTTTTTTGGTATTTTATGATGGTTTTTTTGATGTTTTTGCAGATGTGTTGGGAATTAGCCTTCGCCGTTTTGTGCTTCCTGCAACTTGGTGAAGGTTTCCTATAAGAGGATAAAAAGTTATCAGCTCTGATGACGATTTTGTCTACTTTTTGCTCAAATATGGCAGAAATGACCGATGTTGGTTGTTTTTCCTAATTTCTCATATCCAAATGGATCTTAAGAATTGTGATCTAAATAGTTTCCCCTGCTCAACAATCACAATAGATTTCAAACAAGCAGATCCACTCAAATCAAGAAAATCTACTCTCAATCTAACCCTAAAATGCAATTTTAATTTTCAAAACAAGATGCCTAATGCAAGCTAACATCCATCCAAACATGCCACATTATGAGAAATTGACATAGCTCTCTAGCAATGGCCCCAAAATTGTAGTGGATTTATTTCCTATCCTATCCTCAACCCAAGATCCAAGCCGACAAGCATCAAGGAGATGAAGTTAGTCGTCATGCAGAGGTTCGATCCCATGAGAGTGATAGCATAAATCAAGATCTAACATGCATAGATCATTCACAATTAACTCTAAGATCCATTAACACTAAGCATTAACCCTACATCCATTAATACTAAGATCCACAATGATGATTGCTTACCCTTCTCTCTCTCTTCTTGCAATATTTGCAAAAGAGTTTGGTCTTCAGTTTTCCTTGCTATCGATCATGTTGTTGTTGCTAGTTTGAATCAGTCTGCTGAATTTAGTGTTCTTGTCCTTTGGATTATTCTTCTTGGACTGTTGCTTGGTCGAATAGCGGACGAGTGTCTTTTTTTTATGAGCTGGATAAGCTCTTCCTTCTTACTTCTTCCTGCAATAAACTTGTTGTCAGCTTCTATAGAGACAGCTCTAAACTATTGCTCAAAAGCATTATTAGATTGTTGTAAGAAGGAGGACGATTGGATAGAAGAGACATGTTGGCATTTTTGTCCAATATCGGCGAACCCACTGTAGCTGGCTAGTTGAGCAGCTGTTTGAAATCGTCCAGATGATCAGTGGCTGATGTCTCTTCAATAATCTTGAGAAATATTCGTAGAAAAATGCTAATAATGAATACCCAACAAACAAGTCTCTCTCTCTCTCTGTCTCTCTCTTTCTCTCTCTCTCTCTCTCTCTCATGGTTGGTATCTACTAACTACATTTTGCAACCTTTTGAAGACATACAGTGTTGTACCTAATATTGGTCTTCTGGAAAACCCCTCCCAAATTTCTTATGATATAATTTTGATGGTCAAGATCGATCCAATGTCATCCTACGGACAAGAATTGTTGCTCTCTTCACAAGTTATCAAATGGATGTCTCCACTTAGTCTTGTCTCTTACGTAGAGCAATGGCTATTGCTTATATAAGGGTGACATATTCTTTCATTACCACCATTCTCCTTCTTCTCTCTCTTCCTCTCTTCCTTATCAACAGATCTCTTTTTGAATTAATTTCTTAAATGAAACCTAAGCATATGTTAGGATAATATTTAGTATAATATGGGTTGATAACCTAAGTTCTCTTAAAAGCACATGGATTTGTGCAAGATCTATTGCATTCATAGGGATTGGAACGATGTGGAATTGCGCTAATCTTATTGTGAATGTTAGGGTTAAACTCTTTAGTAGTTGTATATGCACACATGTATTGTTTAACTTGTTAATAAGATACGATTAGACTTTAAGTTTTATAAAATAGGAGGATACCTTGTGTGCTCTTGGAAAGTATGGATATGCTGAAGAATTACGAAAACTATACATTACCTGTTCTTCATACAACAAGTAAAAGTATTTGTATGGCATGGATTTGCCCCTATACTTATGTACATTTAAATCCAAGCTACTCCTAGTTTGCTATGTGAAAAATACAGATCCTAAGTGGATCTAAACTCCAAGATCATTGGCTTGAATGCTTGCACTCCAAACTACATAAGCTAGGAATTGGCAACACATTCTATGCTACCTAGAATGCAAAGAACTTGATCAAAAAGCATTTACCACAAATGGAAACTTCCATAAACATCAAGTGCGGCCCAAAATAGCATTATACAGTCCATAATACATCAGCCTATCACTTTTGGAAAGCACCTAAGATCATACACAATAGCTTGAAGACAATACACACAACAATGCTCTCAATGGAGGAAGAAACAATGACAATGATCTATTGATCTCAATGAAGCATACAAAAGGTTTCTCCAACCTGTTCTCCACGACTTCCCTACTATTTATGGATGAGGAAGATGACTCTCTCTCCTCTCTCTAGAAGGTACTTGACCCTAGATATTTCCTATATAGGAAAAATAGCTAAAAATGGCTTATATGACCAAAATACATCAAAATGGTCTCATTTTGAAGGGTATGAAGTTTGACACTTCATCATACTGAAAAAATACAGTAAATAAAAACATTGTGGCCTGGTTCACACGTGTGAAACTCCAGAACCAAAACTATTTACAATTTTAGCCAATTTAGGCCTCAAACTAGCTAGGAAATGTTGACAATTTTCACACTCCCTCTTCAACATTGGATGCTAGTTTCAACATAGTCTTTGAGCACATTCCAAGATTAGATCTATGCATTAAATATAGGTCCTTTCCCAATGGTTTGGTGAAGATATCAGCCACACACTCCTTTGAAGAGACATGTTGAAGCTCCACCTCTTTGGCAATGACTTGATCTCTCACAAAATGGTGAGCAATCTCAATGTGCTTGCTCCTTGCATGAAAAACAGGATTGCTTGCCAAGCTTTGGGCTGAAAGGTTATCACAAAGTATGATTGGAGTCTTCTCTGGTTCCAGCAAGTGAAGATCCAATAACATCCTCTTGATCCAAAGAATCTCCTTGGTGCATGTTGTTAATGCCTTGTACTCGGCTTCGGTGGAAGATAGAGAGATAGTTGGTTGCTTCTTTGATAGCCATGAGACCACTCCATCTCGAAGATAGATTGCAAAGGCACTTGTTGACTTCCTATCCATTTGATCACCTGCAAAATCTGAATCTGAAAATCCACAAAGGTTAGGTGTAGTACCTCCATACAAGATGCCAAAATCTCTAGATCCCGAGATGTATCTAAGTACTCTCTTTCCTAGCTTCCAATGAGCCTCACTAGGATCTTGCATAAATTGACTTAGTTTACCAACCACAAAGCTTAGATCAGGTCTTGTGATGGTTAACCATATAAGAGATCCTATTAGCTTTCTATAGAGAGTAATGTCCTTGAAGGATCTTTCATTACTTCTTGTAGTTAGCTTTACATTTGATTCCATAGGAGTAGAAACAACTTTACAATCTTCCATATGAAACCTTTTTAGAATAGAGTTAACATACTTTTCTTGACATATGAATGTAGATTTAGAAGTTCTAATAATCTCTATTCCTAAGATATAATGAAGTTTACCAAGATCTTGAATTTCAAACTCTCTTTTGAGTGCCATCTTGATTTCATCTATATCTAGATTGTTACCACCACTTAAGATAATGTCATCAACATAGATCAAAAGTAAAGTGATATCATTTTCATTCAATCTAAAGTAGAGAGAATGATCATACTCACTCATAACAAAGTTTTGAGAAAGTAAGAAGGAATTGAGCTTAGCATACCAACTCCTTGGTGCTTGCTTTAGCCCATACAAACTCTTTTGGAGATAGCACACATGATTAGGCTCATCATGTGAAACATAGCCCTCGGGTTGCTCCATGTAAATATCTTCTTCAAGATCACCATTCAAGAAGGCATTAGTAACATCCATTTGCCACATATCCCAATCATAAAGAGTTGCAAGAGAGATTAGGATTCGAATAGTTACCATCTTTGCCACGGGTGCAAAGGTCTCATCATAGTCAATACCATATTCTTGAGCATACCCCTTTGCCACCAACCTTGCCTTGTACTTGTTGATTGATCCATCTTGATTTGTCTTGATCTTGAAGATCCACTTACAACCAATTGCCTTCTTGTCCTTTGGAAGCTTTACCAACCTCCATGTGTTGCTTTTGATGAGTGCTTGATGCTCATGATCCATGGCTTGGATCCATTCCTTCTTTTGAATTGCTTCACCTACACAAGTTGGTTCATCAAAAGAGGTAAGAAAAGCAAAGTTAGAGTTGTCCACCACTTGCTTTCCTTTTTCATCATAGGTTAGCCTTGATGGCTTAGCCCTTTGCCTTTGAGTCTTCCTTGAAGTTTGCTTTGGAGTGGCATCTCCATCTTCATCCAAGACATCTTGCACATCATGATGATTAGTAGGCACATCAACATCAACATCAACCACATTGGAAACATTCTCTTCATGAAAGATGACATCCCTACTTATGACAACTTTCTTTGTAGAAGGAATGTACACTTTGTAAGCCTTGCTTACTTCACTATAGCCAACAAACACACCCTTCTTTGATGAAGGATCTTCTTTAGTTCTATCATCAAGTGTGATATTGACAAAACATGTACATCCAAAGATCCTACAATGCTTGACACTCGGCCTTCTACCATAAAGAACCTCATGAGGAGTTTTACCATCCAAGGAAGCACTTGTCCATCTATTACATAGATAGTTAGCACATGCTAAAGCTTCCCCCCAAAAAGACTTAGCAAGATTAGCATGTAGTCTCATTGCCTTGGCACATTCACAAAGGGTTCTATTCTTCCTCTCGGCCACTCCATTCTGTTGTGGAGTCCTAGGACTAGACATCTCCCTCTTAATCCCATGTGCTATACAAAAGTCTTTGAACCTATTTGAGGTGTATTCCCCTCCATTATCAGATCTTAAGCATTTGATCTTTGTATTGAATTGGTTTTCCATTTCATTCTTGAACTTGACAAATGCAGCAAACACTTCATCCTTACTTTTAAGAAGATAGATCCAAGTATACCTACTAAAGTCATCAATGAAAGTTGCATACATCTTTGCCCCACCATTGCTAGTTGTACTAGAAGAATGAATATCAGAATGCACAAGTTGAAAAGCTTCTTTAGATCTAGAAGTAGATCTAGAATAAGCAAGTCTATGAGATTTGGACAAGGCACAATGTTCACAAACACTATTGTTTGCAACAAGACTTTTAGGGAGACCAAGAACAAGCTCTTTCTTTGCCATTACCTCCAAAGATTTGAAGTTGGGATGGCCCAACCTCTTGTGCCAAACTTCTTGGTTTGTCAATTGCTCCCTAGCCATACATCCTTCATGATTAGAGATCACACATGCATCAAGCTTGAAAAGTTTACCATGCCTCCTACCTTGAGCAATCAAGGATCCACATTTACTTATCAAACATGCATCTCCAATGAACTCCACATCAAGTCCTTTGTCAATCATTTGACTTACACTAAGCAAATTCTTAGTGATTGAAGGAATGTACAAAACATTTTCAAGATTTGCTTTCCTATTTGTTGAAAGGGAAATAGGAATAGTGCCTATGCCTTTGATGTCACATTGACCATCATTTGCAGTGTAGATGATGTTACCTTCTCCCTCATAAGACAATAAGGATGTAAAGTATTCCTTATGTCTTGTCATGTGAGATGAGGCTCCACTATCAATTTACCAAGGATCATTATCATCTATGTTGGCTAACAAACTTGAAGTCATAACAAGTGATTCACATGTGTTATGTTCTTCCTCATCTATTGTAAGATTTCCTTGCCTCTCTCCTTGCTCTCTTTTCTTCTTATAACATTCATTTGCAAAATGACCTTTTATCCCACAATAAAAGCACTTGAACTTTGACTTATTGTTCTTAGTAGAAGAGGAAGAGGAAGAGTGATCATCATGATCAAAGTTACCACCTTTGGACCATTTCCCTTTGCCTTTACCTTTGCCCTTGAATTTGCCTTTTGTGAAGAAAGCCTCTTCACCTCCACCTTGCAAGGATGCACCATCAAGCTTTGATTGCAACCTATGTTCTTCAGCCAATAAGATTTCTTGCAAGTCAACCACACTTGGCAAGACTCTTTGAATGGAAAAACTTTGCACAAGGTTAGCATGTTCATTTAGCAAACCATTCAACATAACTTGGACTATTTCACCATCTTTTATGTTCTCATCAATGCATGCTAAATCATCACTTAGGGACTTAACTCTCAAGATAAATGCATGAGCACTTTCACCCTCTCTTTGCCTACTAGAAAATATTTGTCTCCTTAGGGTCAATACCCTAGATGTGGACTTTGATTCAAAGAGCTTCTTTAAGGCATTTCATGCCTCACTTGCACTTTGACACTTTCCAACTTCCTTGAGAAGTTCATTTGTAACATTCATTTTAATGATATGAAGAGCCCTTTTGGCCTTCTTATCAAACCTTTGTTGCTCTTGAAGTGTGAGAGGTCTCTCTTCAATTTCTGCAACTATGTCCATGAGTTCATTCAACTCAAGTAAGGACTCCATCCTCACTTTCCAAGTAGAGTAGTTTGATGAACTCAACCTTTCACTAGACTCTAGCATGATCCCACCATTGGAAGCCATGATTCTAATGTTTCTTCAACTTTTAGGTTCTGTCCTAAAGCACTTAGCACTCACTTTTCTCTCAACAAATGATAGATAAAGAGATCTATGAAGATTTAGGACCCTAAAACACTTCTATCTTGAACCTAGATGGTTTCCAAGCATAGAAAGGAAGATTGAAACACATGCAACACTTTGCACACACTAAGAATGGATTACAAAATCAAACCAACCTGAACACACTCTTGCTTAAGCTCTCAAACTTTCCAGCAAGTGACCAAATCAAGTTATGGTGTGAAGAGTTACTTGCATTCTTAGAAAATACCCAAAACTAGGATGCCAAGATTACCTAGTAATGAACAAACTTGACCAACATATGATCAACACACTAAGATATTGATTCAACCTGTAAAACCACATGTAAACCACACTTCTAAAAGTTTATAAACTCCAGCAAGTGATAAATACAAGATTTAGAGGTGAATGAATGAGCACACTTAGTGAATCACAAGACTAGCTTCACTATCTTGTCAAATCTTGGTGTTTAGATGTAGATCTAAGATCACTTCACATGAGAATGTTCCTCAACCTGTTAAGAACCTGAAAACACACTTGCATAATGGTTAACACCTTCCAGCAAATGCTCCAATCAAATTACATAAGGAGAGTTACTTACATGCTCAACAAAGTACACCAAAATTTATGCCAAAATTGATGACAATCTTTACAATATGCTCTTCACAATGGAGCTTACAATATGTTCACCCAAAAAAGGGGATCTTTCATCCAAATGGGAGCTTTGCTCAGCCTTTAGGAGAATTACAACTCACTCAAAAGAGCATTTGTCATCCACTTAAGGAGAAGTTTCATCCACTTAAGGAGAGTGTTCATCCAAGAATGGAGATTGTCAACAATAGGATTGAAAAGAACATTGTTAGTATTGAATATGCACAAGCCTCACAATCACAAATGATTAGGTGTTATGATCTGATCCAAAATAGTTTCTTTTCAGCCTCTGATCTTCAATAGACCTGAAATATGCTTTTGATCCACAAGTTCAACTCACAAAACAAAGGTTAGTAAGATTTGATCAACAAAGCAATGCAAAATCATGCTAGAACTTGATCAAACATCCAAATATCACCAAAAATGGAATACTTACTGTAAATAGAAGCCAACCAGCTCTGATACCATGTGAAAAATACAGATCCTAAGTGGATCTAAACTCCAAGATCATTGGCTTGAATGCTTGCACTCCAAACTACATAAGCTAGGAATTGGCAACACATTCTATGCTACCTAGAATGCAAAGAACTTGATCAAAAAGCATTTACCACAAATGGAAACTTCCATAAACATCAAGTGCGGCCCAAAATAGCATTATACAGTCCATAATACATCAGCCTATCACTTTTGGAAAGCACCTAAGATCATACACAATAGCTTGAAGACAATACACACAACAATGCTCTCAATGGAGGAAGAAACAATGACAATGATCTATTGATCTCAATGAAGCATACAAAAGGTTTCTCCAACCTGTTCTCCACGACTTCCCTACTATTTATGGATGAGGAAGATGACTCTCTCTCCTCTCTCTAGAAGGTACTTGACCCTAGATATTTCCTATATAGGAAAAATAGCTAAAAATGGCTTATATGACCAAAATACATCAAAATGGTCTCATTTTGAAGGGTATGAAGTTTGACACTTCATCATACTGAAAAAAATACAGTAAATAAAAACATTGTGGCCTGGTTCACACGTGTGAAACTCCAAAACCAAAACTATTTACAATTTTAGCCAATTTAGGCCTCAAACTAGCTAGGAAATGTTGACAATTTTCACATGCTATATGCAATCTATTTATTATAGCTAGATTTCAATACTTAATGAATGATTGAATATAAAGATAAGGACCAATACAAATATATACTGATCATAATGGCATAGGCCTTGATATGATAAGATTACGGTTTGTCGTATCGCTATAAGCAATACCTAGTAGGGAAGATTGGACTATATAATGTCATTGGTATTGCATGTTGTCAAGTGGGTGAGCTTATTTTGTTTCGAGTTATTCTCAAAAAACCTGCATTTTATAAAGCTTCTCAATTTTTTAAAGTCTTCTACTCATAAAAAGGTTTATTTGCTTGTATAAAAAATGAGTATTTAAAGATATCGGTTTAAGAAAACTTGTCACGGTTTTTCCTATGACTCCATGATTAAAGCAACATGACACAATGGCCACATAGACATCCATGTGATTTCACTTGTTGCAATGCCAATAGGGTAATTTATAGAAGGTAAGCAAATCAAATTTTACAAATAAAAATAATCAGAACCTTATTGTAGCTAAAATCTTTTTCTTGAGTAAAGCTCATCATTATGTACATCGTCAACACCAGGGAGAAGATCATCGACATCAAATTCAATCATATTTGAAAATTCATCAAGATCTTTGCTCAAAATGCAAAGAGTCTCATCTTCAGTGAAATAAAAAAGATCCGATATATCTGATAATATCATAAAAGAATTATTATCTATATTATAAGTAGGCAATGTGATAAGACATTTATCAGAAGGAGAAAGGGTGTTGGGAGTTCTAGGGCCAATAAACGATGCACTGTTTTGTCCAGGATCACAATTTGTACAATCATCTAAACTAATACTCTTATCAATAAAAAAATATCTATACCTACAATCTTCGACTTTTGAGACTTTGTACCACTGGAAGAAGTAGCTTTAGAAGTGGAAGAGCGAGTTTTCGAACAGTCAAAAATATTTAACAAAAGAAAAAAATAAATGCAGACTGAAAATCAACAAATCTATATTTTTTATTGTGAATTGGGCACGCATCGACAGACTTGAAATCATTATATAACTTGGTGAACATTCTGTCAAGCTTAGCTTTACAGCTATGCTTGTCAAGTGCCACAAGGTCCTGATAATGAATCATGTCCTTATTCTAAGATCTAAATAAGGAGTACTGATCAGAGACTTAAATATGAGATAAATCTCAGAAAATGCTTCCACACCGGGACTCTCAGTAATAGAAGGAAGAATAAAAATAAAAGGAGAAAGAAGGGATTTGAAATACTCAAAATTATCACTAATACCAAATTCATGAAAAACAGAAAGCAAACTAAAATCGAAATTAGACATTTTGAGCAAAAAATACAAATGTGAAATCTCCAATATCGCTCTTAGGTGCAAAATGTAGTTCAGACAAGAATTTCAAGGCAATGTGCACTCGAAAGAGATATAAGAACATAGGGTATCGGATCCGAGCGCATGTACAAAGATAAAAAAAGAAGAAGATGTAAGATGCGCTTGAATGTAATATTGGACTATGCAGTATCGGTTCTAGGCGCAAGATAGCCAACGGAACGTAGATAGTGGAAAAGGTGCGCTTGAAATCGATATCCAGATAAGAAATAAAAAATTTGCGTCAAAATCCACGTCAAAAATGACCTATTTATAAAAAACGTTTGCACATGTGGAAGAGTTTCAAAACGACACGTGTTGCCACATTAATATTCCGCGGTACAGACAATGATTGATCTGACATCTATCACGTGCAGAATGACACATGTCAAAATTTGATTCGTGCATGTATCCCGACCCACGTGGCCTCATAATTGAGTCATCATTATCAATACGAACAATCCACGTGGACCAGTTAGATGCTGACATGTGTCATCATCCATCTTTTTCACATGTGCAAAAATTTCCTATATATAAACCCTTGGAATTTTCGTTTTTTTTGGCATAATTTTTGGTTTTCGCTCCCAATATCGCTCTCAAGTGTGCTCTCTCTTCGCAAAATACTCCACCTTCTCATCATGCACTCGAGACCAATACTGCTGTGATTCCAATATCGCTTTCGAGCGCAATTCTCTTTTTTGCACATATTCTCTATCTATCTTGCGCTCGAAACCGATATTCAGTTCTGGTATCGATCTCAACCATGCCGGCCTTACAGGGTGTTATAGAAGACTTTTTGGCCCAGTTTTTTGAGGATACTTGTCTTTTGGCAATGCATGGTAAGCGTGTCACCATCATGCCAACAGATTCCCGTCATTCTCAGAAGACTTCGAGATCGTTATTATGGTCTACATGTGGATAACACCAGCACCTCCAGAGACTTGCCTCTGAATAGAACAAACTTGCTGACTACCTCTAGGAGGAAAAAGAGATAGTCTGAAACCAAAAAAGCTGGATTTCGAAGGCCAGCTGTTTCTCTTCTTCCTTGAGTTATCCCTGCCAAGAGACCTCGCATGAGCTCTGAATCAGTACTGGAGAATTTGATTCAGACCGAGAATCACCCTCTCCTCCTCGTGTTATTCGTCCAGCTCCTCAGAAGGTTTCTTCACCAAAAGTGATGATTACCCAAGAGGAGCTCGACAAAATAACTGAGAAATCTATAAATATTGTATCTACTTCTCAATCTGCTCCTGTACATAATCTTTTTGTCAGAATTCCATACGATCCTGCTCAACTATTTTTTTATTCTGATCATTATAACCTGTACGAGGCTAACTTAGCTAATAAAATTGATCTTCTCGGCAATTATTTTGATTTCTTTCTTCCAGATTCACATAGAAGCTTTAGATTAGGTCCCAAATTTTGCGTCGAGCTTAAAGATAAAACACCAGAGATTACAGATGTGATAGTAGAAGCCGAAGGATGTTTTTTGTAGGATAGTATTAGTTCCGATTCTCATGGTGTACTTTTTGTTGTTAGTCCATTTTTTATGGGAGCGATGAAGGCAAAAGAAGCCAATTTTGATAAGGTTGTATATCTCATCGAATGCAATCCAGTGGCAAAATTTTATTTGATTCCATATGAGAATAATGATTGCTCGTTTGTTTTTGTTGCTTTAACTTGGATTGTTGTAGTCGGCATTGCTTTAATAAGTAAGGATTTATTGATATTTGTATTTTGATTGTTGCAGCCCGAACATTCTTTCTGTAAAGATAAATAAGGAGAGAGTATCAAATTTTCTATGTGTAAAAGTAAACTCAGTTGTAATACACCTAGAGAATCTGATTTTCTATTTCATGATGTCGTTCGAGAAATACCAACAACGACAACCTCAATTGGAGAGATAACCATAAAATCTCTCAAGGTATATTCTATTTATCTCTGATATGCATGTATTTTTTTTTTAGTTCAAATCTATCATCATAGCATAAATAAATTTTTTGTCATAATATTTTTAATTTTTGTTCAATATATGCAGTGTGTACAGCAAATGGACGTTGTCAGTTGTACATAGTTCATCTTGTATAATACAAAACTCTTTTTTGAGTGGTATAATTTACAAGTGGATGTAGATATCGAAAAGATAATATTCTGTTCATTTGTAATTCCTTTCATTCTGATTCATATTTCTTTACTATCATTATTTGCAATTTGCTGATTCACATGTTTTGTGATGACAATTCACTCTTGAGTTGTATACTACTGACGATGTATATAGATTTTGGCAAGAATTGATCAGAACCTATGTACAGAACGGTGTAAGCATTGCACCTGAAATTAAGGGCCCTCAAAAGCAAGCTGCTCCTGCCTTAACAGCCTCTCAGGTTGCTCAGGATGCAGATATTATTACACATGATAAAAAAGGAATAGAAGTCCTTCCCAATATAGAGGAAGGCGATATTATAGCAGAGAGGCCTTTTGTCTTAAAAGGCCTAGAAGTCCTTTCCAAAATAGAGGAAGACAAGATTATGTGAAGAATTGCCAAAAATTGGCAAATCTAGCTTGATCAAAAACCATGTAGAATAGTGTAAATTGTGTACACAAGTGGGTCCCACACATGTGAGGCCATGATGCCACATGGGAAACCCATCCTAATGTAGGTTAGGTCAAGTCAAGAGAGTTGGTCATGTCTATTTGGTGGTCATCCCTACTTTATAGGACCTACACCTAAGTTTAAGGTGAAAATTTGACCAACTAGCTACCTACCAAGCATAACTCTAGGAAATAGACTAGGGTTTCATTTTAGGTCAAGGAGAGTGAGTTAACTTCCTTATTACATGCTGGAAATCCACCTAACTTCAAGAAGGAAGTCGAATTTGCTATGTATTCCCTCTCTCCATAGTGAGAAGATAGAAAAATTTTGGAGCTCATTGGCAATCTCAAGCTAGTTCACTATGTACATTGAGTTTTTGTGATCCAAATGAGACCGAATCAATTTCTACTTGTTTCTCAGGTTGAAGACCGTACTACAGCCTGTAGTACACACGTGTGGCTCGGATTTCAATTTTTATCAATGCTTTTGATTGTTAGTGCTTGTTGTTTGTCAAATTGCCAATCTAGATCAACTTTTTTGTGTCTAGTTTTTTGATAGATTGTTAAGCAAGCATCCAATCACTCTTGTGGATCTTTTGTAGATCCATTTATGGTCCTAAAGTACAGTACTTTCACAGATTATAGAAGACAGAACTGTTCCCTTATCAGTTCTTAATAGTGATATTAAAAATATAGAAAAATTTACTGAATAGAGATCCATTTGTAAATAGAGATACAAAAAACAAAAAAAAGATACAATCATTTTACAGGTAAACAACCGGTTTATGGAGTTTTTATTGATATCAATATAGATTCTTACAATCAGTTGTGTCGTTAGTGTAATATTGGATTACAATTTTCTATATTGATAAAAAGACATGATGATTGGAATGTATTTGCTGATAGTGAATCTCAGTGTTCTTCCATAAATGTGATCGTTTCGCCAATATCTCTGCATTTGATCTCGAGCTCATGTCTTTTATGTACCTGCATAAAACTAATACAAACTGAATTACAATAAATACAGAGATTGTATTAGAAAGTTTTGATTGAAACTATTCATAAAGAATCGAGTGTTTATAGCTACTTACGACTTTACCATTGAAAACGAATCTGAAGTCTGAAAGTACATTATCTTGTAGGAGCAATAGTTCCTGCCTGATGTAATTTAGACTCCAATCTTCTTCCACATCAACACATGTCAAAACGACATCATTGTATATAATAGCAATATTTTTTCGTTTTGAATGTCCACTGGCTTTCAAGCCTTGATCGAGTGGCACCCATTTACCTTAATTTTTTTTCGTCTTTGATAATGGAAGCATAAGCTCAACGTTTGTTTTTCAATTTGATAACGGAAGCACATGGAAGACATTTTAATTCTGAATTCTATTTCTCCATCTGATCTTTTGTCCCATCCTTCATCCATAAGTTCAGATAATAAACTATCTGATAAATTTTTGCATACAAACATTGTTGAGATTTTGTGTACATTGCCACTTGAAAAGAAATCCACAAATATATTCAAGAAAATAAACCAACTCAATCTGACTGTTTTTGATCCCGTGCTTATCTTTAATGAATTGTTTACATCATTATATATCTTGCAACGAAATGATTCCGAAACTGCAACATTTGGTGCAATCCATTCATCACTTTCAAAACTAGGTAATGGAATTGGGACTATTTGTCCAAAATATCCTTTTGTATCAGGAATGTACATTAATTCATAAAAAAAAATTCCACTATCAGCTAGATCTTTTGCAGTTCTACCTCGATATTGCAGCTGTCCAATAACAGTGTGAATAACATTTAACACACCTGTTAGAGATCCACTAGGCTCCCATTCATTTATGTTGGATGGATATAAATCTACAAGAAGATAATGATCAGATTGGCAAGTTTGTTGGATTTATTTCCTTTACTCTCCTAAATCCCATTTTATCTGCCTCCATTCATGCTGCATGTTTACTTGTGTTGTCGCGCAGTCTACATATTAACATGCAAATTTTCACAGGCGAAGAAAAGATGAAAGAATCGCGGCACTGTGTTTTTACACGTGTTCTGGTGACAACCAACATTCACCTCAGCAAAGGCTGACGTCGCACCCTTTTCAAGCTCACCCATGCAGTTGTGCTAACAGACTGGACAATGATTGCAGCCACCCACAATCTCCTACAGACAACACATCCACCCTGTACTTTCTTCATCTACACACCTGTAACAATATGTATATATACTGAATACCATTTGCATATTCAATTTGATGATTGAAGATCAGAAGAGGAGAGTGTATGTAAATTAGCATCAGAAGCTTATAAGAGATATAGACGAAGTAGTTTTGCATTGATTCTTTATTGTTAGTATTAATGTTTCATTCCTTCACATATTGAAATAAGCTTCGTAGAGCACGTGATTTCGTTTACTATTGTCTTGTGCTCTACCACATTCTTGACATGTATACTTGATATACTTAATCTGATAACAACGTTCAGAGTTGTGTTAATATTGATATGCTTACTATTCATTCTGTCTGACTTTTCTGATTGCTCATTTTGGTAATTTTGCTCATTTCTGATTGCACATTCACGACTAATTATCAGTCGAACCCAGTCTAGCTCTTCGTGAATCATTTGCGACACATAATCTGTCTTGTTGTTCACGGCAAATTATTCTTCTGGTGCTTCATCCATTAATGTTTGGCTGCGTAATCAAGAATGACCGTGATTTCCATCACTAACGTTCTGTTCGTTCTGATAGGTGTAGTCATGCTTACGGAGAGAGTCGTATAACTCGTTCCGCTGTGCATGAACACTTTCTGTTCGTGTTTCATTTCTTGTTCGTGTTCATCTTCTCTTTTGAGCTAATTTTCGTTTCTCACACACGACACCCTCTTTTCTCTCTCTCTCTCTCAAATACGTTTACTATTAGATATTTATGAATGACAAAAATCTAAATATCAAAAATATCAATGCTCATAGTTATTTTTTTGTGACCCTGACGGTTGAATCCTTGCACATTTATCTCTGAATGCATATATACATGTTGGACTAGAATTTTAGAAATAGATTTTCCAACTGATGATGTTCTGAAATCCAAATTTTGGCCTTCCAATAAGATCGAAATGATAGTTTGGACATTTTGCTTTTTCGAAATGCTCCTCTTGATGTTGGATGCATCAAAACCCAAGAGGTTTATGAATATTTTCTTGGCACCCATAATCCATTATCATCTGTCTCGTTGAATAGAAGCATAGAGTCGATTGAGGAGAACAGCCTTCTTGATGGCGCCATTCGTAATGTGCATGCAAAAATCTGAAACAATGAACTATGAATCTGAAAATTTGCGTAGACAAAAAGCCATGAATTTGAGAAAATGTGTTGGCTTAAATTTAAAACACTGATCTATTTGGCGTCATGAATTAACTCTGGTTAGCCCTGTTAACCATGATTTGACAATGCATATACATTAATGGTACATCGATTTTCTCATCTCAACCATCTGTCATATTCATTTTCAATATTTTTGGATCTCTTCGGGCAGTGATGAGCGGGAAGGACAGACCTCATCAACCAATAGCATTTCCACTTGTTGCCCGATGAAACAACAATATATTTTAAAAGTTTTTATTTTATTTATGTTTGGAAAATTCTACATTACGTAGACCCCCGATTTCAACCTTTCAATTGGTCCACATGACAACGAAAATAAAATAAAAAATAAAAAAACATCTTTTTCAAAGGCCCTCTTCGGGCTCTAAGTTTCTCTAATGTTCATTTTTTATCATCTGTAGAGCCCTTTTGGCCCTCTTGTCATACCTTATTTGATCTTGTTGTGTTGCTGGCCTCTCCTCCAAACCTACAACAATATCCAAAACATCATTCATCTCAAGAAGTGATTTCATCCTCACTTTCCACAATGAATAGTTAGTTGACGTGAGCCTACCATTGGCTTCCAACATGACTCAACTTGATGTAGTGATGTAGCAATGACCTGATCCTCTCTTTCAACCTGTTTCAATGCACAAAGCACTTCTCTAACCAACAACAAATGTGCTCAAAAGGAAATCACAAATATATAAAGCTTCTCAATTCTCTTCTAGCACTTATACCAAGTAAATCAACACATAAAATAGTGAAATCTTGATCAACCTATGAAATATCTTGAGTCTAATGACTCTTGCCACTTCCTAACGTTGAAACACACTCAAATGAAGTTCAGTAACCTCACAATGTAGAGATCCAACAAAATTAGAGTTTTGACAAAATCACAAAAAATTGATTATTTCAAAATCTACATGCAATTGTAAAACTTAATGCTCTAAAAATTGGCCAAATTCAACAAGTAATGTGTCGAAAATAGGAATTGATCAAGAATATAACCCTATTTAGAGTTTTTATCTAGAAAAGATCCAATCTACATATGCAAGAAACTCGATTTTGGGGTAGAATCCAATCTAGCATGCTCTAGTATTGATATCTTCTCCAAATCATTGATAGTTGTGAATGCTTCCTTCATAATTTGAAACACAACCTCTGATACCATGTGAAGAATTTCAGATCATTAAGATCCAAAATGTCCCTTTGATCTTTGGCTAGAAAGCAAATCACCAATCTTGCCAATGTTGGATAAACACTATGAATGAGATGCAAACTCTAATAGCTCTTGATCAAACATCAATCAAAACATAAAATAATGTTGATGTCTGTACAAAAACAGTAAGCTACTGTATTTCACACGCGTGGATCTGAAAATAACAATTAATGAACATTCTACACATAGAATTGCAAGATATCACAAGTATAGTGCACCAATGGATAGTAGAACCCAAGAGAACCATGTATAAGCATGAATGAGATAAAAGAGAGAGAATGTCCTCTCTTCCCTTGAGTTACATCCTTTTATAACAGGTCCAAACCTAAATTCAAACTTTGGTTTTCCTCCATAATGAAAATCATACTATTTTTGTGACTAGATTCAATGTATCTACTACTCAAATTGAATCCCTCCAAAACTCGTGTTCTATAATTTTTCACACTTTTTACAAGTGTTTATTCAACTGCTTTTAGACTAATATAACTTTAAAAAGTCAAACTCTAAGTCTAATATGAAAATTGACCTCAATTGTATACTTGGCAATTTATCAAACTATAATCAATCTTGACTAAACTAGTTGAAATTTCTCACATGTCATACATGCAACTCGAAAGGATAGTGTTCAATGCTAAGGAAATCTCTTTTGAGTTATCCTCAAAAAACTTGCATTTTATAAAGCTTCTCAATTTTTTAAAGCCTTCTACTCATAAAAATGTTCATTTGCTTGTCCAAAAAATGAGTATTTAAAGATACCGGTTTAAGAAAACTTGCCACGGTTTTAGAAGTGGAAGGGCCAGCTTTTGAATCGCTAGAAATATTTAACAAAAGAGAAAAAAACAAATGTAGACTGAAAATCATCAAATCTATATTTTTTATTGTGAATTGGGCACTCATCTACAGACTTGAAATCATTATGTAACTTGGTGAACATTCTGTCAAGCTTAGCGTTATAGCTATGCTTGTCAAGTGCCACCAGGTCCTGATAATGAATCATGTCCTTATTCTAAAATCACAATAAGGGAGTACTGATTAAATCTGAGATAAATCTCAAAAAATGCTTCCACACCAGGACCCTCAATAATAGAAGGAATAAATAAAAAAGAAAAAGAAAAAGAAGGGATTTGAAATACTCTAAATTATCACTAATACCAAATTTATGAAAAACAGAAAGCAAACTAGAATTGAAAATAGACATTCTGAACGAAAAATACAGATGTGAAATTTCCAATATTGCACTCAAGCACAAAATGTAGGTCAGACAAGAATCTCAAGGGAATGTGCACTCGAAAGAGATATAAGAACATAGGGTATCGGATCTGAGCACGTGTACAAAGATCAGAAAAGAAAAAGATGTAAGGCGTGCTTGAATGCGATAACGGACTAAGCAGTATTGGTTCTAGACGCAAGATAGTCAACAGAACATAGACAGTGGAATGGGCTCACATGAAATCGATATCCGGATAAGAAATCAAAAATTTGCGTGAAAATCCACGTCATAAATGACCTATATATATAAAAAATTTGCACGTGTGGAAGAGTTCCAAAAGGACACGTGTTGTCACATGATTGGTCATTAATATTTCGTCTTATAGACAATGATTGATCTGACGACTATCAAGTGCCAAATGACACATGTCAAAATCTTATTTGTGCACATGTCCCGACCCACGTGGCCTCATAATTGAGTCATCATTATCAGTACGCACAATCAATGTGGACCAGTTAGATGCTGACACATGTCATCATCCATTTTTTGCACACATGTGAAAATTTTCTTTATATACACCCTTGGAATTTTCATTTTTTTCGCAGAATTTTTGGTTTTCGCTCCCAATATCGCTCTCAAGCGCCCTCTCTCTACGCAAAATACTCCACCTTCTCACCGTGCGCTCGAGACCGATACTGTTGTGATTCCAATATCACTTTCAAGTGCAATTCTTCATATTCTCTATCTATCTTGTGCTCGAAACCGATATTCAGTTCTGGTATCTATTGCAAGCATCTTCTGATCGCAAATTTTTTTGTTTTAATTCCCTGCGCATGGATTCAAACTTCTTTTTTCTAATTTATTTATTTTTATTTTAAGAATGATGGCTAGGACCAAATTTGCTGCCCATGCCATAACCATTGTACAACCATCCCATGCATGTGTTCCCCTTGGTACTGGCCGTAGACGTGGCAGAAAGTAGGTTTGGCTGAGGGAGATTAGAGATCAACTGAACTGTTGATCCCTAGGGCTCCTTTCAGCCGATCTATCAAGAATGTCACTCTGTCACTTGGACGAGATGTTCGTTTTGCCGTGACAGCCATGCAGACCTTACAGGGTGCTATAGAAGTCTTTTTGGCCCAGTTTTTTGAGGATACTTGTCTTTTGGCAATGCATGGTAAGCGTGTCACCATCATGCCAACAGATTCTCGTCATTTTCAGAAGACTTTGGGATCGTTATTCTGGTCTACATGTGGATAACGCCAGCACCTCTAGAGACCTGCCTCTGAATAGAACAAACTTGCCGACTACCTCTAGGAGGAAAAAGAGACAGTCTGAAACCAAGAAAGCTAGATTTTGAAGGCCAGTTGTTTCTCTTCTTCCTTGAGTTATCCCTAACAAGAGACCTCGCATGAGCTTTGAATCAGATGTTGGAGAATCTGATTCAGACCAAGAATCACCCTCTCCTCCTCGTGTTATTCGTCCAGCTCCTCAGAAGGTTTCTTCACCAAAAGTGATGATTACCCAAGAGGAGCTCGACAAAATAGTCGAGAAATTTGTAAATATTGTATCTACTTCTCTTTCTGCTCCTGTATATAGTCTTTTTGTCAGAATTCCATACAATTTTGCTCAAGTTTTGTTTTTTATTTTGACCATTATGACCAGTATGAGGCTTACTTAGCTAAGAAAATTGATCTTCTTGGCAATTATTTTGATTTCTTTCTTCCAGATTCACATAGAAGCTTTAGATTAGGCCCCAAATTTTGTGCCGAGCTTAAAGATAAAACACTAGAGATTATAGATGTAATAGTAAAAGCCGAAGGATGTTTTTTGTAGGATAGTATTAGTTCCGATTCTCATGGTGTAGTTTTTGTTGTTAGTCCATTTTTTATGGGAGCGATGAAGGCAAAATAAGCCAATTTTGAGAAGGCTGTATATCTCATCGAATGCAATCCAGTGGCGAAATTTTTATCTGATTCCATATGAGAATAAGTATGGATTGCTCGTTGGATTGTTGCTTTAATTTGGATTGTTGCAGCCGACATTGCTTTATTAAGTAAGGATTTATTGATATTTGTATTTTGATTGTTGCAGTCGGCATTGGAGCCTGAACATTCTTTCTGTAAAGATAAATAAGGAGGGAGCATCAAATTTTCTATGTGTAAAAGTAGACTCAGTTGTAATACACATAGAGAATTTGATTTTCTACTTCATGATGTCGTGCGGAAAATACCGAGGACGGCGACCTCAATTGGAGAGAGAACCATCTATTTATCTCTGATATGCATGTATTTTTTTTAGTTTAAATCTATCATCATAGCATAAATGAATTTTTTTTCATAATATTTTTGTTCAATATATGTAGTGTATACAGCAAATGGACGCTTTCAGTTGTGCATAGTTCATCCTGTATAAAACAAAGTTCTTTTTGAGTGGTATAATATACAAGTGGAAGTAGATATTGAAAAGGTAATATTCTGTTCATTTGTAATTCCTTTCATTCTGATTCATATTTCTTTACTATCATTGTTTATAATTTGCTTATTCACGTGTTTTGTGATGACAATTTACTCTTGAGCCGTATACTACTGACGATGTATATAGATTTCTACAAGAATTGATCAGAACCTATGTACAAAACGGTGTAAGCGTTGCACCTGAAATCAAGGGTGTAGGGTCTTAGATCCGACGTTATAATAGCCCTCCCGCCTATCAACAAGGGTTAGTTCACTGGATAGGCACCTAACTATGCCTAGATGCTACTTTTAGTTAGTTCCCTACTTTTTTTCTAACTCTACCTCCCCTAACACTACTCACACTAACTCTACTCCCCTAACTAACTTCATCACGATTGTTGGTGAAAAGAAAGGATAGAATAGAAGAGGAAGAAGAAGGAGAAGAGAGAAAGAGAGAGAGAGAGAGATGAGATGGAGGTTAGCTCAAATGCTCAATTTCATTGCTTATGGAAAAACCTTAACTAGCATAAGCAAAAAGCATGGGAAATGGAAATAACAAGCAAACCACAACAATAGCATAAGCAAGAGTGATTAGCAAATGAGGATGCTTGAGCTCTCAAAATGATAGAGTCTCCTCCTCTCTATTAAGCATGGAAATAGAGTACAAATGGTGCTTTTATATAAAATGGGGAAGGCCCTTGTCCCAAAATCCTATTGGCTAATATTTACATTGATCCTATCCATTCATCTTGAACCCAACTTGATCCAAGGGTCCACAAAAAGTACATTGAAATTCACAAGATTCATGTGAGTCCCAATTTGGACCCAACTCTAAAAAGTAATCTCTAAGTTTAAAAATGACTTTGGGCCTCTAGTTTTATTTTAATTCCAAGGCCCAAGTCTATTTTATTTTATTTACAACTTAAGCTTGTGTGCTCATTGGGCCATGGGCTTATGCGCACAGGATGCCATGTCCTCGCAACACATTTTATTAGTCAATTTTGTTTATTTACAATTCGTTGGGAATACCCCCAACAGGACCCACGGCCTGAAGTAGTGCCGGTCCCTCGACACTCTACCGGTTCAGTAAAGAGTCTTCTTGGCCCGCCTTTGTTGGATCAGGTAGCCCATGACGTCTTCCATAAAGTTGAGGCGATCCAGTTTCTTCAATTCCTTGGGCATGTGAAGGGACTTGTGGACTCTTGTCAGCCAGTCTTGATCGACCCACGCTTGGAATCTGCGCGTCCAGGGATTGCCAAGAAAGGCGGCTTGGTAATACACTTGAGCGACTAGCAGCTGATCGTTGACTTTGTCGGAAGCTAGCACCTTATTAGGATCAAAGAATATGGGGGGGAGAAAATTGTCCATTTAGTTTCAATCCCCATTAAATGCTCTAAGTCCCGGGCGTAAGTGGCTGCCGCGTGGACTGTTGGATCAGGACAGTTGAAGTAGTTATTGGCAAATATGGTGAGAGCCCTTCCGGCATCTACATCCGTATTCCAACCGTACTCTGATGGAATGATCGGCCAATTCAAATTGTGAATTGTGATTTTGTCCAGAGTGGTGCTGCATTCCACCCATTTGGATCGTCGTGTGCATAGCAGGAAGTGTGCGTTCACCCGTAGTTGTTGCGGACTTGTCACATATGCCCTATGGCCGCAGGGTCTCTTTCAAACAACTGCTGACGCCACTCTGGTTGTGGCTGGAGGGCGGGTAATGCTTGCAGCTCCTTGCGCAACTGAAAGGTCTTTCTGCCCCTAAAAAGAAGAAAAAAGCTTGTTTGCCAGATGTTGGTGTTTTGTCTATTGATTTAGGTGATCTCGGTGCACCTGAAATTGATGTTACCATTGCGGGATGCCTAATTGAAAAAGTGCCAATAGACTCTGGTTCCAGCGTGAACATAATAACAGAAAATACAACTCATGCTTTGGGGCTGATTGACATTCAACCGACACAGCAAAATATCAAGATAGCTGATTCGACGCGACGAAAATCTAGTGGAGAATTGAAGGATGTCATTTGTTTACATTCAAGCCAACCTTGTTACAATGAATTTCATAGTTATCAGACCAATTGGTTTGTCATCTTATTCTGTGCTAATTAGATTGTCCTGGCTTTATCAATCAAATGCAAGTGTTCATTGGAAATCCAAAGAGTTGAGATTTCAGACTGGTGAGACCAATAATCGAGGTAAGCCAGCAGAACAAATAATCACCTTGAGTCGTGACAAATATGAAGGTGAAATTCCTTTGTCTAACACCAGTTTTACCTCACAAGAGTCTTCTTATGCCTTAAATATTTTTTCTAATGCATCGACATCGAAGTATAATATTTCGAATGCTATAAGAATATTGACGAAGAAGAATTCTTCGATGCCTGCAACGCTGAAGCAAATGTTTTGAATGAAGAAATTAAAGTTGCAGACACGAACTCGAAAGAGTCTGATGATTCGAGTGATGAATCTGAACACGAATTTGGTAACAAGAACCAGGTTGATGACAAGAAAATATCTAATTGAACTAATTGAACTTGCACTTGGCAGATTTGTGCATGTTTCAAAGTCACTTGGAGAATCGGAATTAGCGGAATTTACTGAATTGCTGAAGGAGTATCAAGATATTTTTGTCTGGTCGCTCGACGATTTGAAAGGTATACCTGCAGAATTCGGAGAGCACCGTATTGATTTTAAAGAAGATGCTATACCTGTTTGACAGAGACAATATCGTCTCAATCCAAAGTACTCCCTCATGGTTAAGGACGAACTCAACAAGCACCTTAAGGCAGGTATTATCTATCTCATCTTAAGCAGTGAATGGGTTTCACCCATTGTTGTTGTTCCAAAGAAGAAGACTGGCAAAATACGAATATGCCAGGATTTTTGCAAGCTCAATGCTCCCACAAGGAAGGATCATCATCCTCTGCCCTTCACTGATTTCATCTTAGATCATGTTGTTGGTCAAGAGCGTTACAATTTTTGTGACGGTTTCTTTGGTTATAATCAGGTTGGAGTGCGAAAAGAGGACCGTTCAAAGACCACATTTGCTACGGATTGGGGCACTTATGCCCTTTGGTCTTTGCAATGCACCAACGACTTTTCAGCGAATCATGATGTTAATTTTTGCTGCCTTCCTAAGAACTTTTCTCGAAATATCTATTGATGACTTCTGTGTATATAGTGATATAAAGACACACCTACAGAAGCTCAAACTAACATTGCAATGGTGTCAAGATAATTGTTTATCCCTTCATCTAGAGAAATGTTTTTTCGGTATGAAAGAAGGAATATTACTTGGACACATAATATCAAATAGAGGAATAGAAGTTGACAAAGATAAAATCGAGCTTGAATCTCCAGAAGCAACCAATCTACGTGAACTAAGAGCTTTCTTAGGACATGTCGGCTATTATAAAAAATTAATCCAATATCATGCTTCTATTGCTATCTCTCTTACTCATTTACTCAAGAAACAAGTGGAATACTTGTGGACGAATGAACAGCAGAAAGCATTTGAAGAACTTGAGCAAAGGTTGACCAATGCTCCTATTCTGAGACCACCCAACTGGGCTATTTTATTTCATAGTTATGTTGATGTTTCTGCATTTGCTATTGGCGTCTGTCTGAGCCAGAAGGACGATCAGAAGAAAGATCATCCCATCTACTATGCGAGTCGATAGCTCAATGCCTCGGAGAAGAATTATTTGGCTACAGAAAGGGAAGCACTTGGAATGATTTTCGCTGTCAAGAAATTTTGACATTATTTGCTGGGATATGCATTTACTTTTCACGTTGATCACTATTCTCTAAAGTATCTTGTGAATAAACCAGATCTATCAGGATGAATTGCTCGATGGGTTCTACTTCTACAGGAATTCACTTATCAAGTAGAACTTCGCCAAGGAAAATATCATACGAATGCAAACATCCTCGTGAACATATTATCTTTATTTTGAGGATCATTCGCAAAACATTCTTGTTCTTCAGATTTTCGTTAAGGCGAAAAGATATTTTTTCATATTATTCGTCCTTTAGATATTTCTTCATCTTAGAGAATATGTGTCTTTGTTGTTTCTTTAAATAGGTTGATTTCATTTAATCTTTGAATTGTTGATAAGAACTGGAATCAAACTTCAAAACATATTCAAACTTCAAAGATCTAGATTCAGCATCACATAGAAACATCACCACGACATAGGCAAGAATGAATATTTACGAAGGATTCCATTCTTCATGTAGTTTTTGGACGAACCCCAAATTTTGTTGAGCCCCAAAGTTTCCTTGTCTAGTGAATTTAAGATGGTAGATCTAGGACTTCTTAAAGTTATACTTGGAATAGAAGTCACTAGAAGTAATGATTTTACCTTCATATGTCAATCTAAGTATGCTATATCAATCTTAGCAAGATTTGGCATGATTGATTGTAAAGGAGCTGAAACTCCTATGGAACTAAGTGTAAAAGTTTCTAAGGAAAGTGATGAAGCATCCTTTGAGGTCATCACTACCTATAGAATTCTTATTGGTTCCTTGATATACTTAACCATCACTAGACCAGATCTTAGTTTTTGTGTTGGCAAGTTGAGTCAATACATGCAAAGTCCATTAATATGTCATTGGAAAGGAGCAACAATGTGTTAAGGTACATCTCGGCTACAAAAGACTTTGGCATAGTTTATGAAAGGACTAATATTTGTTTGAGAGCATATTCGGACTCAAGTTTTGCAGGTGACAAGATGGATAGAAGATCCAGAAGTGCATTTGCTACATTCTTTTGTGGAGGAGCTATATCTTGGCTTTCCAAAACGCAAAATACCATCTCTCTTTCGTCAACAGAATCCGAAAATAAAACTATGAAAACATCAACGAAGGAGGTTCTTAGGCTTAAAAGGCTTTTGAAAAAGCTACATGTGATCAAGGATGAAGACATTCCATGCATATATTGTGATAATCAAGCAGCTCAATAACTTGCAAACAATCTAGTCTTCCATGCTCGAACAAAGCACATCGAGATTGCACATCATTTCGTGAGAGAGAAAGTGCAAGCAAAGGAGATCAAGCTTATTCATGTTTCATCATCAGATTGCATTGCTGATATACTCACCAAATTATTACCTAAAGATCCATTTATAAAATTAAGATTGGATCCTGGAGTTAGAGATAGATCTATGCTAGATTTACCAAGCTAGATTTTTGAGGAGTGTGAAAAATGCAAAAATAAGCTTGGTAGAGGACAAAAATCTTGTATATAGGATAGAAACACATGTGTGGAGCCTGTTCCCATGTGTGAAACTAGTGTACTTTTCATGTACCATAATCATATATGTTGTACATATGATTTAATTCAAGTTCTAGTGGCTAAAATGGCCAAAAACTAGTTTTCTAGAGATATGACACATGGCACCAATCTAATGATTGCATGAGCCAAATATTTTGAGTAGGTGTCACATCCCATGTGTAGAGGACAACTCACACGCATGGAAATAGCTGAAGTAGGCGAGTTTTTGCTTCTAGAAGATTTCCATGAAGATCTCCATATAGTAGGAAAATAGACCAAAAATGCCCAAAATGGAAATTTTTGATCCAAGTGTCAAATTGCATGATAGTGACAAGGCATCCTCACACGTGTGAGATCTGATGCATGATCAGTACCTCGAGCTCCAAAAGTGTATATATAGAGGCTTATTTGGCCATAATCAATGTGAGACACCAATCTTGGTTTTGGAAGCAATTTTGAGTGATTCTCTCCATTTGTCTACATTTGTTTTGATTGTTTTGAGGTTCTATCAATGTGTACTTGATTTTTAGGTTGGAGTCCATACTCAGACAGTGTTTCACACATGTGAAACTAGAAAGTACACCCACCTTCAATTAATAATTGTTCTTGTTAGGATTTTGTGTCTAGAATTGATCTAGATTGATCTTAATCTCAAGTAGATTAATACATCAAGTAATTTGACAACAATCCCTCTTGAGGATTAGATTAGAATCCATTCTTGGTCCTTTTTGTACTTTTTGCAAACTGAGGCCCTACACGAAAAAATCTTGCCATGTTTTGAGTTTAAAATCTCAACCGATACTTAATGATCAGATCTCAATCGAACATTTCATTGACATCTCGACCGAGGAATCTCACTCACGATCTCAACCGGAAGCATTCCGTTCAGATTTCAACCGAGCGCATTCCGTTTAAATCTCGACCGAGCACATTTTGTTCAGCTATCGACCTAGCGCATTCCGTTCAGCTCTCAACCTAGCACATTCCGTTCAGATCTCGACCGAGTGCATTCTTCTTAATCTCAACCGATGTCATTTGCTCAGGTCTCAACCGACGAATTCTAGCCAAATCTCAACTGCAGCCTTCCGTCCCAATCTCGACTGCGGGCATTCGATTAGATCTCGACCAATGATGTCCAACGCCTTCCGTCACAATCTCACCCGGAGGCATTCCTTCAGATCTCGACCGAACTCATTTGTTCACATCTCAACCGAGGATTTTCTATCAAATGACAACAGCAGGCATTTGTCATGATCTCCACCGAGTGTTTTCTATCAAATAACAACAGCGGGCATTTGTCACGATCTCCACCGAGTGTCTTCTATCAGATTTCAACCAACACTTTATATCCGGTCTCAACCGACACTATATATCCGGTCTCAACCGACACAATATATCAGGTCTCAACCAACACTATATATCCAGACTCAACTGACACTATATATCAGATCTCAACCGACCATATTCATCAGATCCCTAACCTTCACTATTTTTGATTTTTCTACCACTTAAAACCTTCGCTATTTTTTATTTTTTTTCCCACCCTTGCTTAACCAACAACACCAACAACAAATGGAAAAATTCAGGAAAGAGTTTCAAAATACTAACATGCAAAGTTGATCCAACCTAGTGAAATCATGCAACAACTATGTGAGACCTATCTCACAACAAAGAACCAATCGACTTGAATTTGGATCTAGCCTCTATCGAGTAATGAAGCACTTATAGTTCTGATATCAAATTTTTCCACGAGTTGCAAATGAATGAAAAACACTCAAAAAACACACATTCAACTCAAAACACAACCCTTTGTGTGAAATGATGTAACTATGACAACAAAAACTTGTCTTATCCAATTCTATCTCAAATTGATTACCAAAAATTGTGAATGATGAATCATGCATACAATATATTCAAATAAAAAAGTGTCCACTCGGGTTTTGGGTCTCTCCCTATCCCTCTTTAAGAGCTTATAACTCCTACTAGGATCATGATAATGATTTGAAACCAATTGCAATAGAAAGAAGGCTCTTCTAGCTTTCCAACAAGCTATAATGTCAGTACCTTTAATTCTAACATAAAGGAGATAGAAAGAATTGTTGTATTCTGGTTTTCACACATGTAAAAAGTCAGAATTCTGTACATCCTCTGTTCTGGACCGAAAATATCAGTTCTAACCTCATTCATCCAAAGACTATTCAAGAATAGGTAGCAGAAAAGTACTACACAGCTTCCTAGCTTGAATTGTCAGAAAATTCTTCATACACCTGATGTTATTAGTAGTCAAAGCATGGTATGGCTCTGATACCATGTGAAAAATCCATCAACTTCACACGTGTGAATAATCTTTGCCATGCTTTATGGTGGCATACAAATCACCTGTAGAGCAATCCTAAATCTACCAACAGATCTGAGGCTATAGCACAATCTAGAATGCTACAGATCAAAGCAATACACAAATAGAGAAAATACACAAGCATAATAATGTATGAAGAATGCCTTCTACTCGAGTTAGAGATAGAGTACCAAAAACAAGCAAAATAGCATGAGATCCAATTTTGACATTATGACATTACCAAAGCGTGATTCATGATTAGAAATGAATGAGAACCATATGTACATATATAGGAGAGCCAAAATTTGTGGTACTACTTGCATTCAATGCATTTCCTACAACTATTCAAGTATAAACTACTACCATATTGACACCTAACAACTTGCATGCTGAAATTGCACCTAATTTCTACCTACTTTGTCCAAATGTCAATTTCTCAACTAGATATGTAGAAAACTACATGCATGTGTCCACTAGTATATTTGCATGCCTTCCTAGAATTGGGAGTGCTGGTTACCTTTAACTCGTTCATGGTCTCTCTCTCTCTCTCTCTCTCTCTCTCTCTCCAAATCTCTCGCTCTCTATATCTAAGCATGAAAACATAACCAATACACAACACATAAACTATGATCTTGTAAATTAAAATAATAGGACTAGGTTAAGATCCTACAAATCAGAGTAGCACAAACTAGTAAGCTTGAAACATTAATTATGTAAATCACGAATTATTGAAAGTGGAGACCATTTGTTTTCTTAGGCCAACAATAATTACACTAGAGGAGAAGTGTCGTCATGTCAAGGACAAACGTAATCAAGAAGGCAGCATGAAGGCCTCAATGTGGTGAAAGAATCTAAAAAATGTGGTGGTGTTGAGTCAAAATGTATCGACTGGGACGTGAATTTTGTAATCTTGATATAATAGTTGAGGTGGTAATAATCTAGCATTGTTCAGACACAAATTGCCAATGTTTACCAGATCTGTTTTTGAATGTAAGAGCGAAGGTCAGAATGGACCTCAAAATAAAAGATGGTATAGTGCCTTGAATAGATCTAGATATTCCGAGGTTTGTTCCGACCTCCACTAATTCTCACCCATTATCAACTGATCCATTAATAAATGTACAGATTTCTTTCTAAAATGTGTAGATGTATTTTCATAAATCATAATGTAGAATAAAATTGAATGTATTCCTAGACTGCAAAACGTGCATCTACAACAAAAGATACGAGATAAACATTTATGAGCAGAGGTATATAATCTAGCATCCATGGACTGGTAACAATCTAGCATATAATATGTTTATGTACCTCGATTATTGGTCTCACCAATATGAAATCTTAACTCTCTGGATTTCCAGTGAACACTTGCATTTGATTGATAAAGCCAGGGCCGTCCAATTAGCACAGAATAAGATGACAAACCAAGTGGTTTGATAACTACGACATTCATTTTAAAAGGCTTGGCTTGAATATAAACAGTGACATCCTTCAATTCTCCAACAGGTTTTTGTCACGTTGAATCAGCTAACTTGATATTTCGCTCTATTGGTTGAATGTCAGTCAGCCCCAAAACATGAGCTATGTTTTCTGCTATTATGTTCACGCTTGAACCAGAGTCTATCGACACTTTTTCAATCAAGCAACCAACAATGGTAACATCAATTTCAGGTGTGCCGAGATCTCCAGTGTTGATAATTTTTTTTGCTTCTGATGGGATGTCTTTTGCAAATAATTTTGCAGCATTATGGTCATAGTCGGGGTTGTCTTTAAGATCTTCTTTGATTGTAGATTTTTTCGTCGACTTGCTAGAAGATTTCTTCTATGAAGAGTGTTCTTCGGGTCGAACAAAACACACCTCTAAAACAACAGATGCGTCACTCCCGTGAAAAGGTCTAGTTAACAATTAGGTTGAATGTATGTTCAATTATACCATAAGAGGTATATTTAACTAAGAGTTAAAGCTACTCTAGTTTAACATGTCGATTCATATTTAGTCGTTTTGCGTGGATGACCTCATAAAGGCTATATCCAAGACAATGTTTTCTCTTTTAAAGGCCTCGTCCTTAAATACAAGGCAAGTACTTAGGAGATATATTCTCAAAAAATGACTTAGGCCTCTTCATGATTTATATTTATTCAGCTCATATCTTCATTTTTGAGTATATCATGTCATATTTAGGTTGATATTCAATATTTAACAATGTCGTGGCATCACAAACCTCCGTCTTGGGTGAGAGATGTTCTGTGTTTCAGCTTGGCTCGGGATCTGGGAAATTCTCCTGAATCTGCTAACAAGGCCATGGAAATAACTGAAGTCTATCTTGTAGAAAAACTTTGTCATAAACCCTACATGATTCAAAAAAGATCTGGAAAAATTTGATGAGATCAAATAAATTTTGTCAATCAGAAAATGAGATTGAATCTAGATTTTTCAATCAAAAATCCTATGTCAGATCAAATTTGTAAAATCTCTATCACATGAAAATAATCAGATTTCTGATTTTTGAGAAATTAGATCTTGATCAAGCGCTCGACACTAAAAATGAAAATTTTTAAGAATAGAAAAGAATGATTCAAAAATTTGACAGAGGCTAGATCTGGTAAATCAGAACCTAGAAATAGCTCAGACGAAGGTTTATTGAGCGAGGGTTGACTAGGCGAAGGTTCTTCACTGTTATTTTTGACCAAAAAAATCACTGATCTGGCTGTTTTCTGACGGATCTGGTAAAATTAACCGTCGCCAATCCTATAGTGAATAAATTTGACACAAATAAATATATGGTAGAACTGACAAAGGTTCTTTCTGACAAAAAATGAGGTTTTGCAGCTTGACGAGAGTAAAAATTGACTTTTTGCAAGGTCTTGATAGATATAGTCTTTCTCTCACTCACAAATTATGATCTATCATAAATATGATCCTTAGAGAAGTCAACGAAGGTCTCGGCAAAGGTTGCATGAGTAATATTGCTATTTTTTGCAAAAAAAGATTCTTTTTTGACAAAAATAGATCAATATGACAAATGGCCTAAGTTTATTGTTCGCCCAACTAACTGATTATCAAAAATAATAAGTAGGACTGACACAGACTCTGGCAAAGGTTCTTCTCAGAGAACTGATATCTTTGTAGATGTAAATTTTCCACAAAAGGTTAACAACAACTAGATGAACAATTACTTTGGCATTCTATTTTTGGTATTCTTCTTTGCCGACCTAGTAGTAGATAGATCTGGACCACACCTATGCACAATGAATCGGCTGAAGGTTCTTTTTCTGTATTTTTAGGGTTTTGATGGTTTTTGGTATTTTCTGATGGTTTTTTTGATGTTTTTGCAAATATGTTAGGAATTAACCTTCGCCCTTCAATCTGAAGGTTTTGTGACTGAAATTGAAGCTTCCCGTAACTCGGTGAAGGTTACTAATAAGAGGACAAAAAGTTATCAGCTCTGATGACAATTTTGTCTGCTTTTTGTTCAAATCTGACAGAAATGACTGATGTTGGTTGTTTTTTCTGATTTCTCATATCCAAATGGATCTTAAGAATTATGACCTAAATAGCTTCCCCTACTCAACAATCACATTAGATTTCAAACAAGCCGATCCACTAGCAAAATTACTCAATCTAACCCTAAAATGCAATTTTAATCTTCAAAACAAGATGCCTAATGCAAGCTAACATCCATCCAAACATGCTGCATTATGAGAAATTGACATAGCTCCCCGGGAACGGCACCAAAATTGTAGTGGCTTTATTTCCTCAACCCAAGATCCAAGCACACAAGCATCAAGGAGATGATGTTAGTTGTCAGGCGGAGGTTCGATCCCATGAGAGTCATAGCATAAATCAAAATCTAGCATGCATAGATAATCCACAATTAACACTAAGATCCATTAACACTAAGCATGAACCCTACATCCATTAACACTAAGATCCACAATGATGATTGCTTACCCTTCTCTCTCTCTCTCTTCTTGCAATATTTGCAAAAGAGTTTGGTCTTCGGTTTTCGTTGCTATTGTTATTGCTAGTTTGAATCAGTCTACTCAACTTTAGTGTTCTTGTCATTTGGATTATTCTTCTTGGACTATTGCTTGGTCGAATAGTGGATGACTGTCTTTGTATTCAATGAGCTGGATAAGCTCTTCCTTCTTACTTATTTCTGCAATAAACTTGCTATCAGCTTCTATAGAGACAGCTCAAGAGTATTGCTCAATAGCAATAAATAGATTGTCATAAGAAGGAAGACGACTGGATAGAAGAGATAGGTTGGCGTCTTTGTCCGATATTGACAAACCCACTATAGCTAGCTAGTTGAGCAGTTGTTTGAAATCGTTCAGATGATTAGTGACTGATGTCTCTTCAATCATCTTGAGAGATAGTTGTAGAGAGATGCTAATAATGAATACCCAACAAACAATTCTCTCTCTCTCTCTCTCTCTCTCTCTCTCTCTCTCTCTCTCTCTCTCTCTCTCTCTCCCCCTTCCTCTCTCTCTCTCTCTCTCTCTCTCTCTCTCTCTCTCTCTCTCTCTCTCTCTCTCTCTCTCTCTCTCTCTCTCTCTCTCTCTCTCTCTCTCTCTCTCTCTCTCTCTCTCTCTCTCTCTCTCATGGTTGGTATCTACTAACTACATTTGGCAACCTTTTCAATACATACAGTGTTGGGTGACTTTTTCATTTATTTGTAAGTCTCGTACTTAATATTGGTATTCTGGAAAAACCCCCCCAGATTTCACATGATGTAATTTTGATGGTCAAGATCGATCCAATGTCATCCTACGGACAAGAAGTGTTGCTCTCTTCACAAGTTACCAAATGGATGTCTCCACTTAGCCTTGTCTCTTATGTAGAGCAAAGGGTATTGCTTATATAAGGGTGACATATTCTTTCATTACCACCATTCTCCTTCTTCTCCCTCTTCCTCTCTTCCTTATCAAAAGATCTCTTTTTGACTTAATTCCTTAAATGAATCCTAGGCATATGTTAGGATAATATTTAGTATAATACGGGTTGATAACCTAAGTTCTCTTAAAAGCACATGGATTTGTGCAAGATCTATTGCATTCATAGGGATTGGAATGATGTGGAATTGTGCTAATCTTATTGTGAATGTTAGGGTTAAACTCTTTAGTAGTTGTATATGTACACATGTATTGTTTAACTTGTTAATAAGATAGGATTAGGTTTTAAGTTTCATAAACTAGGAGGATAGCTTGTGTGATCTTGGAAAGTATGGATATGCTGAAGATTTACGAAAACATCACTTGTTCTTCATACAACAAGTAAAAGTATTTGTATGGCATGGATTTGCCCCTATACTTATGTACATTTAAATCGAAACTACTCGTAGTTTGCTATATGCAATCTATTTATTATAGCTAGATCTCAATAGTTAATGAATGATTGAATATAAAGATAAGGACTAATACAAATATATACTGATCATAATGGCTATAAGCAATACATAGTAGGGAAGATTGCACTATATAATGTCACTGGTATTGCATGTTGTCAAGTTGGTGAGCTTATTTTGTTTTGAGTTATCCGCAAAAAACCTACATTTTATACAACTTCTCAATTTTTTAAAGTCTTCTACTCATATAAAGTATTATTTGCTTGTATAAAAAATGAGTATAAGAAATCGGTTTAAGAAAACTTGTCACGGTTTTTCCTACGAGTTCATGATTCAAGCAACATGACACAATGGCCACATAAGCATCCATGTGATTTCACATGTAGCAATGCCAATAGGCAGATTTATAGAAGCTAAGCAAATCAGATTTTACAAATAAAAATAATCAGAACCTTATTGTAGCTAGAATGTTTCCCTGAGTAAAGCTCATCATTATGTACATCGTCAACACTAGGGAGAAGAGACAATGTGCGCTCAAGGTGTAACCATCAACTTGGTGATTTCAGCCGAAGATCTCAAAGATGTTCAATGATTAGTTCCGATTCTCATGGTGTAGTTTTTGTTGCTAGTCCATTTTCTATGGGAGCGATGAAGGCAAAAGAAGCAAATTTTGATAAGGCTGTATATCTCATCGAATGCAATCCAGTGGCAAAATTTTATTTGATTCCATATGAGAATTAATAAGGATTGCTCGTTTGTTTTTGTTGCTTTAATTTGGATTGTTGCAGTCGGCATTGTTTTTATAAGGATTTATCGATATTTGTATTTTGATTGTTGCAGTTGGCATTGGAGCCTGAACATTCTTTCTGTAAAGATAAATAAGGAGGGAGTATCAAATTTTCTATGTGTAACAGTAAACTCAGTTGTAATACACGTAGAGAATTTGATTTTCCACTTCATGATGTCGTTCGAGAAATACCGACAACGACAACCTCAATTGGAGAGAGAACCATAAAAGCTCTCAAGGTATATTCTATTTATCTCTGATCTGCATGTATTTTTTCTTTAGTTTAAATCTATCATCATAGCATAGATAAATTTTTTGTCATAATTTTACTAATTTTGTGTCCAATATATGTAGTGTGTACAGCAAATGGACGCTTTCAATTGTGCATAATTCGTCATGTATAATACAAAGTTCTTTTTGAGTGGTATAATTTAAAAGTGGATGTAGATATTGAAAATGTAATATTCTGTTCATTTGTAATTCCTTTCATTCCGATTCGTATTTCTTTACTATCATTGTTTGCAATTTGCTAATTCACGTGTTTTGTGATGACAATTCACTCCTGAGCCATATACTACTGACGATGTATATAGATTTTGGCAAGAATTGATCAGAACCTATGTATAGAACGGAGTAAGCGTTGCACCTGAAATCAAGGGCCCTCAAAAACAAGCTGGTCCTGCCTTAACAACCTCTCAGGTTGCTCAAGATGTAGATATTATTATACATGATCAAAAAGGAATAGAAGTCCTTCCCAATACAGAGAAAGGCGATATTATAGCAGAGAGGCCTCTTGCCTTAAAAGGCATAGAAGTCCTTCCCGAGACAGAGGAAGACGAGATTATAGAAGAGAGAATGTTCCCTTATCAGTTCTTAATAGTGATACTGAAAATATAGAAAAATTTGCTGAACAGAGATCCATTTGTAAATAGAAATACAAAACAAAAAAGATACAATCATTTTCCAGGTAACAACCCATTTATGGAGTTTTTATTGATATCAGTATAGATTATTACAATCAAGTTGTGTCCATAATAGTGTGCTGATAGTGAATCTTAGTGTTCTTCCATAAATGTGATCGTTTCGCCACTATCTTTGCATTTGATCTCGAGCTCATGTCTTTCACGTACCTGCATAAAACTAATACAAACTGAGTTATAATAAATACACAGATTGTTTTGATTGAAACTATTCATAAAGAATCAAGTGTTTATAGTTACTTACGAGTTTACTGTTGAAAACGAATCTGAAGTTTGAAAGTACATTATCTTGTAGAGCAATAGTTTCCGCCTGATATAATTTGGACTCCAATCTTCTTCCGCCTCAACACATGTCAAAACGACATCATTGCATATAATTTTTATATTTTTTTGTTTTGAATGTCCACAGGCTTCCAACTCTTGATCGAGTGGCACCCATTTACCTTTATTTTTTTCCATCTTTGATAATGGAAGCATAAGTTCAATATTTGTTTTTCAATTTGATAACGGAAGCACATAGAAGACATTTTAATTCTGCATTTTTTTTCTCCATCTGATCTTTTGTCCCAGCCTTCATCCATAAGTTCAGATAATAAATTATTTGATAGATTTTCGCATACAAACATTGTTGGGATTTTGTGTACATTGACACTTGAAAAAAAATCCACAAATATATTCAGGAAAATAAACCAACTCAATCTGTCTATTTTTGATCCTGTGCTTATCTTTAATGAATTGCTTACATCATTATATATTTTGCAACAAAATGATTTTGAAACTACAGCATCTGGTGCAATCCATTCATCACTTTCAAAATTAGGTAATGGAATTGGGACTATTTGTCTAAAATCTTCTTTTATATCAGGAATGTACATTGATTCATAAAAAAAGATCCCACTATCAGCTAGATCTTTTGCAATTCTACCTTGATATTGATGATGTTCTGAAATCCAAAATTCTGGCCTTCCAATAAGATCGAAATGATAGTTTTGACCTTTTGCTTTTTTGAAATGCTCCTCTTGATGATGGATGTATCAAAACCCAAGAGGTTTTTGAATATTTTCTTGGCACCCATAATCCATTATCATCTGTCTCATTGAATAGAAGCACAGAGTCGATTGAGAAGCACGGCTTCCTTGATGGCGCCATAGTTAGAAATCAGTTTTGATATGATTCATTAGTATAAGCTCTAAATGTGATGATGTAATTACTGTACAGTTTATTTGGTATACTATATATGGTTGTGATCGGGACGTGACCCATTAGGATATATTGATCAGGCACTGATCCCATAGCCGGCTACTTGGGTTAGTCGAGTAGCCACACATACGAAGAATTAGCCTGTACAGAGTTATTTACAGTACTTGCTATACTTGGGGGCATGCCCAAGTTTGTCGGTCGAATTTGGCCATATTGGGCCCGACCCTAGTTTGACAGGTGGTAGGCCAATTTTAGAACACCTGCCTTTTCATGCAGTTTGTGAATACTCTATATGTACAGTGTTTATTTGTAATCTAACAACTTTTGTTGTGCCATCTTTGAGAGCTTGTGAGGAGTGGCTATGGTGATTGTGTGATGTGATCTGGATACTACACTAGATCCTAACAGAATTTCAACTTGGTATCAGAGCATCAGGGTGTAGCAGGTATGCATGATCCGGTGGAGCTATGGATAATGTCTTTCACAAGGAAAAATAGCACTCAAAGCGTCTCATGAGAGAGGACTCCATACGGGGTATAGGCAGTCCGGTTGGCTAGAGACAGCAAAGTTCCTTCGATTGGAGCTTCGGGGAAGATCAGAACGATTGTCGTAGGAGAATTCTTGGAAGAATTCTAAAAATTTGCTCAAAAATGGTGTGTTGCTTCAAAAAATGGCTGTGACGGAAAATTGGCCAGAACTTCTTCAATAGTCCGTCAATTATTGAGTTAAGTGGATCTAAAGGTGGAGCAGGGTAGTAGCATCTCAGGGCTGAGAGGATTTTGAAATTTACAGTGTTAGGAGAAAGGAGCAGTTCTGTGAATTGCCAAAAAGTGGCCTAGTTGAAGAAAAACGGAAAGCCACGGATCTTTATCTGTACTTGACAGAATTGGGCACTATAAATTGCTACCCAACATCTTATTGTAGGGGCCAAGCTACTAGTGAAGTACCAGGGACATCCATGAAGCATTAGAAGAGCAATTAATCTTCTTCTCAGAAGCTATGGAAATGACTGCAAGGGTTTACAGGTAGAAAAGCATGGATCTTGGGTTGTAGGAAACCATTAATGGTGCTGTAAACATGCAAAGGGGCGCCCTACCAGTAAGAAGTAATTTCCAGAGGGCCGTGGGTAGCCGCGGAATAATTCGGAAGCAAGAAGTGCATAAATCTATGGGGATCAAGCAACTTCATGGTAGCCAAGGGTTTCAGACAAGTAATGTTTGGATCTTTCCCTACACAGATCTTCTTTGGTGGCTGTAACATACTGTGTGTGGGTGCTTCAGGGGCGCGAATCATCTACCAGGTAGCCGCTGTTCGCCATGGAGAGAGAAAGTAGCAAGACCAGATTCTTGGAGGTAGCCAAGAGAAGCCATAGCTCAGTATATGAAGAAGAGGAGAGAGAAGGAGGGTCGCGAGGAAGGTCGCACGGCCAGCCAAGTCAGGCCTGTAGCGGCCGGAGGTGCTTGACATGTGAAGGAGGACGTATTATTGCCTAGATTTGCTAACAATTGTTGATTCGGGTTCCATCGAAATGAACGACCAAGATGAAGACTTTGTGAACTTATGTGGGTCGTGGGATTAAAGTGCACCATTGGATGGAAAATGAAGTGGACCCGAAGTGGCCTAAAGGGCAAAGAAGTGCAAAGGGCACCCCTTCTTCATTAAAAATTTTCACCTTGAAGTGCAAATTGGACCTGAAGGGCATGAAATGCCATTCTTCATTAAAAATCTTCATTATGAAGAATCAGTTCAAATTTGCAGGGCATTTTGGAAATGGACCTATCTTTGGCTAGAAGGCACCTTTTTTGGCCATCCTTGGGCCAAAATGACCTCTGAAACTGGCTGCTCAGAGCCAGCGGACAGAGCAACGTCACAAAGCAGGGAAAAATGTGTTTTGGGGTGTTTTTATTGCCATTCTATCGAGCGGAGTGCGGGTGACCTAGTGATGGGCTACATTTGCTATTTGGGTACCGTATGGCCAAATTCGGGACAATTTTTGGCTGGCGAAACCTGCTACAGGGTGGTACAATGAGGCATTATTGCTTTGGAATCATTATTACTTACTCCTGATAGGGTAACAGGGTGTTTGGAGGCAGTAAATACAGTATGGGAGCGAATGGTAGTGGAATTGTGTGGAGAAAGCTAGTTTTGGCGACGAAAGTGCAGTTTTGCGTCGTGACTACTCATCATTGGCGACAATTTTGAGAGGGCAAGCAATCACAGGTGAGAGGTAGGCATGGTATGCCGGTTACAGGTGAAAAAAATTTGTGATCAGGTTCAACTTTTGGGGTTCAAACCAACCAACGTCAAGTGGCATTTTGGGGGAACGCTCTCACAGGTATGATTGATAGTGGCATTGTCGAGTCAGGTGATAGCTGCATTGACACACGCATCTGTAGCTTGAAAATTTTTCGTTCAGAGGGAAATATGGGCTAGCTTGGAGGTACACACATTTTGGCGGTCACAGGTGATGGAAGTGCGAGGTGGTGCCAGTTGAAAGCCATTAGACAAGATAGCGGACTTGCATTGGACGAGCTGTATGTGGGAAATGCAGAGGATGAAGAACGGGTCAATAATCACACTTTGGATGCTCTTGGCGAGTGGTGAGTGTGATGATTTTGCGGTTTTGCAGTCGGTAAGTCAAATGGTCAGGACTTACAGGTGGGATTCATGATGGAATCTAAACATTGCAAATGCAAATGGTCAAAGCGTGAAGCTTTGAGAGCCAGCTCTAGGTTGGAGAGCTGATGGAGATCGCACGGGGTGTGATCGGAGGGCAAGCACCATGATGGGTCTTTTGCTAGCGATCTACTATAGGGGACGCTGATGGTGAGGACTTCATGGTGTGCTCATTTGGGAGTACAGGATGTCATTACAGCATAGGGCCAATTTTGGACATTGGCATCGATGGGGAGACATCTACCATCACAGGAGTGGATAAGCTATCTATAGCTTTCATGCAGTTGGCTGTATTTCCAGGAGTCTAGGCTTGGCACAAGTGTTGGAATTTCCATGGTGTAGATTCTCAGGTGGTGAGATCAAGGATAAGCCTAGAGGAAGTCACTCAGAGCCATATACCTAAGTACAATCAGGGAGACAATGGTCTCGAGATCCCTTGAGCGGCGACTCAGGGATATGCTTGTGGTGGCATGGTGTCGGGTGGCACATAGCCAGGGAGAGCGAGCAGATGCTAGGAGCCAGGTGGATCAGGTGATGCTTTGGAGTTCGGCTTGTCTAGCAGGATGGTGACCAGAATCGGAGACATCAGGTGAGCATAGTATGTGGATGACGAGTCCATTGGGGTGGCAGTCAGGGAGGTGCTACAGTTGCTCAGGTATGATATGTTGTCTGATGTATGGACGATGTTCTTCAGCTAGTGCATCATGACCCAGGGATGGGTCATGCCTACTTGGAGGTAGGTTGCATGGAGTGTACCTGGGGTGGTACATATCCTGAGGGCATGGAGTGCATTACGGGGTGATGTGGATCCAACATGCCCATGGTTGTGAGCTGATAGGGATGGAGATGGTTGCTCAAGGAGTGATAGCTGATACTTTGGCGAGTGATCAGGTGAGCTGCATGGTTATATGCACAGTTATCTCCAGGTTGGCGTCACATGTTGTGTCTATCCATCATCTTTTGGTAAGTAGGATGCAGCTCTTGGTTAGATCCAGTTAGAGTCTAGTTGAACTATAGGTAGATAGATTCTTGGGGAGCTATCAGCAGGTAATGGATACTTGGTGATCAGATGGTACAGGAGGGTACAGGGTTCTGGAGCTATCCTACCTGATATGCTATGGATCGTGGGTGAGTTATTCATCACGATAGTGGATCTAGTTTGCATTTGCTTTGGCTTGGACGCTATGATGGATGTTGTGGTGAGATAGGCTCCTTGGTGGGAGGCCTATGTACTGGTCAAATCAGAGTTGGCAACGTCAAGCATGGAAAGTTGAACCTACATGGGATGTAGGACAGACAGATCATCATCAGTATCTCTGGGAGATGGGTATAGCCTATGGTGAGGTTTGTGTACATTCATTCATTGAGTCCTTGAGAGGACATTCTCTCTCTCTTATCTCATTCATGCTTATACATGGTTCTCTTGGGTTCTACTATCCATTGGTGCACTATACTTGTGATATCTTGCAATTCTAAGTGTAGAATGTTTATTAAATGTTATTTTTAGACGTGTGAAATACAGTAGCTTACTGTTTTTCTACAAACATCAACATTATTTTATGTTTTGATTGATGTTTGATCAAGAGCTATTAGATTTTGCATCTCATTCATAGTGTTTATCCAACATTGGCAAGATTGGTGATTTGCTTGTCTTTTTAACCAAAGATCAAAGGAACATTTTGGATCTTAATCATCTGAAATTATTCACATGGTATCAGAGCTTGTGTTTCAAATTACGAAGGAAGCATTCACAGCTATCAATGATTTGGAGTAGATATCAATACTAGAGCATGCTAGTTTGGAAGTCTACCCCAAAATCGAGTTTCTTGCATATGTAGATTGGATCTCTTCTTAGAGAAACTTAGAGCCCAAAGAGGGCCTTTGAAAAGGATGTTTTTTTATTTTATTTTTTATTTTCGTTGTCATGTGTACAAATTAAAACGTTGAAATCGGGATTCTACATAACGTAGAATTTTTCAAATATAAATATTATAAAAACTTTTAAAATATATTGTTGTTTCATCGGGTAGGAAATGCTATTGGTTGATGAGGTCTGCCCTTCCAGCTCATTACTGTCCGAAGAGACTCGAAAATATTGAAAATGAATATGACAGATGGTTGAGATGAGAAAATCGATGTGATGTATATGCATTGTCAAATCATGGTTAACAGGATTAACCAGAGTTAATTCATGGAGCCAAATAGATTAGTGTTTCAAATCTACGCCAACACATTTTCTCAAATTCATGGCTTTCTGGATGCGCAAATTTTCAGATTCATAGTTCATTGTCTCAAATTTTTGCATGCACATTACGAATGGCAGTTGAAATTCTGTTAGGATCTAGTGCAGTATGCTGATCACATCACACAATCACCATAGCCACTCCTCACAAGCTCTCAAAGATGGCACAACAAAAGTTGTTAGATTACAAAGAAACATTGTACATATAGAGTATTCACAAACTGCATGAAAAGGCAGGTGTCCTAAAATTGGCCTACCACTTGTCAAACTAGGGTCGGGCCCAATATGGCCAAATTCGACCGACAAACTTGGGACATGCCCCCAAGTATAGCAAGTACTGTAAATAACTCTGTACATGCTAATTCTTCCTATGTGTGGCTACTCGGCTAACCCAAGTAGCCGGCTATGGGATCAGTGCCCGATCAATATATCCTTTTATAACAGGTCCAAACCTAAGTTCAACTTTGGTTCACTTCCATAATGAAAATCGTACTATTTTTGTGACTAGATTCAATGTATCTACTACTCAACTTGTGTTCTATAGTTTTCCACACTTTTTAAAAGTGTTTATTCAAATGATTTTAGACTAATATAACTTTAAAATGTCAAACTCTAAGTCTAATATGCAAATTGGCCTCAATTGTGTACTTTTCAATTTATCAAACTATGATCAATCTTGACTAAACTAGTTGAAATTTCTGACATGTCATACATGCAACTCGAAAGGATAGAAAGGATAGTGTTCAATGCTAAGGAAATTTTTTTTGAGTTATCCTCAAAAAACCTACATTTTATGAAGCTTCTCAATTTTTTGAAGTTTTCTACTCATAAAATGGTTTATTTGCTTGTATAAAAAACGAGTATTTGAAGATGCCGGTTTAAGAAAACTTGCCACAGTTTTACTACGACTCCATGATTCAAGCAACATGACACAATGGCCACATAAGCATCCATGCGATTTCACCTGTTGCAATGCCAATAGGCAGATTTATAGAAGCTAAGCAAATCAGATTTTACAAATAAAAATAATCTTAACCTTACTGTAGCTAGAATCATTTTATAGGTAAACAACCCGTTTATGGAGTTTTTATTGATATCAATATAGCCATTCATCACTTTCAAAACTAGGTAATGGAATTGGGACTATTTGTCCAAAATCTCCATTTGTATTAAGAATGTACATTGATTCATAAAAAAAGATCCCACTATCAGCTAGACCTTTTGCAGTTCTACCTCGATATTGCAGCTGTCCAATATCAATGTGAATAGCATCTAACAAACTTGCTAGAGATACACTAGGCTCCCATTCATTTATGTTGGATGGATATAAATCTACTAGAAGATAATGATCAGATTGACAAGTTTGTTGGATTTATTTTTTCTACTCTCCTAAATCCCATTTTAATCTGCCTTCATTCATGCTGCATATTTACTCGTGTTGTCGTGCAGTCTACATATTAATATGCAAATTCTCACATGTGAAGAAATGGCGATAGAATCGTGACACTATGTTTTTACACGTGTTCTGGTGACAACCACCGTTCACCTCAGCAAAGGCTTACGTCGCACCCTTTTGACGCTCACCCCATGCGGATGCGCTAACAGACTGGACAACGATTGTAGCATCCCACGATCTCCTTCAGACAACACATCCACCATGTACTTTCTTCATCTGCACACCTGTAGCAATATGTATATATACTGAATACCATTTGCGTATTTAGTTTGACGATTGAAGATCAGAAGAGGAGAGTGTATGTAAATTAGCATGAGGAACTTATCAGAGATATAGACGAAGTAGATGCCTTGTGCATTGATTCTTTATTGTTAGTATTAAGGTTTCATTCCTTCACAGATTGAAATAAGCTTTGTAGAGGATGCGGTTCCGTCCGCTATTGTCTTGTGCTCTACCACATTATTGACATGTATGATTGATATACTTAATCTGATAACAGCTCTTAGTTCTGCGTTCAGATCTGTATTAATATTGTTATGCTTACTATTAGAATATAACCCTATTTAGAGTTTTGATCTAGAAAAGATCCAATCTACATATGCAAGAAACTCCATTTTGGTGTAGAATCCAATCTAGCATGTTCTAGTATTGATATCTTCTCCAAATCATTGATAGTTGTGAATGCTTCCTTCATAATTTGAAACACAAGCTCTGATACCATGTGAAGAATTCCAGATGATTAAGATCCAAAATGTTCCTTTGATCTTTGAGTAGAAAGACAAGCAAATCACCAATCTTGCCAATGTTGGATAAACACTATGAATGAGATGCAAACTCTAATAGCTCTTGATCAAACATCAATCAAAACATAAAATAATGTTGATGTCTGTACAAAAACAGTAAGCTACTGTATTTCACACGCGTGGATCTGAAAATAACAATTAATGAACATTCTACACATAGAATTGCAAGATATCACAAGTATAGTGCACCAATGGATAGTAAAACCCAAGAGAACCATGTATAAGCATGAATGAGATAAGAGAGAGAGAATGTCCTCTCTTCCCTTGAGTTACATCCTTTTATAACAGGTCCAAACCTAAATTCAAACTTTGGTTTTCCTCCATAATGAAAATCATACTATTTTTGTGACTAGATTCAATGTATCTACTACTCAAATTGAATCCCTCCAAAACTCGTGTTCTATAATTTTTCACACTTTTTACAAGTGTTTATTCAACTGCTTTTAGACTAATATAACTTTAAAAAGTCAAACTCTAAGTCTAATATGAAAATTGACCTCAATTGTGTACTTGGCAATTTATCAAACTATAATCAATCTTGACTAAACTAGTTGACATTTCTCACATGTCATACATGCAAATCCAAAGTATAGTGTTCAATGCTAAGGAAATCTCTTTTGAGTTATCCTCAAAAAACTCATTTTATAAAGCTTCTCAATTTTTTAAAGTCTTCTACTCATGAAAAGGTTCATTTGCTTGTCTAAAAAATGAGTATTTAAAGATACCGGTTTAAGAAAACTTGCCAAGGTTTTCCTAAGACTCCATGATTCAAGCAACATGACACAATGGCCACATAAGCATCCATGTGATTTCACGTGTTGCAATGCCAATAGGCAGATTTATAGAAGCTAAGCAAGTCAGATTTTACAAATAAACATAATCTTAACCTTACTGTAGCTAGAATTGTGCAGATTAAATAGCTTAAGTTTTGCAAGCGCCACGTGCTGCACAGTAACTAGTATTCTTTTACATGTATCCTTTTTTTGCAAAAATGTGTTTGCAAATTAGTTGTGCAGTGTCAGGGTGCTTAGTGCATACTGTGTACGCTTTCACTCTCCTTTAGTATGCACTATGCACCTCTTTCCACATTTCTCTATATATTTTTTGGATGACGTGAAAGATAAGACAGTATCTCCTTGTCTGTTATTCGATCACACCCAATTCAAAGACGCTCAGCAAAAAGTACATTGCTCTGGAATACATAAGCAATATAAGCTGAGATTCATGACATTCATCGAGTTTGTTTTATATGAACAACACCACAAAATAATGTGTTACATTTCATACGCTGAGTTACAACATTACTAGGAAGGAAGAGCGTAGCACCGACGGATTTATTTATTCTTTTAGAGACATCAATACTAGTAAACTCGTGAAAACCAGGACGGATTTGGTTCCAATGTGAAAACGAGTAGCATAAAATTCTTGCTCTAAAAATCAAGATTTGGAAACTGCGGAATGTTCAGCTGCCATTGGTACCGCTGATGAAACATGTACTTAGCTTGGTACTTATCTGTGCCTGTAGATAACAGAAAATACCCATACACAAAACTAACAATATACACTACATATTCAAATCACCTGAGGCTCATCTGAGAGAGTCAGACCAAAAAAAAATCAAAGTCAACACGCAGATAATTAAAAACGCCTTCGTGAGGCAAACTTATATATTACTAATAGCAAAACTTGATGATACAAAGCGTTTCTTGCGTCCGCCTGCATTCAAGGTTTCATTCCGGACATAGCGTCTTATTATAAAGCAAATCGTGAAAATTGAGCTAGACGTATGTTGTTCGAAAATCTCATGAGCCCTATTATCTCGCATGTGCTATGCTGTTGCACTTTAGCCAGAAATTTCTATGGCCTTCACTTCGGACTTGGGTGAGGAACATTATTCGAAATTGTGTGCACAAAGCCTTGAGATGTATGCTAAGATCAGGAACAATGAATCACCTGGTAGATCGGCCTTGAAAATGTGAGCCTCCGGGGTTTCGACCCAATCAACTCGAGTACTAGCAATGGCGCTCACATCCTGTGCGAACCGTCGAAAAGGTGCATTGTCCCACAGAGGAAATCTGTCAGCTGAAGGCTCAAAAAATCTATCCAAGGGATCAAAAATACTTTGATCTCCACCAAAGAAGAATGGTGTCAAAGCCATATCCAGTTAAAAACGAAAAAACGAGCTTCCTTCTCAGAAATGAATTGCCGTACTTTGCGGTTTCCAAGATTGTCCGTCGATCGCGAGTTGATCGAACAATTGAGAATCCGCGATGTAGAGATTATATCGATTACTATAACCGCGTAGCTGTAGATAGCTGGTAACGAAGTCACTCATATCGTGCAAGCTATGGAAGAATGAGGAAAACCAGAAAGGCTTGTGAAATATATAGAGAAAAATGTACGTTCGTGAGGTGCGAGGGGAGAGTAGAAAGGGAGGTCGAAGAACGGTCTAGAAAAGTCTTGTACATTCCTCTTTCTCTAAGTTTCTAGAGCTTTCTTCCATCCCGGGCTTTTATTTTTTTCTCTCTTCACCCCTTTACAGCAATACTAGCATAAGTAATTATGGGCCTTTCTCTACCTTTTGAGAGGTTTCTTCCAGCATTAGGGCTTCTTTGCATGTGCAAAACCTGGCCGTTCTTGATGCCAAGAACATACCGATTTTCAGCCTTCTTGACCAAGTCATGCCCATGCCCATGTGCACTATGTAAGTATGCATTGCGATGAGAGCGTCATACCACTATATCACATGTTCGCATGTGTGGTTAGATTGAGAGGGAGTCATTATTTGTGGACAGAGGTCGGTTCTTCGGTGAATTATACTTTGAAAACCTCTTTGTATTGCTAAAATTAAATAAATGATTGCATGCTCCTTTTTCATGTATGTTGTTTGGCGCCCTTTTTGATTGGAAGAATATTCAGTTATTTTTTATTGTTGTTGCACTTGTATTGTGTAGGATGATGGCTTACACTCACATGACTATCGAAGAATTCAACCAGATATTGCCATGCGATCCGCAAGATTCAGACGTGCAAGCGCACAAGAGCCACCACTTTGCTCGCATACACCACCCGTGGACTTGCACGAAGAAATGTCACGAGAAGACACAACACATGAGGATGTGCCATTCACATCGCATGATCACGAGGGGGACATGGATGACATGATGGATGCATTCTTCACAAACCCACCCGAGGCCACATTGACAAGGGAAGAAGAGATGATGTGTGTCTTGGCATCCAATCCTTGTATGAGGGTGCAAAAATGTCAAAGTTGCGAGCTTGTTTGCTTCTTTTGAACTTGCAAACTAAGTACGGGTGGGGATGCGAGTGTGACATAGTTGTCTGGGTAAGCTTCCTTCTTACTTCTTCCTTCAATAAACTTGCTATCAGCTTCTATAGAGACAGCTCAAGAGTATTGCTCAAAAGCAATACTAGATTGTCGTAAGAAGAAGGACGACTGGATAGAAGAGACATGTTGGCGTTTTTGTCCAATAATGGCAAACCCACTGTAGCTAGCTAGTTGAGCAGCTGTTTGAAATCGTTCAGATGATCAGTGACTGATGTCTCTTCCGTCATCTTGAGAAATAGTCGTACAAAGATGCTAATAATGAATACCCAACAAACAATTCTCTCTCTCTCTCTCTCTCTCTCTCTCTCTCTCTCTCTCTCTCTCTCTCTCTCTCTCTCTCTCTCATGGTTGGTATCTACTAACTACATTTTGCAACCTTTTGAATACATACAGTGTTGGGTGACTTTTTCACCTAATATTGGTATTCTGGAAAAACCCCCCCAGATTTCACATGATGTAATTTTGATGGTCAAGATCGATCCAATGTCATCCTACGGACAAGAATTGTTGCTCTCTTCACAAGTTACCAAATGGATGTCTCCATTTAGCCTTGTCTCTTACGTAGAGCAAAGGGTATTGCTTATATAAGGGTGGCATATTGTTTCATTACCACCATTCTCCTTCTTCTCCCTCTTCCTGTCTTCCTTATCAAAAGATTTCTTTTTGACTTAATTCCTTAAATGAAACCTAAGCATATGTTAGGATAATATTTAGTATAATACGGATTGATAACCTAAGTTCTCTTAAAAGCACAGATTTGTGCAAGATCTATTGCATTCATAGGGATTGGAACGACGTGGATCCTATCCTATCCTATCCTATCCTCAACCCAAGATCCAAGCCGACAAGCATCAAGGAGATGAAGTTAGTCGTCATGCAGAGGTTCGATCCCATGAGAGTGATAGCATAAATCAAGATCTAACATGCATAGATCATCCACAATTAACTCTAAGATCCATTAACACTAAGCATTAACCCTACATCCATTAATACTAAGATCCACAATGATGATTGCTTACCCTTCTCTCTCTCTTCTTGCAATATTTGCAAAAGAGTTTGGTCTTCAGTTTTCCTTGCTATCGATCATGTTGTTGTTGCTAGTTTGAATCAGTCTGCTGAATTTAGTGTTCTTGTCCTTTGGATTATTCTTCTTGGACTGTTGCTTGGTCGAATAGCGGACGAGTGTCTTTGTATTCAATGAGCTGGATAAGCTCTTCCTTCTTCCTTCTTCCTGCAATAAACTTGTTGTCAGCTTCTATAGAGACAGCTCTAAACTATTGCTCAAAAGCATTATTAGATTGTTGTAAGAAGGAGGACGATTGGATAGAAGAGACATGTTGGCATTTTTGTCCAATATCGGCGAACCCACTGTAGCTGGCTAGTTGAGCAGCTGTTTGAAATCGTCCAGATGATCAGTGGCTGATGTCTCTTCAATAATCTTGAGAAATATTCGTAGAAAAATGCTAATAATGAATACCCAACAAACAAGTCTCTCTCTCTCTCTGTCTCTCTCTTTCTCTCTCTCTCTCTCTCTCTCATGGTTGGTATCTACTAACTACATTTTGCAACCTTTTGAAGACATACAGTGTTGTACCTAATATTGGTCTTCTGGAAAACCCCTCCCAAATTTCTTATGATATAATTTTGATGGTCAAGATCGATCCAATGTCATCCTACGGACAAGAATTGTTGCTCTCTTCACAAGTTATCAAATGGATGTCTCCACTTAGTCTTGTCTCTTACGTAGAGCAATGGCTATTGCTTATATAAGGGTGACATATTCTTTCATTACCACCATTCTCCTTCTTCTCTCTCTTCCTCTCTTCCTTATCAACAGATCTCTTTTTGAATTAATTTCTTAAATGAAACCTAAGCATATGTTAGGATAATATTTAGTATAATATGGGTTGATAACCTAAGTTCTCTTAAAAGCACATGGATTTGTGCAAGATCTATTGCATTCATAGGGATTGGAACGATGTGGAATTGCGCTAATCTTATTGTGAATGTTAGGGTTAAACTCTTTAGTAGTTGTATATGCACACATGTATTGTTTAACTTGTTAATAAGATACGATTAGGTTTTAAGTTTCATAAAATAGGAGCATAGCTTGTGTGCTCTTGGAAAGTATGGATATGCTGAAAAATTACGAAAACTATACATCACTTGTTCTTCATACAAGAAGTAAAAGTATTTGTATGGCATGGATTTGCCCTTGTACTTATGTACATTTAGATCCAAGCTACTCCTAGTTTGCTATATGCAATCTATTTATTATAGCTAGATTTCAATACTTAATGAATGATTGAATGTGAAGATAAGGACCACCAATACAAATATATACTGATCATAATGGCATAAGCCTTGATATGGTAAGGTTATGTTTTGTCCTATCGCTATAAGCAATACATAATAGGGAAGATTGGACTATATAATGTCGTTGGTATTGCATGTTGTCAAGTTGGTGAGCTTATTTTGTTTTGAGTTATCCTCAAAAAACCTGCATTTTATAAAGTTTTCTACTCATAAAAAGGTTTATTTGCTTGTATAAAAAATGAGTATTTAAAGATATCGGTTTAAGAAAACTTGTCTCGGTTTTCCCTACGACTCCATGATTCAAGCAACATGACACAATGGCCACATAAGCATCCATGTGATTTCACCTGTTGCAATGCCAATAGGCAGATTTATAGAAGCTAAGCAGCTCAGATTTTACAAATAAAAATAATCAGAACCTTATTGTAGCTAGAATCTTTCCCTGAGTAAAGCTCATCATTATGTACATCGTCAACATCAGAGAGAAGGCAAAATCAATTATATCTGAAAATTTATCAAGCTCTTTGCTCAAAATGCAAAGAGTCTCAGCTTCAGTGAAAGAAAAAAGATCCGATATATCCGATAATGTCAAAAAAGAATTACTATCTATATTATAAGTAGACAATGTGATAAGACATTTATCAGAAGGAGAAAGGGTGTTGGGAGTTCTAGGGCCAATAAACGATGCACTGTTTCGTGTAGGATCAGAATTTGTACAGTCATCTAAACTAACACTCTTATCAATAAAGATAAGTATCTATATCTACAATCTTCGACTTTTTGGACTTTGTACCACTGGAAGAAGTAACTTTAGAAGTGGAAGGGTCAGCTTTCGAATCGTCAGAAATATTTAACAAAAGAAAAAAAATCAAATGCAGATTGAAAATCAACAAATTTATATTTTTTATTGTGAATTGGGCACTCATCTACAGACTTGAAATCATTATGTAACTTGGTGAACATTCTGTCAAGCTTAGTTTTATAGCTATGCTTGTCAAGTGCCACCAGGTCCTGATAATGAATCATGTCCTTATTCTAAGATTTGAATAAGGACTACTGATCAGAGACTTAAATCTGAGATAAATCTTAGAAAATGCTTCCACACCGGGACCCTCAGTAATAGAAGGAAGAATAAAAAGAAAAGGAGAAAGAAGGGATTTGAAATACTCAAAATTAATACTAATACCAAATTCATGAAAACCAGAACTAGATTCGAAATTAGACATTCTGAACAAAAAGAACAAATGTGAAATTTCCAATATCGCTCTTACGCACAAAATGTAGGTCAGACAAGAATCTCAAGGCAATGTGCACTCGAAAGAGATATAAGAACATAGGGTATTGAGCGCATGTACAAAGATCAGAAAAAAGAAGAAGAAGATGTAAGACGCGCTTGAATGCTATATTGGGCACTCATCTACAGACTTGAAATCATTATGTAACTTGGTGAACATTCTGTCAAGCTTAGCTTTATAGCTATGCATGTCAAGTGCCACCAGGTCCTGATAACGAATCATGTCCTTATTCTAAGATTTGAATAAGGAGTACTGATCAGAGACATAAATCTGAGATAAATCTCAGAAAATGCTTCCACACCGGGACCCTCAGTAATAGAAGGAAGAATAAAAAGAAAAGGAGAAAGAAGGGATTTGAAATACTCAAAATTAATACTAATACCAAATTCTTGAAAACCAGAACTAGAATCGAAATTAGACATTCTGAGCAAAAAGAACAAATGTGAAATTTCCAATATTGCTCTCAGGCACAAAATGTAGGTCAGACAAGAATCTCAAGGCAATGTGCACTCGAAAGAGATATAAGAACATAGGGTATTGAGCGCATGTACAAAGATCTGAAAAAAAGAAGAAGAAGATGTAAGACGCGCTTGAATGCGATATTGGACTATGCAGTATCGGTTCCAGACGCAAGATAGTCAACAGAACGTAGACAGTGGAAAGGGCGTGCTTGAAATCAATATCCGGATAAGAAATCAAAAATTTACATCAAAATCCACGTCAAAAATGACCTATTTATAAAAAAAATTTGCACGTGTGAAAGAGTTTCAAAAGGACACATGTCATCGCATGATTGGTCATTAATATTTCGCGGTACAGACAATGATTGATCTGACATCTATCACGTGCAGAATGACACGTGTCAAAATCTGATTCGTGCACGTGTCCCGACCCACGTGGCCTCATAATTGAGTCATCATTATCAGTACGAACAATCCACGTGGACCAGTTAGATACTGACACATGTCATCATCTCTTTTTTTCACATGTGCAAAAATTTCCTATACATACACCCTTGCAATTTTCATTTTTTTTGCAGAATTTTTGGTTTTCGCTCCCAATATCGCTCTCAAGCGTGCTCTCTTTTGGCAAAATATTTCACCTCAACACCGTGCGCTCAAGACCAATACTGTTGTGATTCCAATATCGCTTTCGAGCGCAATTCTCTTTTCTGCACATATTCTCTATCTATCTTGCGCTCAAAACCGATATTCAGTTCTGGTATCGATCTCAACCATGCAGGCCTTACAGGGTGCTATAGAAGACTTTTTGGCCCAGTTTTTTGAGGATACTTGTCTTTTGGCAAGGCATGGTAAGCGTGTCACCATCATGCCAACAGATTCCCGTCATTCTCAGAAGACTTTGGGATTGTTATTATGGTCTGCATGTGGATAACACCAGCACCTCCAGAGACTTGCCTCTGAATAGAACAAACTTGTTGACTACCTCTAGGAGGAAAAATAAGTAGCCTGAAACCAAAAAAGCTGGATTTCGAAGGCCAGCTGCTTTTTTTCTTCCTTGAGTTATCTCTGCCAAGAGACCTCACATGAGCTCTGAATCAGATGTTGGAGAATCTGATTCAGACCGAGAATCACCCTCTCCTCCTTGTGTGATTCGTCCAGCTCCTCAAAAGGTTTCCTCACCAAAAGTGATGATTACCCAAGAGGAGCTCGACAAAATAACTGAGAAATTTGTAAATATTCTATCTACTTCTCTTTTTGCTCCTGTACATAATCTTTTGTTAGAATTCCATACGATCCTGCTCAAGTTTTCTTTTATTCTGACCATTATAATCAGTACAAGGCTTAGTTAGCTAATAAATTGAACTTCTCGGCAATTATTTTGATTTCTTTCTTCCAGATTCACATAGAAGCTTTAGATTAGATCCCAAATTTTGTGCCGCCTTAAAGATAAAACACCAGAGATTACAAATGTAGTAGTAGAAGCAGAATGATGCTTTTTGCAGGATAGTATTAGTTCCGATTCTCATGGTGTAGTTTTTGTTGTTAGTCCATTTTTTATGAGAGCGATGAAGGCAGAAGAAGCCAATTTTGATAAGGCTGTATATCTCATCGAATGCAATCCAGTGGAAAAATTTTATTTGATTCCATATGAGAATAAGTAAGGTGGCTCATTTGTTTTTTTTGCTTTAAATTGGATTGTTGCAATCGGCATTGCTTTAAATAATAGGTATAGATTTATCGATATTTGTGTTTTGATTGTTGCAGTTGGGATTGGAGCCTGAACATTCTTTCTGTAAAGATAAATAACGAGGGAGTATCAAATTTTCTATGTGTAAAAGTAAACTCAGTTGTAATACACATAGAGAATTTGATTTTCTACTTCATGATGTCATTCGAGAAATACCAACAACGGCAACCTCAATTGGAGAGATAACCATAAAATCTCTCAAGGTATTTCTATTTATCTCTAATATGCATGTATATTTTTTCAGGTTAAATCTATCATCATAGCATAATTTTTGTCATAATATTATTAATTTTTGTTCAATATATGCAGTGTGTACAACAAATGGACGCTGTCACTTGTGCATAGTCTGTCCTGTATAATACAAAGTTCTTTTTGAGTGGTATAAATACAAAGTTCTTTTTGAGTGGTATTATAGCTAGATTTCAGTACTTAATGAATGATTGAATATAAAGATAAGGACTAATATGTGAAGAATTGAAAAAGATTATCTATGTTAGATATAGGGGTCTTATGTTTTTTACATCAAGCATCTAGGTGTAGGATGTTGATAGGAATAAATTTGGCATAGATGGCAAATTATGCATTTCCACTTGTAATGCCACTATTGAGCCAAAATAGAGTAAGAGGCTAAACACGTGCCAATTAGAGTGTAGACAAGTGTAAAGTTTTTGTTTGATGAATTCCAAGAGGTCCAATAGGATTTAGAGGTGGAACCTTGTGAGGTCCAATAGGAAATTGAGGTGTGCTTGAATATAGTCCAATAGAATTAAGAGGTGCATGGATCAATGATCCAATAGGATCAAGAGGTGACAAAATATGGTCCAATCATAGTTAAGCATAGTGGTAGCTCGTGGACCTACTAGTATCATTGTACTCCTCATTTTGAATCTAATTGATTTGGTGATTTCATGGATTTTGTGAGTTATTGGATTTCTAGCTTTCTCTCTCTACCCGAGAGCTCATGATGCATTTTCTCTCTCTACCCGAGGAGAGTAGCTTGTTTTTACTTAGATTATTTTTTGAATACTTCCCACACGTGTGAGTGAGAGTTGGAAGTGATTGAATGCATGTAGTAGTGTGTTTTTGCCATAGGATCTAAGATTGATCTTGAATCTTAATCTAGTCTTGATCTTGGTGCATCTACACACCTTAGCAGATCACAAGTACATGTAGTGGACAGTCCACACGTGTGAAATTCAACACAATACAAATATATACTAATCATAATGGCATAGGCCTTGATATGGTAAGGTTATGGTTTATCCTATTGCTATAAGCAATACGTAGTAGGAAAGATTGGACTATATAATGTCATTGGTATTGCATGTTGTCAAGTTGGTGAGCTTATTTTGTTTGAGTTATCCTCAAAAAACCTGCATTTTATGAAGTCTTCTGCTCATAAAAAAGTTTATTTGCTTGTATTTAAAAATGAGTATTTAAAGATATCGGTTTAAGAAAACTTGTCTCGGTTTTCCCTACAACTCCATGATTCAAGCAACATGACACAATGGTCACATAAGCATCCATGTGATTTCACCTATTGCAATGCCAATAGGCAGATTTATAGAAGCTAAGCCAATCAAATTTTACAAATAAAAATAATCAGAACCTTATTGTAGCTAGAATCTTTCCCTGAGTAAAACTCATCATTATGTACATCGTCAACACCAGGGAGAAGATCATCGGCATCAAAATCAATTATATCTAAAAATTTATCAAGCTCTCTGCTAAAAATGCAAAGAGTCTCAGCTTCAGTGAAATAAAAAAGATCCGATATATCTGATAATGTCAAAAAAGAATTATTATTTATATTATAAGTAGACAATGTGATAAGACATTTATTAGAAGGAGAAAGGGTGTTGGGAGTTCTAGGGCCAATAAACAATGCATTGTTTTGTGTAGGATCAAAATTTGTACAATCATCTAAACTAACGCTCTTATCAATAAAAAAAAGTATCTATATCTACAATCTTTGACTTTTCGGACTTTTGTACCACTGGAAGAAGCAACTTTAGAAGTGGAAGGGCGAGGTTTTCGAATAGTCAAAAATATTTAACAAAAGAAAAAAACAAATGCAGACTCAAAATCAACAAATCTATATTTTTTATTGTGAATTGGACACTCATCTACAGACTTGAAATCATTATGTAACTTGGTGAACATTCTGTCAAGCTTAGCTTTATAGCTATGCATGTCAAGTGCCACCAGGTCCTGATAACGAATCATGTCCTTATTCTAAGATTTGAATAAGGAGTACTGATCAGAGACATAAATCTGAGATAAATCTCAGAAAATGCTTCCACACCGGGACCCTCAGTAATAGAAGGAAGAATAAAAAGAAAAGGAGAAAGAAGGGATTTGAAATACTCAAAATTAATACTAATACCAAATTCTTGAAAACCAGAACTAGAATCGAAATTAGACATTCTGAGCAAAAAGAACAAATGTGAAATTTCCAATATTGCTCTCAGGCACAAAATGTAGGTCAGACAAGAATCTCAAGGCAATGTGCCATCGAAAGAGATATAAGAACATAGGGTATTGAGCGCATGTACAAACATCCAAAAAAGAAAAAAAAGATGTAAGACGCGCTTGAATGCGATATTGGACTATGCAGTATCGGTTCCAGGCGCAAGATAGTCAACAGAACGTAGACAGTGGAAAGGGCGCACTTGAAATCGATATCCAGATAAGAAATCAAAAATTTACGTCAAAATCCATGTCATAAATGACCTATTTATAAAAAAACTTTGCACGTGTGAAAGAGTTTCAAAAGGACACGTGTCGCCGCATGATTGGTCATTAATATTTCGCGGTACAAACAATGATTGATCTGACATTTATCACGTGCAGAATGACACGCGTCAAAATCTGATTCGTGCACGTGTCCTGACCCACCTGGCCTCATAATTGAGTCATCATTATCAGTACAAACAATCCACGTGGACCAGTTAGATGCTGACACATGTCATCATCCCTTTTTTTCACATGTGCAAAAATTTCCTATATATCACCCTTTGAATTTCATTTTTTTTGCAGAATTTTCAGTTTTTGACTCCCAATATCGCTCCTCAAGCGTGCTCTCTTTTGGCAAAATATTCCACCTCACCACCGTCGCGCTCGAGACCAATACTGTTGTGATTCCAATATCGCTTTCGAGCGCAATTCTCTTTTCTACACATATTCTCTATCTATCTTGCGTTCGAAACCGATATTCAGTTCTGGTATCGATCTCAACCATGCAGGCCTTATAGGGTGCTATAAAAAGACTTTTTGGCCCAATTTTTTGAGGATACTTGTGTTTTTGGCAAGGCATGGTAAGCGTGTCACCATCATGCCAACAGATTCCCGTCATTCTCAGAAGACTTCGGGATCGTTATTATGGTCTGCATGTGGATAACACCAGCACCTCCAGAGACATTGCCTCTGAATAGAACAAACTTGTTGACTACCTCTAGGAGGAAAAAGAGGTAGCCTGAAACCAAAAAAACTGGATTTCGAAGGTCAACTGGCTTTTTTTCTTCCTTGAGTTATCTCTGCTAAGAGACCTCACATGAGCTCCTGAATCAGATGTTGGAGAATCTGATTCAGACCGAGAATCACCCTCTCCTCTCTGTGTGATTCGTCCAGCTCCTCAGAAGGTTTCTTCACCAAAAGTGATGATTACCCAAGAGGAGCTCAACAAAAATAACTGAGAAATCTGTAAATATTCTATCTATTTATCTTTCTGCTCCTGTACATAATCTTTTTGTTAGGAATTCCATACCATCCTGCTCAAGTTTTTTTTTTATTCTGACTATTATAATCAGTACGAGGCTTAGTTAGCTAATAAATTGAACTTATCGGCAATTATTTTGATTTCTTTCTTCCAGATTCACATAGAAGCTTTAGATTAGATCCCAAATTTTGTGCCGAGCTTAAAGATAAAACACCCAGAGATTACAAATGTAACAGTAGAAGCAGAATGATGGCTTTTTGCAGGATAGTATTAGTTCTGATTCTCATGGTGTAGTTTATGTTGTTAGTCCATTTTTTATGAGAGCGATGAAGACAAAAGAAGCCAATTTTGATAAGGCTGTATATCTCATCGAATGCAATCCAATGGAAAAATTTTATCTGATTCCATATGAGAATAAGTAAGGATGGCTCATTTGTTTTTTTTTGCTTTAAATTGGATTGTTGCAGTCGGCATTGCTTTAATAAGTATGGATTTATCGATATTTGTGTTTTGATTGTTGTAGTTGGCACTGGAGCCTGAACATTCTTTCTGTAAAGATAAATAAGGAGGAGTATCAAATTTTCTATGTGTAAAAGTAAACTCAGGACATAGAGAATTTGATTTTCTACCTCATGATGTCGTTCGAAAAATACCAACAACGGCAACCTCAATTGGAGAGATAACCATAAAATCTCTCAAGGTATATTCTATTTATCTCTAATATGCATGTATTCTTTTTTCAGTTTAAATCTATCATCATAGCATAATTTTTTGTCATAATATTACTAAATTTTGTTCAATATATGCACTGTGTACAACAAATGGACGCTTTCAGTTGTGCATAGTTTGTCCTGTAGTAATACAAAGTTCTTTTTGAGTGGTATAATTTAAAAGTGGATGTAGATATTGAAAATGTAATATTTTGTTCATTTGTAATTCCTTTCATTATGATTCATATCTCTTTACTATCATTGTTTGCAATTTGCTTATTCACATGTTTTGTGATGGCAATTCACTCTTGAGCCGTATACTACTGTCAATGTATATAGATTTTGGCAATAATTGATCAAAACCTATGTACAGAACGGTGTAAGCGTTGCACCTAAAATCAAGGGCCCTCAAAAGCAAGCTGCTCCTTGCCTTAACAGCCTCTCAGGTTGCGCAGGATGCAGATATATTATATATGTTCAAAAATGAATGGAAGTCCTTCCCAATACAGAGGAAGGCAATATTATAGCAGAGACGCATCTTGTCTTAAAAGACATAGAAGTCCTTCCGAAATAGAGGAAAGCGAGATTATAAAAGAGAGAACTGTTCCCTTATCAGTCTTAATAGTGATACTGAAAATATAGAAAAATTTACTGAATAGAGATCCATTTGTAAATAGAGATACAACAAAAAAAAATACAATCATTTTACAGGTAAACAGTTTTTATTGATATCAATATAGATTCTTACAATCAGATTGTGTCCATAATAGTGTAATATTGGAATACAATTTTCTATATTAAATAAAAAGACATGAGAATTGGAATGTATTTTGCTGATAGTGAATCTCAGTGTTCTTTCATAAATGTGATTATTTCGCCAATATTTCTGCATTTGGTCTCGAGCTCATGTCTTTTACATACTTGCATAAAACTAATACAAACTGAGTTACAATAAATACAGATATTGTATTAGAAAAGTTTTGATTGAAACTATTCATAAAGATCGATGTGTTTAGAGTTACTTACGAGTTTACCGTTGAAAACGAATCTAAAGACGATCAATTGTATATAATTCTAATATTTTTTCGTTTTGAATGTCCACTGGCTTCCAGAAATAATCGAGTGACACCCATTTACCTTTGTTGGTTTTTTCCATCTTTGATAATGGAAGCATAAGCTCAACATTTGTTTTTCAATTTGATAATGGAAGCACATGGAAGACATTTTAATTCTGCATTCTATTTCTTCATCTGATCTTTTGTCCCATCCTTCATCCATAAGTTCAGATAATTTGCATACAAACATTGTTGAGATTTTGTGTACATTGCCACTTGAAAAGAAATCCACAAATATATTCAAGAAAATAAACCAACTCAATCTGACTGTTTTTGATCTCGTGCTTATCTTTAATGAACTGTTTACATCATTATATAATCTTGCAACAAAATGATTCTGAAACTGCAGCATCTGGTGCAATCCATTCATCACTTTCAAAAACTAGGTATGGAATTGGGACTATTTGTCTCAAAATCTCCTTTTGTATCAGGAAGTGTACATTGATTCATAAAAAAAGGATCCCACTATCAGCTAGATCTTTTGTAGTTCTACCTCGATATTGCAAGCTGTCCAATATCAGGTGTGAATAACATCTAACACACCTGCTGAGTAGATCCACTGGGCTCCCATTCATTTATGTTGGATGGATATAAATCTACAAGAAGATAATGATCAGATTGGCTAAGTTTGTTGGATTTTATTTTCCTCTACTCTCCTAAATCCCCATTTTAATATGCCTCCATTCATGTTGCATATTTACTCACGTTGTCGCGCAGTCTACATATTAATGTGCAAATTCTCACAGGCGCAGAAAAAACGGAAGAATCACGACACTGTGTTATTATATGTGTTCTAGTGACAAGCTACGTTCACCTCAGCACAGGCTAATGGTCGCACCCTTTTCACGCTCACCCCATGCGAGAGTTGCGCTAAACAAACTGGACAACGATTGCAGCCACCCACGATCTCCTACAGACAACACATCCACTCCTGTACTTTCTTCATCTGCACACCTGTAACAATATGTATATATATACTGAATATCATTTGCGTATTTAGTTTGACGATTGAAGATCAGAAGAGGAGAGTGTATGTAGATTAGCATTAGAAGCTTATAAGAGATATAGACGAAGTAGTTGTGCATTGATTCTTATTGTCAATATTAAGATTTTATTTCTTCACAAATTGAAAATAAGCTTTGTAGAGCACGCAGGTTTCACCCCGCTATTGTCTTGTGCTCTACAGATTCTTGACATGTATACTTGATATACTTAATCTGATAACAACTCTTTCTTCTGCGGTTCAGATCTGTGGTTATTATTGATATGCTTACTATTTATTCTGTCTGACTTTTCTGATTGCTCATTTTGGTAATAGACGACTAATATTTAGTCATGTCTTTTGCGAAACCTTTGCGACTAATTATCAGTCGAGCCCAGTCTAGCTCCAATAAGTTTACTATTAGATATTTATGAATGACAAAAAATCTAAATATAAAAAATATCAATACTCATAGAGTTAGAATTAAAGTAGAATCAATGAGTTATTGTACTGTTGGGTCCTATCAGTGGATAAGGATCAGTTGGCCTCGCCACGAGGCAATTAGACGGGGACACTCGCGTCCCGCCAATGACAGCATGGGTTTCCTGAGTGAACAACTATATGTACAAGTGTAATTTCATTTGAGAAATACAGTTGCTATGTGAGCTTGTTGTGGAGAGTGTTTTCTGTCTGTGTTACTGTGTAGCATGATCTGTGTTTCCTCTACAAAGCAAATTCTAAGTTGGTATCAGAGCCGTACATGGAGTGTACACATTACAACATCGTCGTTGAAGAGAGCTTCGGGAGAATGTGTCTTCTGAGAGTTCGGAAGTTTATGGCGGGTTGAACGGAAGGAGAAACACTGATGCAGAGAGTTTAGCACACAGAAGCTTGGTGAGCTTGAGACTGTGTGAGGATTCAGAGACAAGGGTTGTCGGCTGAATCAGAACCTCAACAAATGGAAGTTTGAAATTCTGAAGCAGGCTATTTGGTGTTTGCAGTCAGTGCATTCAATCGGATACCATTTGACGAACGAATTGAAGCATCAGAGTTCTAGCAGTATAGCTAAGCGCAAGAATTGTACGATTGTGGAAAGTGCTAGATCTATGCTTTGTAGCGAAGGGACAGGAAAATAAAGTGTGTCGCTTGAAGAAAGCGCTTTATGGTCTTAAACAAGCACCACGTGCGTGTATAGCAGGATGACGCCTACTTTCGTTCAAGGGGGTGAGAACACATTCTGATCTAAATCTATGTCTTATGCTTTGATGGTACGGTTGCTTTGTTTGCTCTTTATGTGATGACTTGATTATTATGGAAAATAATCAAGAGATGATAGACATGATCAAGAAAGACCTCATGGAACAATTCGAGATCACAGATCTCAGCCTGATGCATTACTGCCTTGGAGTAGAGGTGTGGCAAAAAGGACACGAAGTGGGTTTAACACAGGTGAAGTATGTCAAAGAGTTGCTGCACAGGTTTAGGTTGCAGAATTGCAAACCAGTAAATACTCCTATCGAACCAGGTAAAAAGCTTTCTAAGCTTGATGAGTCACAATCATTGATGCCACGCTGTATGACA
>CM055101.1:56911523-57048805 GCA_029204225.1 Diphasiastrum complanatum
GGTGCCCACATTGTCGGGCATCACATCCTGCCTGATGCTTGTCCTTCATATCAGCCTATCAAGCACATGTCATCCAACGATATGAAGAACAACCGTGACAATATGGACATTCCTCGCCTTATCATGAATACCCACCAAAAAGTCCAAAAACCATTAGTCATACAAGATGGCTATGCCCGTTATACAAGGGCCATTGGACAATAGATGTTTCATCTATGGTGAAAACCGGCCAGAGTCATGGCTGATTGTCCAGTGAAGACCAAGTACCATGCCGAGTGTCCCCGACTGTGTCATAAAACACAATTTCAAAGTCTGTCCAAAACAACCCAACAAGATTCTACTTGCCCGACACGTCAGTTATGAATCACGATAGGATGCTCATGAGCATCATAGTACCCAACCGCTCAACCTGCTGCTCACTTGAGAAGTTTCTTGCAACTTCTGCTTTACCACGCAATTCACCAACTCCATAATGCAAAAAGACACTAACATGAAATGAGTCCTTGTAGGAGGAAAGTGAAATCAATATTCCGGATAGAGATTCAGTTTTGAATCTCTTGCTCAAAGAGGTCCTCAGGACATAGTATCTCAACAATAATTGCATCTCAAGCTATATCTTACAACATCTACTATCAACGATGGTACATTAAGTGTCACTATTCATGTCTTGTTTTTGACAAGGGCTTATGAGAGTTCTTTCATTACTCTAAAAGATCAATAGAAACATGAAATTGTCTAGGTGAATTATACATGTTGATGAATGACTTTTGTTTGACAAGTGCTCTACAGCTTTCACTCTCTATAACATTGGTATCTTCCTTGTTTATTTTTTGTCATTTTTTTTGGTAATTTCTTTTAATTGCATCTCTTTTTTTAGATTTGTTTTTAGTTCATCAAGGATAGCCATTGAACAGGAGACATCATGTAGCGTATCTCAAGAATAACTTGTCATTCTATTGTTTTAGTAGTTATGGTTTTTCCATTAGCATGCATCTTGGGCATTTAAGCTAACATCCCTCTCCACTCTCTCTCACTCTCTCTCTCTCTCTCTCTCTCTCTCTCTCTCTCTCTCTCTCTCTCTCTCTCTTTGCCTCTCTATCTCTTTTCTTCTTCTCTTTCCATTTCACCCAAAACCATGTTGAATGCTAGTTTAGTGGAGTAGAGTTCGTGGGGGTAGTGTTAAAGGTGAGTAGAGTCAGGGGAAAAAGTAGAGATCAACTAAAAATAGTGTCTAAGCTAGGTTAGGATCCTATCCAAGTGTTCTAACCTTCTTTGACAGGCAGAAGGGCTACTCACCGACCAAATCTACATCCCTACAGTGGTGCCGTTGTTGGGGATAGGTTTTCACTAACTAGTTTAGTGGTGTTTTTAGTTGTTTTTCCTTTTTTGGAGTGTTTTTAGGTGGATTTTGGGTAGAGTTAGCTTGTATTCTGTATTTTTGTATGCTTGAACTATTCACAGCCAGCAAAGGAGGTGTGAGAAGGTAGAGGAGGCCCTGAACAGTCTCTAAGGGCTTGACATCTAGCCAGAAACCTTGAAAATCCCAAAAAACACTCAAGTCTGTATTTGGAGAGAAAAGAGGCAAAACTCTCAGCAGATTCTGTTTTCTCCAAAACCAGTGGAAACCAATTCTCGCATGACTGGCAGCAGCTCCAGAAATCCTCAGCCTCGGTAGAGAGCATACTAGAGTGGCGCGGCTGAGATTTCGAAAGAATGCCCGGATCGAGATTGGAACTGGAGATGCTTCGGTCGAGATTTGACTGAATTGCTTCGGTTGAAATCTGACAGAAGTCGTCGATTGAGAGTTGAAGTGCAAACGTGGGCAAGATCTGACTATTATTTTTTTTTTTTTTTTTGGTAAACACCTGCGTCGTTCGAGATAATAATGGAGAGGCGACTTGGCTGAGATGGAACGCGAATGACTCGTCTGAGTTGGGACGCGAATGACTCGTCTGAGATGGGACACGAATGCCTTGGCTGAGTAGGGACGCGAATGACTCGGCTGAGATGAGATGCGAATGACTCGGCTAAGATAGGACATGAATGACTCTGTTGAATTGAAACGCGAATGATGTGCAGACGATGGGTGAACTGTGTGTAGAGGAGGAGGTCGAAAGATCTGAGAATGTATGTAGGACGTCTGAAGGGTGGTTGTAGGCCATTTTGAGTTGTGAACAAATCTTGAAATGTGGTACGTTTCTTGGATGGATCTGATAAGGGGTAGTGTTACAACATTGATCGTTTCATAATGTGAGTGGGCAAGCGACAACAGGCCAAATGTTTATAGATTCTCTACTTCAGAATCTGTTGGTTTTATTTGTTTCTTTCTCGTGTTCGTGTTCTATTTCATGTTTTAGAACAATTCTGAGGTTGGTTCTATCTTTTATCAGGTTTTGTGGGCATTCATTATGTGTTCTTGTTATTACAATGCCCAAACTAGGTAGAATGGACTGATTAACGTTGTAGTACAAAGGATACTCATGTTTGTCACTCTTGCACTGAAGCACATGCATAAACGACCACGATCAGTCAAGCATGCATGCCAAAATGTTCAACCATCAGATCAGCATGCAAATTCGTTGAATAGTAACTGAAATCCTACTCTAATACTACAAAAACGAGTCAAAATCAGATTCTAAACACTATTATACTTGCATAAATCCACAAAACAAAAAACAAAAAACTAATCTACAACATTTTAGAAGTCTAAGAATCAAGAAACCAACCAGTCTTTTGATTCTTGGACATCCCAAGAACATCAAGAATAGGGTTGTAATGAGATATGCAAGAACTACACTACAAACCCAGTCTATTTAGTTTACCTGAATGTTGATTCCTACATTAATCCACAAACAAGAAATGAAATCTAATCCACTCTAGGAAAACAGGAAATCTAATCCACTCTACGAACCACAACCACACAAAGGAGGGAAGGGCAAGATCATGAATGCATTCACTCAAGAGACAAGCATGATCAAGGAGCTCAATGGATGCACCAAAACTTGTGGAGGCTCTTCTCATTTCAGCATGGAGTAGGTACATTTGACAGAAAGCTCCTCTTACAAAGAGGGAGTCTCTTAAATAAGCAAGAGAGCTCCTTAGGTGGCATCCTAGTGGCATTTCCACATTACACAAATTACAAGTGGAATAATGCTCTCCACTAGGGGTCACCATCAAAAGGTGGCTCACTCTACTTTTTTTTAGAGAGGTCTACTTGCATTTATTACTTTGCCTAGAAATACTAGTTCCTACATGGTCATTCCATCTTCCGGGATTCACCATGAGGCTTACACAGTTCTTGCTTATCATTACTAACTAGTATTCCTCGGCTTTCATAATCGGTTCTCAGTCTTGCGTTCGTCTCATCTTCTTAGAGAACTCCTCGGTCTAAGGTGAGAGGTGCTCTTGGGTAGCTCTGACCGAGCATCTTGGGGATTCATCAGAATCAGCCAATAGTATAGAGAGAAACCAACAATCAATTCTCGGGTAGAGAGAGAAAACCAATTTGACTCAAAATGTAGAAAATCTCGTTAACTCCAAAAAACTCAAATACAAATGAACTTAGCATGCTCTCTGATAGGAACTCGAGGTAGGGAGTGTTTTTTTTTCATTGGATGATATAGCATGTGGTGCATCCAAAAGCTCTAAGAAAGTTGACACTCGACCTCCTCTTGAATAACATCTCAAAAGGTGTCCTTCCATCCAAAAAGCACTTGGCCACATATTTCACAAGTAATTAGCACACAACAAAGCTTGATCCTAGAATGGCTTATCAAGGTTAGCACTAAACCTCATGGCTTTGGCACTTTCACATAAAGTCCTATTCATCCTCTCGGCCACTCCATTTTGTTGTGGGGTCATTGGTGTTGTATACCCCCTCTTGATCCCATGCTATCACAAAAGCCCTTGAACTTGGTAGATATGTACTCTATACCATTGTCAGTCCTCAAGCATTTGATCCTTGTAGAAAATTGGTTCTATCTTGCATTCTTGAACTTGACAAAAGCATCATACACTTCATCTTTGCTCTTTGGTAGATAAATCCAACAAAATCTACTAAAATCATCAATGAAAGTTACATACATCCTAGCTCCACTATTTCTAATTGTAGTAATTCCATGAATATCTGAATGTACAACCTGAAAAGCCTTTCTAGGTCTTGATGTAGATCTAGTGTAAGGTACTCCATGTGACTTAGACAAAGCACAAGACTCACAAATATGATTCATGCTAGTTAAGGAACTTGGAAGACCTATCACAACCTTCTTTCTAGCCATTATCATCAATGACTTGACATTGAGGTGCCCCATCCTTTTATGCCAAACTTCTTGAATAGGTATCTGCTCTCTTGCAACACATCCAACTTGGTTAGCAATAACACAAGCATCTAGTTTGAACAGCTTCCTTGTCTTTTAACTTTTTCAATCAAGATATCCTTCTTTTTGATCATGCAAGCATCTCCATCAAACTCAACTTTGAGGCCTTTACTTAGCAATTGACTCACACTAAGTAAATTCTTGGTAATAGATGAAATGAACAAAACATCTTCCAAATGAACATATCTATTTTTAGAGAGAGAAATTGGAATTGTGCCAATCCCACTCACCATCATTGGCCATGTAGATCACCCTCTTGTCATCTCCATATGCCAACAAAGAAGTGAAGTACTCTTTGTAAAAAGTCATGTGTGAACTTGCTCCACTATCAATCCACCATTGATCTAGATCTCCATCATTAGAAAGCAAACATGAAGACATCACAAAAGCATCATCATTTGAATTTTGAGCTTCCAAATCATCCTCATCAAGAGTAAGATTACCTTGGTTGTCTCCTTGATATCGATCTCTCTTTTTCTTGTAGCACTCACTTGCAAAGTGTCCTTTGATGACACAATAGAAGCACTTGAGTTTTGATCTATCTTTCTTTTTGCCATTCGAAGAAGGTTCTCCTTGATCTTGTCCTTAGACCACTTACTTTTGCTTTTGCCCTTGAATTTCCTTTGATGAACATAGTCTCCTCTCCAACTTGAGATGTTGATGAAGATCCTAATCTGATCCTCAAGAGGGATTGGTTGTCATATTACTTGATCCATCAATCTACTTGAGATTAAGATCAATCTAGATCAATTCTAGACACAAAATCCTAACAAGAACAATCATTAATTGAAGGTAGGTGTACTTTCTGGTTTCACACATGTGAAACATTGTCTGAGTATGGACTCCAACTTGAAAATCAAGTACACATTGATAGAACCTCAAAACAATCAAAACAAATGTAGACAAATGGAGAGAATCACTCAAAATTGCTTCCAAAACCAAGATTGGTGTCTCACACTGATTATGGCCAAATGTGGCTCTATATATACAATAAGTGGGAGCTCGTGGTACTGATCATCCCTCTGATCCCACATGTTTGAAGGTGCTTTCTCATATGATGATTCATCATGCAAAACTGACACTTGGACAAAACCTTCTATTTTGAACACTTTTGGTCCATTTTCCTTCTATATGGAGATCTACTTGGAAATCTTCTAAAAGTCAAAATTTGCCTACTTCAGCTTATTCCACACATGTGAGTTTTCCTCTACACATGTGATATGACACCTAACCAAAGGATGTGGCTCATGCAATCAATAGATTGATGCCATGTGTCATATTCTAGAAAATTGGTTTTTGGCCTTTTTAGCCACTAGAACTTGAATTAAATCATATGTACAACCTATATGATTATGGTACATGACAAGTACATTATTTTCACACGTGGGAACAGGCTCCACACATGTGTGTTTATCTATATACAATATTTTTGGCCTCTACCAAGTTTATTTTTGCATTTTTCACAACTTGAAGCCTATATTCTTCATTGATCAAGATCTCTTGAAGATCCATCAAACTTCGCAAAGTTCTTTGAATAGAAAGACTTTCAACAATGTTAGAATGAGCATCCAACAATCCATTAAGAATAACTTGAACAAGCTCTTAGGGTGTCCTCAAAGGATCTTTCATCTCCCTTATTAGGATCTTTTACAATATGCTCCATAGGTGTGTCTATGCTCTTACAAATCTCCATAGGTGTGTCTATGCTCTTACAAATCTCCATATGAAACTTTTTCAACATTGATAGAGCATATCTATATTGACTTATGAAAGCATAATCATGAAAAAGATCAATCTCTAGGCATAGTATGTAGTGTCGCTCTCCTAGATCTTGCATTTTGAACTCACTACCAAGTGTACTTCTAGTTTCATCTACTATATTCATCCAACTTCCACATAAGATAATGTCATCTACATAAATGATTAGAACGACAAGATCATTATCAACAATCTTCAAGTACATGGAAGGATCATAGTCACTTAGGATAAATCCAAGTGAGTTGAGAAATGAATTGAGTCTTGCATACCATGATCTTGGGGCTTGCTTAAGCACATATAGACTTTTGAAGAGTAGGCAAACTCTGGATTCTTCACCATGCTTGATGTAGCCTTGTGGTTGCTCCATATATATCTCCTCCTCAAGGTAACCATTAAGAAAGGCATTAGAGACATCCAATTGGAACATCTTCCACTTGAAGTAGCAAGCGATACAGATGATGATTCTTATACTCACCATCTTTGCAACGGGTGCAAATGTTTTTTCATAGTCAAGGCCTTCAACTTGAGGAATTCCTTTTGCACATAGCCTTGCTTTGAGCTTGTTGACGGTGCCATAATTATTATACTTGATTCTAAACACCCATTTGCATCCAATAATATGCTTGTTGGATGGTGGATCCACTAGCTCCCAGGTCAAAGCTTCCTACTCTTGTTGCATAGCTTTGTACCACTTCTTTGATTGGAGTGCATCTTGGACACTTATTGGTTCTTCATGAGAGATAAAGAATGCATAATTGGTGGATTCAACATCCACTTGCTATCCAATCCACAAAAATATCTTGGGTTACAAAAGAAGATATCCTACCAATCTCACCAATGTAGAAAAATCAACATCTACACACAAAATGAGATGCAAACTCTTATAGAACTTGATCAAACATGAATCAAATGATAAAGTACTGTTGCTATCCATACAAAACCATAAAGATACTGTATTTCAGACGTGTGGATCCAAAAATAACAAACATAGATCATTCTTCACATAGAATTCCATACAATCACAAGTATAGTGCACCAATGGATAGTAGAACTACGTTGCTCAAAAAACTATCCTAGATAGTTTGTTCAGGATACTACCATTGTCAATGGTTATCCTTTGTATAAATGAAGCAATAATTGTGTGTGAAATCAGAGCATGCACATATGCATTCACATAGCAGAAAAAGAGAGAGAGATCACCATTGCTTTATTCCATAAACTTGTACACTACAATACGAGAGGAATTCAGTACGTGAGAGAGAGATAGAGGTTACATCTCTTCATAAAAGACCTCAGCCTATTTCACATTGGGATGGGCCCAAAATATATCAAACTTGACTTTAGGCACATTGGGCCTTTACCACATTTATCTATTACATTTCAAATATGTCTATAAATAACAAAGTGGCATTGCCCATGAATAGTAATTCTAACACCCTCCCTCAATAACAGCTCTGTTAGAGGTGTTACTTCATGCTTAACCAAGTACATCACAATGAAAGTAAATTATACTCCTAACTCTACAAATGTGGCATTTATGCTAGCAATTAGTGCCTCCAACCGGGTGAGTGGTTGTGTAGTATTGGGCTTCGATCCAATGGGGAGAGGGTAAACATGATGATAGAAGTGGTATTCTAGGTTTGCTAAGGTTGTCAATCTTAGTTTTGGATATGCTCGTGAAATAGTCTAGATTTGTGTGGCGTTCATCTTTGTTGCTTTTCTTCCATTTGTTCTTTTCTAGGGTTGGTTTATTCATGCTTATCTAGGCATTCTTGGCTCTAGATCTTCTTCTCTTGAGGTTGATCCTCTCAAGGGAGGTGAACGGTGAAAGAATTCCTACCTACAGATCTTAATGATCACTTCATGGTTTTCTTAATGAAAGGGAGAAGAGAGAGAGAGAGAGAGAGAGAGAGAGAGAGAGAGAGAGAGAGAGAGAGAGAGAGAGAGAGAGAGAGAGAGAGAGAGAGAGAGAGAGAGACACACACACACTCAAAAGTAAAACTGATAGAGTGTTATTAGGAAGATTAGGAGGAGAGCAATACAAAGAAAATGGTTCACTCTTATAGATTTGAGAGGTGAGCCCCCATCACTATGATTGGCTACTGAAGTTCCATTAGGATCATGATCTTGACCGTCAAGATCACTTTGTGTTTTTTGAGGAAAAGTTGTGTTTCCCAACTTAAGAGCTTTACAAAAGCTAAGTTTAAAATACCTTATTGAATAATTGTGCTCCATGGCACTTATTAGCCTAAGGCCCAATGTTGGACTCACACATGCAAGATGCCAATTAGTCGCCTATTTCTAATACTGCTGACTCTCTACTTCTACTGTGTAGTGTTTGGGCAGAAGCCTGTTGCCATATTCTAGAATATTCCATGTCATACTTAGAATTGGAAAACAATGAGTTGTTAGCCAAACTTTGAACTGAGAGGTTCTCACAAAATATGATTGGATTCTTCTTAGAATCCAGTAAGTGAAGATTCAAGAGCATCCTTTTGATCCAAAGCATTTCTTTGGTGCATGTAGTCAATGCTTTGTACTCGGCCTCAGTTGAAGATAATGAGATAGTTGGTTGCTTTGAAATCCATGAGATATTTCCATCCCCTATGAAAATAGCATATGCCAACCTGCAAAGTCTGAATTTGAAAATCCATAAAGGTTAGGTGTAGATCCACCATACATGATGCCAAAATCTCTAGATTCTAAGATATATCTCAATACTCCTTTTCCTATCTTCCAATGAGACTCACTAGGATCATGCATGAATTGACTTAATCTACCAAAACTATAGCTTAGATCTGGTCTTGTGATGGTTAGATATATAAGAGATCCTATTAGCTTTCTATATAGAGTAATGTCCTTGAAGAATCTTTCATTAGCTAGCTTTACATTTGATTCCATAGGTGTAGAAACAAATTTGCATTCATTCATATGAAATCTTTTGAGAATAGAGTTAGCATATTTCTCTTGACTTATAAAAGTAGCTTAAGAAGTCCTACTTCTAAGAAATAGTGCAAATAACCAAGCTCATGAATCTCAAACTCATTCTTGAGAGCTATCTTGATATCATCTATATCTTGCTTATTACCGCCACTTAAAATTGTGAAGATTATCAAAATATTATCTTCCTATCTCGAGTTTGGGGTCATGTCGATGATGATTTCCACAAAAAATCATGTTGTACATAAAAGGAGTGTGAATTGAGCACATATCCTTCTAGTGTAGCTCGGATTTGAGTTAGATAGGTTCAATTATGATGACATGCAGATGTTTAGATAGCATGCAAAGTCTTATTGTATGCATGCAAGCCACATGCAATCAGTGCATGCAACATGCAAAGTAGGACCAGTGATCTACACATGTCTAGGCAGTTTTATTAGTTGACATGCAGTACATGCAACATACATCCATGCAGTTACACACGTGGATCTATGGTAGGTGAATTAGTTCAGTTAAGTGGACTTTCCATGCAACTCCACTGTAGGAATTCGAGTCTCTCTCATGTAGGAAAAGTTGGGCATGTTTTGCCACATTGTGAATATTGAGATTTTGGTGTTTTGGATCCATTCTCTCTCTACCTGAGGTTTGTATTCTTGATTTTCTCTCTCTACCCAAGAGCAGCCTCTTTTTCCCAAGAGTTAGATTTTTTCATCTGATGTATGCCATTGTTCTCTTGCAGTTTTATGAGTTGACATGCAGTACATGCAACATACATGCATGCAGTTACACATGTGGATCTATGGTAGGTGAATTAGTTCAATTAAGTGGACTTTCCATGCAACTCCACTGTAGGAATTTGAGCCTCTCTCATGTAGGAAAAGTTGGGCATGTTTTGCCACATTGTGAATATTGAGATTTTGGTGTGTTGGATTCATTCTCTCTCTACCTGAGGTTTGTATTCTTGATTTTCTCTCTCTACCCAAGAGCAGCCTTTTTTACCCATACTGAACACTTAGAATTATTTCTGACATTCATTTCTCATAGTGAAGAGTTAGATTTTTTCATCTGATGTATGCCATTGTGCTCTTGCCTTAGAGCTTTCAAGCATACTGTTCTTTGATCAATCTTGTGCAATCACATCACCTCAGTAAGATCCTGTAGGGTATGTGGTGAAGTGCACACGTGCTAAAAACTTCACATGGTATCAGAGCTTCATGCTTTGAAGAGGTGAGGGTGTATACATCAGATCATCAGTGTTTTTGCTTGCAGGAACTCGGATTTGGGAGAGGGATTCAAACTCGCTGAGAAACAAGCAATCTGAGGACCATAAGTGGATCAAATCAAGGCTGATCTGATCCAGCAAAGCTCTGTACGGACAGAGAGCCCACACGTGTGAAATCAGCCCTCATAAATGAGTGCTACTTCTCAAGGAATGATCCAAATTTGATGTTCTATAGCTTGTTGGATAGGTATTGAAGAGTAGAATGTGTTGTTTTTGTTTCTAAATCAATCTAATTTGTTTTTAGAAGATTTTTAGGCAATCAGATAGTTTGAGAGGGTACTCAACTCATGGGATATGTCAAAGTGAGCACACATCTGTCTTTGTCACCATTTTCATCAATTTTCACTGTCAATCATGTAGAATTGGATAGAAGTGAGTGTTTTGAGGTCTTAGACTTTTCATTTCACACATATTATTGTTTTTTAGTTGAAAGTAAGTTCCTAGAGAGTTTATCAGTACTTTGAAACTCATGGGAGAGATAGACTTCTTGCTTGCATGTGCTTCTTCTTTTGTGACTGAAGCAAGATCCAAATTCAAGATAGATTGATTTTCTGTATTGAGAGTTTGTTCTCACATCTATTACTAGATTTCATAGGGTGGATCAACATCTGTGTTAGATCCTAGATTGATATAACAAGCAACATCCTTTGAACTCCATTTTTTTATCATTACTAGAATTTCTCACCAAGAAGATGTCTTCATCTGGTTCACATTTCTTAGAGCACAGTGAGAGATTAACATCTTCCAATTATGCAATGTGGAAGATCAGAATGGAATCATTGTTGATTCTACGGGATGTAATGGATATTGTGAGTGGAGCTAAAGAAGAACCTCCTGCACCTAATGAAGCTGCAGAATTCCACAAAAGAACTAGAATTGCCCTTCATTTTATAAAAATGAATGTTAGTAATAAAGTGTTAAGAGAGATCAGTACATGCACCACTGACAAGGAAGCTTGGGATACTCTAAAGGCAATCTATGAAATCAAAAATATTTCTAGATTGCTTACACTTAGAAACCAAATATTTCTAAGTTATCAGAGAGTAGATGAGAGTGCTTCATCATATGTCATGAGAGTTAAGGATCTTCATCAAGAGTTAGCTGGTAATGCTCTTAAGAACACTGAACTTGTTCAAGTAGTCCTAAATGGAATTAGAGATGAGTATGACAATATTGTGTAGACTTATGCTGTCAGGGAGGATCTTCCATCCTTGGAGACATTGCAAGGTATTCTCATTGCTGAAGAAAGTAGGCAAGAGAACAAGATGTTGAGGATCAACAGAATTTCATTGAAAGATGGTGGAGATGACAAAGCACTCTTCATCAGAGACAAGTCAAGAGGCAAGGGCAAAGGACAACAACACTTCAATAAGGACAAAGCCAAAGAAAGTGGCGAGGATCAGTCCTCACAAGCTGCAACATCTAGTGGCAAGAAGAAGCTGTCAAGATCAAGTGTTTTTTTTGTGGCAAGAAAGGACACTATGCATCAAACTGTTTCAAGAAGAAGAACCAATCTAAGCAAGCTAACCTTACTAATGAGGATGAGTGTGAGGGTGTAGAGAGTGAAAGAGAGGATTCACTAATGATGTCTATCTTTTCATCTTTTCCTTTTAAGAATGAAGAAGTCTGGTGGATAGATAGTAGGGCTAGTTCCCATATGTCTAGTTCCAGGAACTCTTTCACTAATCTCATGCCATATCTAGGTACAAAAAGATCAATCTATATTGCTAATGATGTTGAGTGTAGGATTGAAGGAATAGGAAGTATTCCATTGCATGCATCATCATCAAAATTCTTTTGCTTACTTGATGTACTGTATGTACCTAGATTGACCCAAAATCTCATTAGTGTAGGACAATTTTTTATACTGGATTGGATGTCAAGTTTCAAGTTGACAAGTGTATAATCTCAAGAGAAAATAAAGTTATTGCTAGAGGATCTAGAATTGGTAACTTGTACAAACTAGATTCTAGGGAGAGTGCTAACATTTCAGATATTGCTTATGAGACCAAGGTGTTAAAACTGAAAAACAATCCATATTGATTTCTTGGCTTGCTACAAATGTTGTACCATGCAAGTATATAGCTCATTAATGCAAAATGCCAAGTTTGGCCTACATAGAACTTGAGCTACATGGTTATGTATTATCTAGTTTGATAAATGCAACTTGCATATAGTTTGTAGACATAGAATTAGCATGATTATGCTTGTAGAAACTTGTGGCAACTCACATGCTCTAATTGTAAGTGATCCATAGTGACATGCAAGGGATGGACAAAGTTTAATGGACACATGCATGATGATTTGGACATTTCTAGTCAGAACTAGTACACTTGTAAAAAGTTGGTAGAATTTCATGCATGACAAGTGACAAATGTCACATAGACTCTAGATGTCACTTTAGATGTAATTTTGGAATGGATAGATATGGTTCTACCTCGAGCTACCTCAATCTCCATAAATATGTGTAGCTCTCTACACAATCCATGATGAAGAACCAAAGTTTTGTAGCTATCTCATGCCATTTTGGATCTAAACAAATATTGCTTGTTATCTCTCTAGCTCTCTCTCTCTAACTCGCATTGAGGCTAATGCTAATACACTGAAATCGTGTATTTTTATTCATTCTTTGATTCATTGCTATTATATTCTGTTGATTAGCATGCTAGATTGTGGATTAGCCATTTCTTCTGAACTAGATTTTGTTGATCAATCTAGAATCAGGTTATAGTGCCAATCACAAAGCTTAATTAACATCAGTCACTCTTGTGAATATTCCCCACACGTGTGAATTTTGGAAATTTTGTCATGGTATCAGAGCCACATTAAACTTTGCATGCTAATTGTACAAGAAATTGAGAGTTAAATCAAGCAAAAAAGCAGTTTTGCACTCTTTCTAACCTTTCTCTGAAGTGTATTTGGATCAAATCGGACTTGAACCGAATTTTTAGACCTGAATTGAGGTAGTACGGAATTCTTGAATTCCGCGCATGTGAAAATCAGAGTTTTTCAGTCCCTTTGTTCTCCTTACTTATAGATCCAAAGATAGCAATGTTATAGCTTGATGGAAAGCATTTGATCTGTACTTTTCATAGAAATCAAAATCAAATCAATCTGCTGTGTCTAGTAAGAGTTATAAGCTCTTAAAAAGGATAGGGATAGGTCCAAAATCCGAGTGACAGCATTTTGATTTGATTCCATTATACTTTGTTCTGAATCTATTGTTTTGAGAATCCAACACAAGAAACTGTAAATCAGGACTGAGTTTGAAGTATTTGAACACCCTTTGAGCCTTCTGAGTGTCAATAGTGTTTTCTTTTGAAGCATTTCACACGTGCCAAAAGTAGAATTCAAACCAGCCAAAGTGTCTCAAACCACTTTTTGTGTCTGAACTAGGAAACTTGTCTTGTGGAATATTTGAGATTCATGTCAAATATAGTTGCAAGTGTTTCACATAGGAAGGTAGTTCAACCTTGAAAATACCTACAGTGAAGAGAGCAGCAACTCTAAGTTTGATAGGAACAAGCTCAAACATATCTCAATCCAATAACTAAGAAGTCTTCATTATAATGGCATCTCAGGGAGGATATCTTCTAGAAGCCAACAAAAGACTAAACACTTCTAATTACTCAATTTGGAAGTTAAGAATGGAGTCTGTTTTGATTCTCCAGGATGTTATGGATATTGTGCTTGGTGTTGAGGAGGAGCCTCAAGGACAAGTTGAAATTCCTAAATATAAGAAGAGAGCTAGAATGACTCTACATTTCATTAAGATGAATGTATCTAATGAAATTTTGAGAGAGATAAGGTTCTTGCACTACAGCCAAAGAAGCTTGGGATGCACTAAAGACCATCTATGAAGCAAAGAATACTTCTAGAATACTCACTCTTAGGAATCATATTTTCCAAAGTTTCCAAAGAAGTGAAGAGAGTGCATCTAACTATGTTTTGAGAGTTAAAGATTTACATAGAGAGCTTTCTTGTGTTGGTGTTACCATTAACCAAGTTGAGCTACTTCAAGTCATACTGAATGGCTTGAGAGATGACTATGATAATCTTGTTCAGTCTTTTGCTATTAAGGAGGAGTTACCTAATCTAGAAACTCTCCAAGGAATTGTTATTTCTGAAGAATTTAGACAAAGCTATAAACTCTCGAGGATGAACAAACTAGAACATGGTGGAAGTGACAAAGCCCTCTTTGTCAAAGGCAAGTAGAAAGGAAGGAGTAAGAAACAATTCTCTCAAGCATACAACAAATACAAAGCCAAAGATCGAGATCAAGATGGTGAAGAGGCTGAAACATCTCATCCCTCTAACTCAAAAACCAAGAAGAAGAAGTGCTTCTTTTGTGGAAAAAAGAGACACTATGCCTCTAATTTTTTTTTAAGAAGAAAAACCAACTCAAGCAAGCTAATCTCTCCAAAGAGATTGAAGAAGATTCTGTTGCAAGTGATGGAGAAGGATCACTTATGGTGTCCAGTTTTTCTTCATCACCTTTCAAGAAAGATGGAGCTTGGTACATAGACAGTGGAGTCTCTTCACATATGTGTTGTTCAAAGGAGTCATTTGACTCAATCTTACCTTTCAAAGGACTCAAGAGGTCTATTTACACAGCTAATGACCATGAGTGTCCAATGGAAGGAATTGGTAGCATTCCATTGAAACTTGCTTCTTCAAAAGTTCTTGCACTTCCTAATGTTCTTCTTATTCCAAAACTCACAAAGAACTTAATTAGTGTGGGTTTGTTGCCTGATAATGGTTGTGATGTAAAATTCAACTCCAATACTTGTTTTATCAAGAAAAAAGATGAGATCCTTGCTGATGGAACTAGATGTGGTGGAATTTTTAAATTGAATTCTTATGAGAATGCAAACCTTTGTGAAGTTGCTTTGTTATCTAAGGAGGAGCTATGGCATAGAAGGTTGGGACATCCTAACTTTACATCTATGTCTTCTATGGTTAAGAAGGAGAAGGCTATTGGTCTTCCAAAATCTCTATCTAAAGATTTCAAACCTTGTGAGGCTTGTGCCATTGCAAAGTCACACAGAAATCCATACCAGAAGTCTTTTATAAAGACTACTTATCCATTGGAACTCATACATTCAGATGTACATTTTTTCTCTTCTGAAAGTATTGGTGGTGCAACATATTTTGTCACCTTTATTGATGACTTTACTAGATACACTTGGTTGTATCTACTTTCTTCAAAGGCTATAGTTTTTTACCACTTCCTTATCTTCAAAGCTTATGTAGAAAAACAGTTTTTTTGCAAAGTTAAAGCTTTAAGATGCAATGGAGGAGGTGAATATATCTCCAACAAGTTTCATAATTATTGTGAAGGTGAAGGAATAAAGAGAGAATTTTCTTGTGCCTATTCTCCATCCCAAAATGGAGAAGCTGAGAGGAAAAACAGATCTTTATGTGAATGTGCTAAGGCAATTTGATTAGCAGTTTCTTTGCCTATTGAATATTGGGGTGAAGCTATAAATTATGCAAACTATTTGTGCAATAGATTACCTCACAATGCTCTTGCTGGAAAAACACCTTTTGAAGTCTTGTTTCAGAAGAACCCTAAGGTAGATCACCTTAGAGTTTTTGGTTGTACTTACTTACAGGATCTATGTTCCCTCTACCTCAACTACAATTGAGAGTAGAGATGTGATATTCCATGAAGATCAAAAATACATTCTTGAGAAGGCCAAGTTCAAAGATATTCACAAAGATACTCCAATCATCACCCTTGAAGATCATCGTGGAGAGATGGGGCCGAGATTTGAGGAGGAGTCACCTCGAATTTTTTCACCAAGGAGATCTCAAAGAGAAAGCCTAGAAGGCTTACCTATGAAGATAGAGGAAAGCAAGTGGAAATCAGCTCCACTAATTGTGCCTATTTTATGTCTCATGAGAAGCCGAAGGATGTATATGCTATCAACTCAAAGGAATGGTACCTTGCCATGAAGGCAGAATATGATGCTTTGATGGCCAATAATACATGGGAGCTTGTGGATCTTCCATCCAACAAGCATACCATTGGTTGCAAATGGGTTTGAGTCAAGTATAATCAAGATGGCACAATCAACAAGTACAAGGCTAGGCTTTGTTCTAAAGGCTTTTCTTATGTATATGGACTTGATTATGAGGAGACCTTTGCCCCAGTTGCAAAGATGGTGTCAATTAGAATCATAATTTCTCTTGCTTGTTTTTTCAATTGGCAAATTCTTCAACTAGATGTTTCTAATGCATTTCTAAATGGCTATCTAGAAGAAGAGATCTATATGGATCAACCTATTGGGTTCATCCATGATGAGGGAAAAGTTTGTTTGCTTTTCAAAAGTTTATATGGATTAAAGCAAGCTCCAAGGTCATGTTATTCTCGACTTAACACCTTTCTTGAGTCACTAGAATTTAATCTTAGTAGCTATGATCCTTCCTTATATGTCAAGTTTTTTGATAAAGATATTGTCATCCTTCTTATTTATGTTGATGATATCATTCTGACAGGAAGTTGTATCAAGTTAGTTGAGGAAACCAAGATTGCACTTGGAAAAGAGTTCAAGATGCAAGTTCTTGGAAAAATTCACTATATTCTAGGATTAGAGATTGACTTTCTTAAAGATAAAACTTTTGTATGTCAATCTAAGTATGCTCTTTCAATGTTAAAAAAGTTCAATATGTTGAATTGTAAGAATATAGAATATGGAGCAAAATGTAAAGGACTCTAACAGAGGTGATGAAAGATCCTTCGAGGACATCACACTTTTTAGAAGTCTTATAGGCTCCTTAATTTGGCTCACAATAACTATACCTGACATAAGCTTTAGTGTTCATAAGTTGAGCCAGGCTATGAAAAATCCATCAGTTTATCATTGGAAAAAGGCCAAGAGAGTGCTTAGATATATATCTTCAACTTTTGATTTTGGTTTATTGTATAAAAGTGAAGATCTTTCTATTGTTGCTTATTCTGACTCAGATTTTGCAAGTGATAGAGCAGATCGAAAATCTACAAGTGCTTATGTCATATATCTTGGAGGAAACTTGATATCTTGGCTTTCCAAAAAGCAAGATACTGTATCACTCTCATCATGTGAAGCTGAGTACAAGGCGCTCACTACAACAACAAAGGAAGTGCTTTGGATCAAGAGGTTACTAGTGGAGCTAAACATAATTATGGGAGAAAATATACCTATGATCATGTGTGACAACATTTCAGCTCAAGCCCTTGCCAACAACCCAATATTCCATGCAAGGAGCAAGCATATCGAAGTTGCACATCACTTCGTGAGAGAGAAGCTCATTGAAGGTGAAATCAAATTGGAGCACATCGACACATCATCTTGCATTGCAGATATGCTCACCAAACCTTTGAGCAAAAGTTCCTTCAACAAGCATAGAGCCAACCTTGGAGATATACCAAGATCCATGTTCAAATCAATATAGATCATTTTTAGGAGGAGTGTTAAAATTGAAAAACAATCCAGATTGATTTCTTGGCTTGCTACAAATGTTTTACCATGCAAGTATATAGCTCATTAATGCAAAATGCCAAGTTTGGCCTACATAGAACTCGAGCTACATGGTTATGTATTATCTAGTTTGATAAATGCAACTTGCATATAGTTTGTAGACATAGAATTAGCATGATTATGCTTGTAGAAACTCGTGGCAACTCACATGCTCTAATTGTAAGTGATCCATAGTGACATGCAAGGGATGGACAAAGTTTAATGGACACATGCATGATGATTTGGACATTTCTAGTCAAAACTAGTACACTTGTAAAAAGTTGGTAGAATTTCATGCATGACAAGTGACAAATGTCACATAGACTCTAGATGTCACTTTAGATGTAATTTTGGAATGGATAGATATGGTTCTACCTCAAGCTACCTCAATCTCCATAAATATGTGTAGCTCTCCACACAATCAATGATGAAGAACCAAAGTTTTGTAGCTATCTCATGCCATTTTGGATCTAAACAAATATTGCTTGTTATCTCTCTAGCTCTCTCTCTCTAACTCGTATTGAGGCTAATGCTCATACACTGAAATCTTGTATTTCTATTCATTTTTTGATTCATTGTTATTATATTCTGTTGATTAGCATGCTAGATTGTGGATTAGCCATTTCTTCTAAACTAGATTTTGTTGATCAATCTAGAATCAGGTTATAGTGCCAATCACAAAGCTTAATTAAGATTAGTCACTCTTGTGGACATTCCCCACACGTGTGAATTCTGGAAATTTTTTCACAAGGTTTTACAGGAAGCTCTGTGGCACAAGAGATTGGGTCATCCCAATTTCAAAGCCATGCAATCTATGGTCAAAGAAGGAAAAGTTATTGGTCTACCAAAGAGACTGTCAAAGGAGCTTCTATCTTGTGAAGCTTGTGTGCTGACAAAGTCACATAGAAGGCCTTTTCTTAGATCAAGTATCAAGACAAAGCGACCATTTGAACTTGTACACTCTGATGTTCATTTCTCATCAACTAAGAGCAAATGAGGAGCCAACTGCTTTGTCTCTTTTGTAGATGATTATACAAGATATTCTTGGATCTATATGTTGTCTTTCCTTTCAACTTAAAATCTTTAAGAAGTGATAGTGGAGGAGAGTACACTTCCAATAAGTTTAAAGACTTTTGTGAGAGAGAGGGTATTCAAAGAGAATTTTATTGTTCATATACTCCTTAGCAAAATGGAGTTGCTGAGAGAAAAAATAGAACTTTGTGTGAATGTGCAAAAGCCATTAGGCTAGAAGCTTCTCTGCCTAAAGAATTTTGGGGAGAGGCAGTTGCATGTGCAACTATCTTTGTAATAGGCTTCCAAATCTTGCAATAGGAGAAAAGACACCATTTGAGATGTTGTATAAGAAAAAGCCTAAGGTAGATCATCTTAGGATCTTTGGCTGTGAATGCTTTGTGAATGTGCCTCTAGAAACTAGGAAGAAGGAAGATCCTAGTGCAGTAAAAGAAATTTTTGTAGGATATGCATCCACTAAAAAAACATACAAGATTTATTTGCCCTCTACTGACAAGAATGTTGTTAGTAGAGATGTGATCTTCCATGAAGATCAAAAGTTTAACTTGGATGATGCACAGATCAAGGAGACTCATGCAAGATCTACAATCATCAATCTTGATGTTGTTCAAGAAGAGGTGAGGCCGAGGCTTGAGGAGGAGCAAATTCAAACTACCACACCAAGAAGATCTACACGAGCAAGATCTGAGACAAGGAGGCTCACATATGATGAAGAAGGAAGGCAAGTGAAAGGTGAAACTTCCTATCATGCACTTTTTATATCAGATGAAGAACCTAAGGATGTCCAAGAAGCTTTTTAATCCAAGGAGTGGGTTGAAACAATGACCCAAGAATTGGAAGCCTTGATATCAAATAACACGTGGGAGCTTGTGGAGCCACCAAACAACATGCATGTGATTGGATGTAAGTGGGTATTTTGAATCAAGTATAATCATGATGGATCAATCAATAAGTATAAAGCAAGACTTTGTGCCAAAGGCTACTCACAGATCAAAGGTCTTGACTATGAAGACACCTTTGCACCAGTTGCAAAGATGGTAACAATTCGAATACTCATGTCTCTTGCATGTTTTCACAAATGGAGTATGTTCCAGCTTGATGTTTCTTGTGCATTTCTCAATGGTTACCTTGAGGAGGAGATTTATATGGAGCAGCCTCCAGGTTTTGTGAAGGAAGGTGATGAGTTAAAAGTTTTTCTTTTGTTCAAAAGTCTGTATGGACTGAAACAGACACCAAGGTCTTGGTATGCAAGACTCCATTCCTATCTCATATCACTTGGATTTTGTCTAAGTGAATATAACCCTTCTCTGTGTTATAAGTTTGTAGATAACTTTGTAATTATTCTTCTCATCTATGTAGATGATATCATTCTTTTTGGAAACAATGAGAAGTTAGTTGAAGAAACTAAGCATGCACTTGATACTGAGTTTAAGATGCAGGGCTTAGGAGTTCTTCACTATATTCTAGGCGTTGAAATAGAGTTTTGGAAAGGTCATGCATTTATAAGCAAAAGTAAATATGCACTTTCCATGCTCAGAAAATTCCATATGAAAAACTGTAAAGGCATAGATACACCTATGGAGCACACTGTAAAAGTTCCTATTAAAGATGATGAAAACTCATTTGAGGACATCACTCTTTATAGGAGTCTTATTGGCTCATTTATTTGGTTAACAGTGACTAGGCCTGATCTAAGCTTTTGTGTTCATAAGCTAAGTCAACACATGCAGGATCCAAAGTTATATCATTGGAAGTTGGCTAAAAAAGTCTTGAGGTATATATCTTCTACCTTGAATTATGGACTATTCTATAAAGGAGAAGATCTGACTTTGATTGCTTTTTCAGATTCAGATTTTGCAGGGGACAGGTTGGATAGGAAATCCACAAGTGCTTACTTTATATTTCTTAGAGGAAATTTGGTTTCTTGGCTATCAAAGAAGCAGGCAACTATTTTCTTATCATCCTGTGAAGCAAAATACAAATCTCTTACAACCACAACAAAGGAGGTTTTATGGATCAAAAGGCTACTTTTGGAGCTAAAGTGTTATGCAGATGGAGATTTACCAATTATCAAGAATGATAACATTTCTGCTCAGGCTCTTGCAAATAATCCAGTCTTTCATGCAAGGAGCAAGCATATTGAAGTGGCTCATCATTTTGTAAGAGAAAAAGTCATTGGGAGAGAGATCTCATTGGAGCATGTTTCATCTTCAAATTGTGTTGCAAATCTTCTCACCAAACCTCTGCTCAAAAATATTTCTATGAAGATGAGGTCTAATCTTGGCCTAATTTCAAAGTCTATGTTGATAGGAACATAAATTTTAAGGAGGAGTGTGAAGATTATTAAAATATTATCTTCCTATCTCGAGTTTGGGGTCATGTCGATGATGATTTCCACTAAAATTCATGTTGTACATAAAAGGAGTGTGAACTGAGCACATATCCTTCTAGTGTAGCTCGGATTTGAGCTAGATAGGTTCAATTATGATGACATGCAAATGTTTAGATAGCATGCAAAGTCTTATTGTATGCATGCAAGCCACATGCAATCAGTGCATGCAACATGCAAAGTAGTTTCAGTGATCTACACATGTCTAGGCAGTTTTATGAGTTGACATGCAGTACATGCAACATACATGCATGCAGTTACACATGTGGATCTATGGTAGGTGAATTAGTTCAGTTAAGTGGAGTTTTGATGCAACTCCATTGTAGGAATTCGAGTCTCTCTCATCTAGGAAAAGATGGGCATGTTTTGCCACATTGTGAATATTGAGATTTTGGTGTTTTGGACTCATTCTCTCTCTACCTGAGGTTTGTATTCTTGATTTTCTCTCTCTACCCAAGAGCAGCCTCGTTTTCCCATACTGAACTCTTTCAAGCATACTGTTCTTTGATCAATCTTGTGCAATCACAACACCTCAATAAGATCCTTTAGGGTGTGTGGTAAAGTTCATATGTGCTAAAAACTTCACAAAAATAATGTCATCCACATAAATTAAGAGCATAGTAACATCATTACCATTTAAACTAGAGTGAATGATCATACTCACTAATAATGAAGTTTTGAGAGAGTAAAAAAGTGTTAACCTTAGCAACCAACTCCTTGGAGCTTTGCTTAAGCCCATACGAGTGCAACTTTTTGTTGAGCATTTCTCAATGAGCACGTCATGCAAGCAAATTTTGATGAACATTCTTGTACAGGCGCAAGCACCTTTCGAGTACTTTTGATTTTCTTCAACAATATGAGCATTTCACATCAATCTTCTAAAAAAGAGACATTTATGCAAGAACACTATGGTTGGCTAGCTTAATTTATTCACAAAATCATATCTATTGTTACAAAGATGAGCAAATCTATGGAATTAAGAGAAGTAATGACTAGTACATATATAACTAATAAAGCTCTCCTTTAGACCTTTGTACTATTAAATTGGAAATCCAACCCATGTCGACGTTGACAGTCCACCTACTCCTGTACATACATTCACTGTAAAAATAACGGGCACCTACTGTAGGATGGGTGTAGTTAATTAAGTGCATTAATGTCAGTTTTTGATGTACAAATTATCTAACTTCCAATCATCAAGAAAGACCTGCATTGGAGTCAACGCACTGATCAGGTTATCATCCTGCACTTCCGCTGCTAATCTTGATTCTAATATCCGACATGGTATCAGAGTGGGTGGCTCAATAATCTACAATTTTCATTGCAAATTCAGTCTCGTTTCTACCAAGACCTCATATCAGCACGTGCATAGCCAACAATAATCCTCTATTGTTGTTTCTACCAACAATATCGATACTATACTAGAATGGATTCTACATCTAGCTCTTCTCCCATTGACAAGCTCAATGGAGAGAACTACCATATCTAAAAGTTCAAGATGGGAGTTGTTCTTTTAGCCAAGGAGTTTTGAGACATTGTTGATGGTACTAAAATCAAGCCAAAGGCTAATGCAGCTAGCATCACCAAATGGAGACAACACAAGGCATTTTTTTAATCACATTGAACATCAATGACTCCCATATCCGATCTGCACAGACCGCTAACAATGCTTGGGACATCTTAGCAACTCTCTATGACATCTGAGATGTCAGTTCTAAACTCCATCTGAGAAAGAAATTCTTCACCTTGAGGATGTCTGATGTAGACACTATTTTCAGCCATCTCAATACATTCAAAAACCTTATGGAGTAGATGACTGCAACATGATCGAACAATGAAGATTCAAATGCAGTGATGACTCTTTGTGCGAGTCTCCTTCATGCCTATGAAACATGGATCATGGCTATTCTGACCCAACAACATCTAACTTTGTCTAAAGTCATCTCGATGCTGGTACAAGAGGAGATAAAAAAAAATGCTTCCTCCTCAGGCTCAGGCTCAGGATCAGATCCTCAGGCTCTATACATAAAAAAAAATCAGAGGTTCATATCAAAGAAATTCACAAAATCTGATTATTCAGAAAAAAGAGCAATATGCAGTCAGGATCGAATTTTGGCTCAGGGTCAAATGCTGGCCTAAGGTCGAATTCTTCATCATCCCAACCTATGCAAAAACTTCTGCAAATACTGTAAGAGGACTGGTCATCTTATCAAGGACTACAAAACACTCAAATACAACAAAGAAAAGAAGAAGCAGTTCCAACAACAAGCAAATGCCTCAACTAGTCACTCGATCCAGCCTAAGGAGGAAGATGAAGCTCCCTTTATGACTAGGCTCGGAAATTTTCAGGATATCAAATTCTGGTATCTGGACTCTAGAGTAACTCAGCACATGACCCATCATCGGGACTGGTTCCAAAACTACAAGCCTTTCACCCATTCTAGAGTTGTGCAACTTCGAGACAACTCAACTCACTCCATTGAAGGTGAAAGAAAATCAAGGTCGAATTTCAGAGAGGTGTTGTTAAGTTGTTGTCCAATGTTTTATACATTTCGAACCTTACCAAATATCTACTTTCTATAAGCATAAATCTGGTCGTAGGGTCGAATTTGATACAGAGGGCTATACTATTCTTGACAAGTCTAGGAAAGTCCTAGCTTATGGTAGAAGATGTGGCTACCTTTACAAATTAAGTCACTACTACTCTACTAGTAGTCAAGCTCTTATTTCTACTTCTGAATCAAATCATTTGTTGTGGCATTTCAGACTAAGCTATTCAAATTTCAAGAGTATTAAAAAAATGTCAAATTAGAACTTAGTGCAAGATCTTCTCTCTATTAGCAAATCCAATTCACCATGTGAAAGCTATATTATCAACAAGCATGCTAGAAATCCATTTACTTCAGATTCTGTTCATACTTCTAGAGATTTGCTAGATCTTGTACATAGTGACCTTTGTGGCCCAATGTAGACTTCTTCCACAGGGGGAGCATTCTATTTTGACTTCTGTTGCTGACTTTTCTAGGAGAACTGCTATTTACTTTTTGTAAAATAAATCCGATACTTTCATATTTTTTAAGCAGTTCAAGGCATCTGTAGAAAATCATACTCAGAGAACAATCAAAGCTATACGTTCTGATGGAGGGGGAGAATACATCTCCACCGAGTTCAAGGAATTCTGTAGGGCCTTTGGAATACATCAACAATAAACCACTAGCTACTCCCCTCAGTCCAATGGAATAGCAAAACGGAAGAATCAGACACTTATTAAGAGTGCCAAAAGCATGATGTCCCATGCTTATCTTCCAAAGATATTTTGGACAGAAGCTATCACTACAGCTACCTACCTGCAAAATCGATCCATCACTAAGGCCCTAAATGACAAGACACCCTATGAGGTGTGGACTAGATCGAAGCCATCACTCAAACATATTCGAGTATTTGGATGCATTGCCTATGTTCATATCCTTGAAGATCTAAGAAAAAAAGAATCTAGATGACAATAGTAGAAAATCGATTTTCATTGGCTCCCCATATCACAAGGCATACAAGCTCTACAACTTGATCACTCATAAGACATTCACGGGCAGAGATGTCATATTCATGAAAGACCAATTTTTTGATCATTTCATTACCAATTCATTATCTAAGAAGCTGGCAATATCTTGATCCCAAGAATACGTGATCATGAAATGTTTAGCCATTCTACATCAAACTTGGAGGAATGGTGATTTGGTCAAATTTCTATAGGTTGGATTTTTTTAAGTACTGGCATTGTGTTCGGACAAGTTTTAGAATACCATGGTGGAATTTGATGTCAAAGCTATGACAAGAGAGCATGATGATCACTTGTTTTTATCAATCTATAGATAATGTGATCACTCACATTAGTCATGTTGTGATGTCTTTGCACGTAGTGGTTATGACATTTGAGGTGTGGCAAGCAAAATCAACGAAATAAAATTTTATGCAAGTGTAGGCCCTGTTTTTTTTTATACTCCTTCCTGGATGTCTTCAGTGGATACAACTTAGTTGTTATCTCTGAAGAAGACCAATCCAAAACGGCTTTTGTTATGGAATGGGGTATCTTCTGCTGGCGCGTTATGTGATTTGGAATGTGTAATGTGCCATGTACCTTCCAACATGTCATGCAAGCAGCATTTTATGATCTCATCGGTGACAACCTTGAGATCTATCTTGATGATCTTGGGGGTGCACTCGGAAGAATCCACGCACCTGGCCATACTCGAACGTATTTTCATACAATGCCAGAGGTATGGTATTTCTCTTAATCCTGAAAAATGTCAGATGTGGGTCACCCACAGTGTTGTACTTGGTCACATTGTATTGTGCAATGGGATTGCCACCGACCCAGAGAAGATCAAAGTCATCGTTGAGAGGCCAGAACCTAAAACGGTCCGAGACGCTTATTGTTTTATGGGTCACGCTAATCACTATCGTTTCCATATTCATGATTTTGCTAGTAAAGCACGATGGATATAAAGAGTGACCGTAAATCCTATGTGGACGGACGAACAGAGAAAGGCCTTCCAAGAACTCAAACACGCCTTGACAACTGCTCCTATCTTGCGAGCTCCAGATTATACGAAAGAGTTTCATGTGCACACTGATGCATCGAAGTTTGCCATCGGTGCAGTGGTAACTCAACCAGGAGAGTACAAGAAGGACTATCCAATTCATTCCCTTAGTAAGCAGTTAACATCTGCGGAGATGAACTACACCACAACTGAGAGGGAAGCATTAGCGATGATTTATGTCATCCAAAAGTTTCAACATTATCTTCTAGGTAAACCCTTTGTATTTTTCACAGATCATCAAGCGTTGCTTTACCTAGTGAACAAAACTTGCACAACAGGTAGAATCACACGTTGGTTGCTATTACTACAAGAATTCGAATTTCGTATTGTTGTGCGCAAAGGATCGCAACATTTTGTCGCTGATCATCTATCCAGAATACCGAGTGATGAGAAACCAACGGAGGACATCAATGATGACCTACCCGATGCAATACTTTTTCAAGTTGACAGTACCCCCATGTGGGCCAAAGACATCACAAAGTTTTTAACGACGGGGGTGCTAGATCCAACGTTGTCGAAACTTGCCCAACGTGCACTTATCTACAAGGTGGCACCCTATACACTTATAGTGGGGCAACTTTATAGAAAGGGTGCGGATGGTGTGATTAGACGATGTTTGACTGAGGGCGAGATTATTCTCATCATATCCTTGCTACATGAAGGAGTTGGTGGTGGACACTTTGCCTTAGAAAACACAGCTAGGAAGATCTTACTAGCTGGGTAATGGTGGTCTCTACTATTTAAGGACACTCATAACTTTGTAAAGGCTTGTGATGTGTGCCAAAGAGCCAAAAGGCCACAATTTTCAGATTATATGCCTTTAACCCCCATCTTATCTGAACAAGCATTTTTTAAATGGGGTATTGATTATGTAGGACCAATCAGTCCCGCCTCGCGTTTCACACAGGCAAGATATATTATCGTGGCGACAGATTATTGCACGAAGTGGGCAGAGGCTCGGGCGGTAAAGAACGTCGATGCCAAAACCACTGCTCGTTTTCTTTATGAGCAGATTATTGTACGATTTGGTTTCCCACTCAAAATCGTTAGCGATAGGGGTACACATTGTTTGAACACTGTAATTGAACAGTTGTTGTCGACCTTCCTAGTTATTCATCACAAAAGTGCCCCATATTACCCAAGATGTAACGGGTAGGTTGAGTCCACGAATAAGGTCCTATGAGAAATCCTCACGAAGACGGTGGAAGCCATTCCAACTCACGTATGGACAAGAGGCCGTGATGCCTGTATAATTCTATGTCCCATCCTTACGGGTAGCCTACGATTTGAAACTAGACGAAGGTCAGATCCTTGCCCATAGGCTATTCCACCTCCATAAGCTTTGCGAAACAAGAGTCATTAGTGTGCACGCACAACAAGTGCACAAAAGACGTCAAAAAGATTGGCATGACCGCCATATTAAGTTGAAGGAATTTAAAGAAGGAGATAGAGTCCTTCTCTATCAAACGAAAGTACATAAGGGAAAACTTAAGTTTACTGCCCAAGGTCCCTATATCATTGATCAGATCTTTGCTTCGAGCTACGCTAAAATTAAAACCCTCGAAGGCATCTCGCTGGACACGGTAGTGAACGGGAGTAGATTACAGCGATATCATGAGCCCTGCTATTCCTTAGACATGTACTAATCGATTGTGTGTTATGTGTGTGTGCATGCATGCCTATAATTTCTGTTATTTTGTGATAATGTTCATTTTTTTTTAATTTATTTTTTACACCCTTTTTCGTTGAATTGCTTGCATGTTTAACAATCAATACTTAGGATAGTTTAGGTCTGAATTCTCGCAAATCTACCTCACTTCTATCACTATTGTACAGGTTTCAGGTAACAACATGCATGATTAGTCATAATCATGTGCCAAAATAGTAATTATCTTCCAGGTTGGAGCTAGCATCACTTATTCTTGCAATGGATTGCAAGGAACTTATCTTTCTCTCAAAAAAAAAAAAAAACAAGAGACCACTCGCATAAGCTATAAGGCAGCATATTATCTATATTGTGGAGTCCCAGAACTAAGCAAAGTGCTTTGTCAGACATGAAACCTAGCAGGTACACTCAAGAAATTCACTTGGTCTCATTTACTAATTTTTCTCAAAAGCTAGCAGCAGCTCGTCCTTTCTTGGAGCGGCTAAACTTCGACACACGACTTATCTCCGGAGTGCAACATGAATGCCTGGTGCGTGCGGCATATTCTACATTTGATGACGAGCTCCAGACATTTAGGATTCCTATATGCAACGACGAGGATTCAATTTCTATCTCACCACATATCCTAAGCCACTTGGGGTTCCCGAATGAAGGAGAGCCTATGCACGACAGAGGGCAATCTTTTGATAGGAATTACTTGACGCATCTCTGTACAGAAGACAGTGACATCTCCATCTATAACAAAGACGGTTACGCTGTCAAACTCATCTCTGATCTAGGACTTAGGGCAACGGCGGACCTTCTTGTATTACTCACTGAGGTACAATCATCAAGAATTGATAGGATTCCGAGCAACACTTTATTCACCCTATCATTTGGCTTGGAGGAACCTGTTACCCATCACTTCATGTGGGCAGAAAAGATAAGTATCAAATTATGTATAGCGCTCAAAGCGAGAAAACCTCTCACAAAGTGCGGATATCTCCTGCATATGCTCGTAAGCAAACATTACTTGGGTGACTTCTCTAGCATTCTCGCTCGAGTGCAAGAGAAATATCCAAACGTGCCACATACCACCTCGACACGAGCTCAGCACCCCAAGAGGATAAAAGGGGGAGAGGCAAAGGCAACAAGCAAGCCAACATTCAAACGATGCCACATCACTAGCAGAAACACACCGATGTCACTCACACGAGGCACAGAAGCAGAGTTAGAGTCACAACGGTTAAAAGAGCATGCCCATAGCCAACACACAAAAGAACATTCAGAAGGCCACACACAAGGTATAGACTCATCCAGTAGCAGCAAAAAACACTTGTGCAAATCCACCAGCCAAGGGCATGAAAATATCAACAAAATGGGTTATCTAATGCCTAAAGACACCTCAATAGTGAAAATCATGGAGGGCATTGAAGAAGAATTGACTGCAACATCCAATACTTCGACGAGACATTCTGAGGCAAAGGAACCAGAGGCTGAACCTGGTGTCCCACCTTTGTCATTCGTGGTAAGTGACCCACCAACCACCATCTCATCAACTCTCACCACATCAACCATCATTGTCACACTACCCACCACACTCACCCTCACAACTACACCCCCTATTGTCTCCACAAACACACTCCCACTCTCCACCGCACCAATCACAACCACCTCTATGCAATCTCCGATGCATTTTCCAAATGTCTTTGATGCATCCTTCAACATTGAAGAATTCTCACTTTCACTATTAAACACGCCACCTACTACCACCACACCATTTCCTACACCCACCACTACCGCTACCGCCACCACTTCCACAATACTTTTCACTTCTCCGATCACAAATGCCGACACATCTCCAATCCCTATTACCCTCACTCAAACATCACACCCTCCGTCTGCTCAATCCATCCATCATGAATAGTACACCACATTGTATCAAAACGTACAACAAAATCTCCCACCATCCTACGCACCTACCTCTTAGCAGTATCCTCCTATTGGAGAGTGGCAGTACCTTCCGGAAAATGTGCGACGGGCCATCAACACTCAAAGTGATGCCATGCATTACCTCTACTCTTCAATCAATGAGTATTAGAATTGGTGCAACTTCTCACAAGGGGACAACGTGCAGCTGACAAATAAGGTACAAGGATGGCAGATTTATTCCATAGAATTAGAACAAGAGGTCGCTCAATTAAAAAACAACAAAAGAAAACTCATGGCTGACCTCAAAGAGCTACACCGAAATAACAAGGATGTTCAAGCACGCTTACAACATAGGGATGATCTGATCAAGATCCTAAAAACACAGTTAGAAGGTGAACGATGAAGCCACAAGAACTTACGGACCGCTATGATGGGCAATATTCAACGAATTGATTTCAACCAGTTCCAAGCACCACCAATCCCGGAAGACACCATAATACCTCTCGCTTCCTATTAGAAGTTAACTCATGTACTGATGGCGAATCAGGTGCAAGCAGAACAATTGCAGCAGGCCACTCTAGCAAATCAAACTACACTCAACACACGGATTGAGGAGCTAGAAGGACAGCTAAAAACATTATGCCAGCAGCTATCAACATTATGCACAAAGCATGAAGAAACACACGCCAAGCACCATAGACAACAAGATGCAAGAACTGATGATCCTGGACCTTCGTACTACATAGGAAAACAATGGGATAATCCAGGGTATCACTCAACAATGGTGGAACCTCACAGCACACAAGGGTATCACTCAACAATGGTGGAACCTCCACTACTTATCTACTCCGCAAATACCCAACCCTCTCCCGTGAACTTTTCACAACCATACCAAACCCTCCACCACCCACACTTACCACAACTACAGAGGTACGACACAGAATCATGTCGAAGAATCCTAGCCGACAGATGTTAATGTCAGATGAGTTTAATAAAGCATATCCAAACTGGGAGGACCGAGGCGGGTACACTCTTCTTGATTTCATGATATGTATATCTCACAAGCAGAAAGTGTCAGCATTGGAGCCGCAACCTCAGTGGTGACGTGCTATGATGTTGGAAAATGCACATGCTTTCGAGCACTATATCGCGACACCAACTTACATGCGTGTCAATCCAACATATTATTCCATAAGGCGCAGAGAAGTATTCGCACCAAAAAGGGTTCCTAATAAATTATATTGGCCAATTCTACCTAAAGAAGTTCAAACCAATGATCCAGAGGCCGATTTTGTAGCCAATTGCAACTATTTCTACCGGAGACATCATACAAATCCGGACAGCCATGTTAGGTACTTTGCAGATCATTGTGTTAAAATTGAAAAACAATCCATATTGATTTCTTGGCTTGCTACAAATGTTGTATCATGCAAGTATGTAGCTCATAAATGCAAAATGCCAAGTTTGGCCTACATAGAACTTGAGCTACATGGTTATGTGAAATCTAGATTGGTAAATACAACTTGCATATAGTTTGTAGACATAGAATTAGCAAAGTCATACTTGTAGAAACTCGTGGCAATTCACATGCATTAATTGTAAGTGATCCATAGTGACATGCAAGGCATGCACAAAGTATAATGGACACATGCATGATGATTTGTACTTTGTTAGTTAGAACTAGTACACTTGTAAAAAGTTGGTAGAATTTCATGCATGGCAAGTGACAAATGTCACATAGACTCTAGATGTCACTTTAGATGTCATTTTGTTATGAAGGGATGTGGTTCTACCTCGAGCTACCTCAAACTCCATACATATGTGTGGCTCTCCTCACAATCAATGATGAAGAACCAAAGTTTTGTAGCTATCCCATGCCATTTTGGATCAAAACTATTTTTCCTTGTTATCCCTCTATCTTTCCCTCTCTAACTCATGTTGAACCTATTGCTTATACACTGATATCTTGTACTTTTGCTAATTATTGATTCATTGCTATCATATTCAGTTGCTTACCATGCTAGATTGTGGTTAAGCCATTTCTTCTGAACTAGATCTTGCTAATCATTCTAGAATCAGGTTACTGTGCTAATCACAAAGCTTAATTTGATCCATCATACTTGTGGACATTTTCCACACATGTGAAATCTAGAAATTTTGTCATGGTATCAGAGCCAAATTAAGCTTTGCATGCTAACATCTCTGATTGTACAAGAAATTGAGAGCTAAATCAAGCAAAAAAGCAGTTTTGCGTTTGATCTAGATAACTTGTCTTGTGGAATATTTGAGATTCATCTCAAATACAGTTGCAAGTGTTTCACATAAGAAGGTAGTACATCCTTGAAAATACCTATAGTGAAAGAGAGCAGCAACTTTAAGTCTAATTGGAACAAGCTCAAACATATCTCAGTCCAATAACTAAGAAGTCTTCATTAAAATAGCATCTCAGAGAGGATATCTTCTAGAAGCCAGTGAAAGACTAAACACTTCTAGTTACTCAATTTGGAAGTTCAGAATGGAGTCTATTTTGATACTCCAGGATGTTATGGATATTGTGCTTGGTGTTGAGGAGGAGCCTCAAGCACAGGCTGAAATTCTTAAGTATAAGAAAAGAGCTAGAATGGCTCTACATTTCATTAAGATGAATGTATCTAATGAAATTCTGAGAGAGATAGGATCTTGCACTACAGCCAAAGAAGCTTGGGATGCACTAAAGTCCATCTATGAAACAAAGAATACTTCTAAAATACTCACTCTTAGGAATCAGATTTTCCAAAGTTTTCAAAGAAATGAAGAGAGTGCGTCTAACTATGTTATGAGAGTTAAAGATGTGAAAATTGTCAACATTTCCTAGCTAGTTTGAGGCCTAAATTGGCTAAAATTGTAAATAGTTTTGGTTCTGGAGTTTTGCACGTGTGAACCAGGCCACAATGTTTTTATTTACTGTATTTTTTCAGTATGATGAAGTGTCAAACTTCATACCCTTCAAAATGAGACCATTTTGATGTATTTTGGTCATATAAGCCATTTTTAGCTATTTTTCCTATATAGGGAATATCTAGGGTCAAGTACCTTCTAGAGAGAGGAGAGAGAGTCATCTTCCTCATCCATAAATAGTAGGGAAGTCGTGGAGAACAGGTTGGAGAAACCTTTTGTATGCTTCATTGAGATCAATAGATCATTGTCATTGTTTCTTCCTCCATTGAGAGCATTGTTGTGTGTATTGTCTTCAAGCTATTGTGTATGATCTTAGGTGCTTTCCAAAAGTGGTAGGCTGATGTATTATGGACTGTATAATGCTATTTTGGGCCGCACTTGATGTTTATGGAAGTTTCCATTTGTGATAAATGCTTTTTGATCAAGTTCTTTGCATTCTAGGTAGCATAGAATGTGTTGCCAATTCCTAGCTTATGTAGTTTGGAGTGCAAGCATTCAAGCCAATGATCTTGGAGTTTAGATCCACTTAGGATCTGTATTTTTCACATGGTATCAGAGCTGGTTGGCTTCTATTTACAGTAAGTATTCCATTTTTGGTGATATTTGGATGTTTGATCAAGTTCTAGCATGATTTTGCATTGCTTTGTTGATCAAATCTTACTAACCTTTGTTTTGTGAGTTGAACTTGTGGATCAAAAGCATATTTCAGGTCTATTGAAGATCAGAGGCTGAAAAGAAACTATTTTGGATCAGATCATAACACCTAATCATTTGTGATTGTGAGGCTTGTGCATATTCAATACTAACAATGTTCTTTTCAATCCTATTGTTGACAATCTCCATTCTTGGATGAACACTCTCCTTAAGTGGATGAAACTTCTCCTTAAGTGGATGACAAATGCTCTTTTGAGTGAGTTGTAATTCTCCTAAAGGCTGAGCAAAGCTCCCATTTGGATGAAAGATCCCCTTTTTTGGGTGAACATATTGTAAGCTCCATTGTGAAGAGCATATTGTAAAGATTGTCATCAATTTTGGCATAAATTTTGGTGTACTTTGTTGAGCATGTAAGTAACTCTCCTTATGTAATTTGATTGGAGCATTTGCTGGAAGGTGTTAACCATTATGCAAGTGTGTTTTCAGGTTCTTAACAGGTTGAGGAACATTCTCATGTGAAGTGATCTTAGATCTACATCTAAACACCAAGATTTGACAAGATAGTGAAGCTAGTCTTGTGATTCACTAAGTGTGCTCATTCATTCACCTCTAAATCTTGTATTTATCACTTGCTGGAGTTTATAAACTTTTAGAAGTGTGGTTTACATGTGGTTTTACAGGTTGAATCAATATCTTAGTGTGTTGATCATATGTTGATCAAGTTTGTTCATTACTAGGTAATCTTGGCATCCTAGTTTTGGGTATTTTCTAAGAATGCAAGTAACTCTTCACACCATAACTTGATTTGGTCACTTGCTGGAAAGTTTGAGAGCTTAAGCAAGAGTGTGTTCAGGTTGGTTTGATTTTGTAATCCATTCTTAGTGTGTGCAAAGTGTTGCACGTGTTTCAATCTTCCTTTCTATGCTTGGAAACCATCTAGGTTCAAGATAGAAGTGTTTTAGGGTCCTAAATCTTCATAGATCTCTTTATCTATCATTTGTTGAGAGAAAAGTGAGTGCTAAGTGCTTTAGGACAAAACCTAAAAGTTGAAGAAACATTAGAATCATGGCTTCCAATGGTGGGATCATGCTAGAGTCTAGTGAAAGGTTGAGTTCATCAAACTACTCTACTTGGAAAGTGATCCTTACTTGAGTTGAATGAACTCATGGACATAGTTGCAGAAATTGAAGAGAGACCTCTCACACTTCAAGAGAAACAAAGGTTTGATAAGAAGGCCAAAAGGGCTCTTCATATCATTAAAATGAATGTTACAAATGAACTTCTCAAGGAAGTTGGAAAGTGTCAAAGTGCAAGTGAGGCATGGAATGCCTTAAAGAAGCTCTTTGAATCAAAGTCCACATCTAGGGTATTGACCCTAAGGAGACAAATATTTTCTAGTAGGCAAAGAGAGGGTGAAAGTGCTCATGCATTTATCTTGAGAGTTAAGTCCCTAAGTGATGATTTAGCATGCATTGATGAGAACATAAAAGATGGTGAAATAGTCCAAGTTATGTTGAATGGTTTGCTAAATGAACATGCTAACCTTGTGCAAAGTTTTGCCATTCAAAGAGTCTTGCCAAGTGTGGTTGACTTGCAAGAAATCTTATTGGCTGAAGAACATAGGTTGCAATCAAAGCTTGATGGTGCATCCTTGCAAGGTGGAGGTGAAGAGGCTTTCTTCACAAAAGGCAAATTCAAGGGCAAAGGTAAAGGCAAAGGGAAATGGTCCAAAGGTGGTAACTTTGATCATGATGATCACTCTTCCTCTTCCTCTTCTACTAAGAACAATAAGTCAAAGTTCAAGTGCTTTTATTGTGGGATAAAAGGTCATTTTGCAAATGAATGTTATAAGAAGAAAAGAGAGCAAGGAGAGAGGCAAGGAAATCTTACAATAGATGAGGAAGAACATAACACATGTGAATCACTTGTTATGACTTCAAGTTTGTTAGCCAACATAGATGATAATGATCCTTGGTGGATTGATAGTGGAGCCTCATCTCACATGACAAGACATAAGGAATACTTTACATCCTTATTGTCTTATGAGGGAGAAGGTAACATCATCTACACTGCAAATGATGGTCAATGTGACATCAAAGGCATAGGCACTATTCCTATTTCCCTTTCAACAAATAGGAAAGCAAATCTTGAAAATGTCTTGTACATTCCTTCAATCACTAAGAATTTGCTTAGTGTAAGTCAAATGATTGACAAAGGACTTGATGTGGAGTTCATTGGAGATGCATGTTTGATAAGTAAATGTGGATCCTTGATTGCTCAAGGTAGGAGGCATGGTAAACTTTTCAAGCTTGATGCATGTGTGATCTCTAATCATGAAGGATGTATGGCTAGGGAGCAATTGACAAACCAAGAAGTTTGGCACAAGAGGTTGGGCCATCCCAACTTCAAATCTTTGGAGGTAATGGCAAAGAAAGAGCTTGTTCTTGGTCTCCCTAAAAGTCTTGTTGCAAACAATAGTGTTTGTGAACATTGTGCCTTGTCCAAATCTCATAGACTTGCTTATTCTAGATCTACTTCTAGATCTAAAGAAGCTTTTCAACTTGTGCATTCTGATATTCATTCTTCTAGTACAACTAGCAATGGTGGGGCAAAGATGTATGCAACTTTCATTGATGACTTTAGTAGGTATACTTGGATCTATCTTCTTAAAAGTAAGGATGAAGTGTTTGCTGCATTTGTCAAGTTCAAGAATGAAATGGAAAACCAATTCAATACAAAGATCAAATGCTTAAGATCTGATAATGGAGGGGAATACACCTCAAATAGGTTCAAAGACTTTTGTATAGCACATGGGATTAAGAGGGAGATGTCTAGTCCTAGGACTCCACAACAGAATGGAGTGGCCGAGAGGAAGAATAGAACCCTTTGTGAATGTGCCAAGGCAATGAGACTACATGCTAATCTTGCTAAGTCTTTTTGGGGGGAAGCTTTAGCATGTGCTAACTATCTATGTAATAGATGGACAAGTGCTTCCTTGGATGGTAAAACTCCTCATGAGGTTCTTTATGGTAGAAGGCCGAGTGTCAAGCATTGTAGGATCTTTGGATGTACATGTTTTGTCAATATCACACTTGATGATAGAACTAAAGAAGATCCTTCATCAAAGAAGGGTGTGTTTGTTGGCTATAGTGAAGTAAGCAAGGCTTACAAAGTGTACATTCCTTCTACAAAGAAAGTTGTCATAAGTAGGGATGTCATCTTTCATGAAGAGAATGTTTCCAATGTTGTTGATGTTGATGTTGATGTGCCTACTAATCATCATGATGTGCAAGATGTCTTGGATGAAGATGGAGATGCCACTCCAAAGCAAACTTCAAGGAAGACTCAAAGGCAAAGGGCTAAGCCATCAAGGCTAACCTATGATGAAAAAGGAAAGCAAGTGGTGGACAACTCTAACTTTGCTTTTCTTACCTCTTTTGATGAACCAACTTGTGTAGGTGAAGCAATTCAAAAGAAGGAATGGATCCAAGCCATGGATCATGAGCATCAAGCACTCATCAAAAGCAACACATGGAGGTTGGTAAAGCTTCCAAAGGACAAGAAGGCAATTGGTTGTAAGTGGATCTTCAAGATCAAGACAAATCAAGATGGATCAATCAACAAGTACAAGGCAAGGTTGGTGGCAAAGGGGTATGCTCAAGAATATGGTATTGACTATGATGAGACCTTTGCACCCGTGGCAAAGATGGTAACTATTCGAATCCTAATCTCTCTTGCAACTCTTTATGATTGGGATATGTGGCAAATGGATGTTACTAATGCCTTCTTGAATGGTGATCTTGAAGAAGATATTTACATGGAGCAACCCGAGGGCTATGTTTCACATGATGAGCCTAATCATGTGTGCTATCTCCAAAAGAGTTTGTATGGGCTAAAGCAAGCACCAAGGAGTTGGTATGCTAAGCTCAATTCCTTCTTACTTTCTCAAAACTTTGTTATGAGTGAGTATGATCATTCTCTCTACTTTAGATTGAATGAAAATGATATCACTTTACTTTTGATCTATGTTGATGACATTATCTTAAGTGGTGGTAACAATCTAGATATAGATGAAATCAAGATGCACTCAAAAGAGAGTTTGAAATTCAAGATCTTGGTAAACTTCATTATATCTTAGGAATAGAGATTATTAGAACTTCTAAATCTACATTCATATGTCAAGAAAAGTATGTTAACTCTATTCTAAAAAGGTTTCATATGGAAGATTGTAAAGTTGTTTCTACTCCTATGGAATCAAATGTAAAGCTAACTACAAGAAGTAATGAAAGATCCTTCAAGGACATTACTCTCTATAGAAAGCTAATAGGATCTCTTATATGGTTAACCATCACAAGACCTGATCTAAGCTTTGTGGTTGGTAAACTAAGTCAATTTATGCAAGATCCTAGTGAGGCTCATTGGAAGCTAGGAAAGAGAGTACTTAGATACATCTCGGGATCTAGAGATTTTGGCATCTTGTATGGAGGTACTACACCTAACCTTTGTGGATTTTCAGATTCAGATTTTGCAGGTGATCAAATGGATAGGAAGTCAACAAGTGCCTTTGCAATCTATCTTGGAGATGGAGTGGTCTCATGGCTATCAAAGAAGCAACCAACTATCTCTCTATCTTCCACCGAAGCCGAGTACAAGGCATTAACAACATGCACCAAGGAGATTCTTTGGATCAAGAGGATGTTATTGGATCTTCACTTGCTGGAACCAGAGAAGACTCCAATCATACTTTGTGATAACCTTTCAGCCCAAAGCTTGGCAAGCAATCCTGTTTTTCATGCAAGGAGCAAGCACATTGAGATTGCTCACCATTTTGTGAGAGATCAAGTCATTGCCAAAGAGGTGGAGCTTCAACATGTCTCTTCAAAGGAGTGTGTGGCTGATATCTTCACCAAACCATTGGGAAAGGACCTATATTTAATGCATAGATCTAATCTTGGAATGTGCTCAAAGACTATGTTGAAACTAGCATCCAATGTTGAAGAGGGAGTGTGAAAATTGTCAACATTTCCTAGCTAGTTTGAGGCCTAAATTGGCTAAAATTGTAAATAGTTTTGGTTTTGGAGTTTTGCACGTGTGAACCAGGCCACAATGTTTTTATTTACTGTATTTTTTCAGTATGATGAAGTGTCAAACTTCATACCCTTCAAAATGAGACCATTTTGATGTATTTTGGTCATATAAGCCATTTTTAGCTATTTTTCCTATATAGGGAATATCTAGGGCAAAGTACCTTCTAGAGAGAGGAGAGAGAGTCATCTTCCTCATCCATAAATAGTAGGGAAGTCGTGGAGAACAGGTTGGAAAAACCTTTTGTATGCTTCATTGAGATCAATAGATCATTGTCATTGTTTCTTCCTCCATTGAGAGCATTGTTGTGTGTATTGTCTTCAAGCTATTGTGTATGATCTTAGGTGCTTTCCAAAAGTGGTAGGCTGATGTATTATGGACTGTATAATGCTATTTTGGGCCGCACTTGATGTTTATGGAAGTTTCCATTTGTGATAAATGCTTTTTGATCAAGTTCTTTGCATTCTAGGTAGCATAGAATGTGTTGCCAATTCCTAGCTTATGTAGTTTGGAGTGCAAGCATTCAAGCCAATGATCTTGGAGTTTAGATCCACTTAGGATCTGTATTTTTCACAAAAGATTTATACAGAGAGCTTTCCTGTGTTGGTGCTACTATTAACCAAGATGAGATAGTTCAGGTCATACTCGATGGCTTGAGAGATGACTATGATAATCTTGTTCAGTCTTTTGCTATTAAGGAGGAGTTGCCTAATCTAGAAACTCTCCCAGGAATTCTTATTTCTGAAGAATCTAGACAAAGCTATAAACTCTCCAGGATGAACAAACTCGAGCATGGTAGAAGTGACAAAGCCCTCTTTGTCAAAGGAAGGAGTAAGAACCCGTTCTCTCAAGCATCCAACAAAGACAAAGTCAAAGATTGAGACAAAGATGGTGAAGAGGATGATACATCTCATCCTTCTAACTCAAAGACCAAGAAGCAGAAACTAAAGTGTTTTTTGTGTGGCAAGAAGGGGCACTATGCCTCTAATTGCTTTAAGAAGAAAAACCAACTCAAGCAAGCTAATCTCTCCAAAGAGATTGAAGAAGATTCTGTTGCAAGTGATGGAGAAGGATTACCCATGGTGTCCAATTTTTCTTCATCACCTTTCAAGAAAGATGGAGCTTGGTACATAGATAGTGGAGCTTCTTCACATATGAGCTGTTCAAAGGAGTCATTTGACTCAATCTTACCTTACAAAGGACTCAAGAGATCTATTTATATTGCTAATGATCATGAGTGCCCAATAGAAGGAATTGACAATATTCCATTGAAACTTGCTTATTCAAAAGTTCTTGAACTTTCTAATGTTCTTCTTATTCCAAAACTCACAAAGAACTTAATTAGTGTGGGTTTGTTGCTTGATAATGGTTGTGATGTAAATTTCAGCTCCAATACTTGTTTTATCAAGAAAAATGAAGAGATCCTTGCTGATGGACCTAGATGTGGTGAAATTTTTAAGTTGAATTCTTATGAGAATGCAAACCTTTGTGAAGTTGCTTTGTTATCTAAGGAGGAGCTATGGCATAGAAGGTTGGGACATCCTAACTTTAAATCTATGTCTTCTATGGTTAAGAAGGAGAAGGCTATTGGTCTTCCAAAATCTCTTTCTAAAGATTTCAAGCCTTGTGAGGCTTGTGCCATTGCAAAGTCACACAGAAAGCCATATCAGAAGTATTTTATAAGACTACTCGTCCTTTGGAGCTTATACACTCAGATGTACATTTCTCTTCTTCTAAAAGTATTGGTGGTGCAATATGTTTTGTCACCTTTATTGATGACTTTACTAGATATACTTGGATGTATCTACTTTTTTCAAAGGCTATGGTTTTTTATCACTTCCTAATCTTCAAAACTTATGTTGAGAAACAGTTTTCTTTCAAAGTTAAAGCTTTAAGATGTGATGGAGGAGGTGAATACATCTCCAACAAGTTTCATGAATACTGTGAAGATGAAGGAATAAAGCGAGAGTTTTCTTGTGCTTATTCTCCATCTCAAAATGGAGTAGCTGAGAGGAAAAACAGATCTTTATGTGAATGTGCTAAAGCAATTCGAGTAGCAGCTTCTTTGCCTATTGAATATTGGGGTGAAGCTATAGATTGTGCAAACTATTTGTGCAATAGATTACCTCACAATGCACTTGCTAAAAAATCACCTTTTGAAGTGTTGTTTAAGAAGAACCCTAAGGTAGATCACCTTAGAGTTTTTGGTTGTACTTGCTTTTTTCATGTGCCCTTGGAAACGAGGAAAAGAGATGATCCTAATTCTATTAAAGGGATCATGGTTGGATATGCATCCAACAAGAAAGCTTATAGAATCTATGTTCTCTCTACCTTAACTATAATTGAGAGTAGAGATGTTATATTCCATGAAGGTCAAAAATACATTCTTGAGGGGGCCGAGTTCAAAGATTCTCACAAAGATACTCCAATCATCACCCTTGAAGATTATCATGGAGAGATAGGGCCAAAAATTGAGGAGGAGTCACCTCGAATCTTTTCACCAAGGAGATCCCAAAGAGAAAGATGCGAGCCTAGAAGGCTTACCTATGAAGATAAAGGCAAGCAAGTGGAAATCAACTCCACTAATTGTGCTTATTTTATTTCTCATGAGGAGCCAAAGGATGTACATGATGCACTCAACTCGAAGGAATGGTACCTTGCCATGAAGGAGGAATATGATGCTTTGATGGCCAATAAGACATGGGAGCTTGTGGATCTTCTATCCAACAAGCACACCACTGGTTGCCAGTGGGTTTTTCGAGTCAAGTATAATCAAGATGGCACAATCAACAAGTACAAGGCTAGGCTTTGTGCTAAAGGTTTTGCTCAAGTTTATGGACCTGATTATGACGAGAACTTTGCTCCAGTTGTAAAGATGGTATCAATTAGAATCATAATTTCTCTTGCTTGTTTTTTCAATTGGCAAATTCTTCAACTAGATGTTTCTAATGCATTTCTAAATGGCTATCTAGAAGAAGAGATCTATATGGATCAACCTATTGGATTTATCCATGATGAGGGAAAAGTTTGCTTGCTCTTCAAAACTTTATATAGATTAAAGCAAGCTCCAAGGTCATGGTATTCTCGACTTAACACCTTTCTTAGTAACTAGGATTTAATCTTAGTAACTATGATCCTTCCTTATATGTCAAGTTTTTTGATAAAGATATTGTCATTCTTCTTATTTATGTTGATGATATCATTCTGACAGGAAGTAGTATCAAGTTAGTTGAGGAAACCAAGATTGCACTTGGAAAAGAGTCCAAGATGCAAGATCTTGGAAAAATTCACTATATTCTAGGATTAAAGATTGACTTTCTTAAAGATAAAGCTTTTGTATGTCAATCCAAATATGCTCTTTCAATGTTAAACAAGTTCAAATGTTGAATTGTAAGAGTATAGAAACACCTATGGAGAAAAATGTAAAAGACTCTAACAAAGGTGATGAAAGATCCTTCGTAGACATCACACTTTTTAAAAGTTTTATAGGCTCCTTAGTTTGGCTCACAATAACTAGACCTGACATAAGCTTTAGTGTTCATAAGTTGAGCTAGGCTATGCAAAATCCTACTATCTATCATTGGAAAATGGCCAAGAGAATGCTTAGATATATATCTTCAACTTTTGATTTTGGTTTATTGTATAAAAGTGAAGATCTTTCTATTATTGGTTATTCTGACTTGGATTTTGCAAGTGATAGAGCATATTGAAAATATACAAGTGCTTATGTCATATATCTTGGAGAAAACTTGATATCTTGGTTTTTCAAAAAGGAAGATATTGTATCACTCATCATGTGAAGCTGAGTACAAGGCACTCACTACAACAATAAAGGAAGTGCTTTGGATCAAGAGGTTACTAGTTACAAGTGTACTAGATCTAACTAACAAAGTACAAATCATCATGCATGTGTCCATTATACTTTGTGCATGTCTTGCATGTCACTATGGATCACTTACAATTAATGCATGTGAATTGCCACAAGTTTCTACAAGCATGACTTTGCTAATTCTACAAACTATATGCAAGTTGTATTTATCAATCTAGATATTACATAACCATGTAGCTCGAGTTCTATGTAGGCCAAACTTGGCATTTTGCATTTATGAGCTACATACTTGCATGGTACAACATTTGTAGCAAGCCAAGAAATCAATATGGATTGTTTTTCCAATTTTAACACTCCTAAAAATAATCTATATTGATTTGAACATGGATCTTGGTATAACTCCAAGATTGGCTCTATGCTTGATGAAAGAACTTTTGCTCAAAGGTTTGGTGAGCATATCATCAATACAAGATGATGTGTCGACGTGCTCCAAATTGATTTCCCCTCCAATGAGCTTCTCTCTCACGAAGTGATCCTCTTCCAAAATTATCTTTAGTTAAAGTTGGTAGAATTTCATGCATGGCAAGTGACAAATGTCACATAGACTCTAGATGTCACTTTAGATGTCATTTTGTAATGAATGGATGTGGTTCTACCTCGAGCTACCTCAAACTCCATAAATATGTGCAGCTCTCCTCATAATCAATGATAAAGAACCAAAGTTTTGTAGCTATCCCATGCCCTTTTGGATCAAGACTATTTTTCCCCTAAGCATACCCATGGATCACATCAATGTGGCAAGGCTTTACTATCGGACGGCGATCACCAACGAATTTCACGTTGACATGGTTGAATCTTGGTACGTGTACAGATTTCTACAGAACATGCTTGATTACTATCGGCCGCAACCATTTTTGGGCAAAATTCGATTCGAGAGAATGGAACAGATTGGCAGAGAAGTTCATAAAATCCGGGTCGCCATCAATGCAGAGCTGCGGGAAGACCAGACAAGACAACGGATATTGGCAATTGGCATGGGACCGCCAATCTTTTGATGGAGGGGATAATGTAGGCTGATATTCTATGAATATTTGAGCCATTTTGAAATAGATACAGACTTCAACGTAAAACTAGATCAGTCAAGTTTAGGCCTTTATGCCATGTTGTAACGGCTTAAAGTTGTTTAGTTCTAAGCCTAAGTCTAGAAGATTGGAACTCTGAATAAGTTCAACTTAAGCTAGTTCAGTTGTTTATTGTCCATTAGGGGTCTGTTCCATGGTACCAAGTTAAGCCTATGTGGTCTCTTTGTTCCATAGTGCCTTTTTGTAAGTGACCACCACTCCAAGTATATATAGGAGTGGAAGAGTCCATTTCGAAAAAGAACCTCATTTGCAATACATGCCTATCTTTCTCTCTGAGTGTTCTCCCTTGTGTGGTTTCATGTACTGTGTTACTTCACATTGTATTGTACAGTATTGATATTGCAACAAGTTAAGTTAATCCAGGCCCTCCATTCTCTAGTAGGGTAAGCCTTAGATGAGGAGATTTTAGGTTAAGCCATCATTGAACTAGGTCAAGCTGTCATTTGAATTAGTTGCTAGAGAAGAGTGGATCTTGCCCGAAATACTCAGCCACTCACTGTAGATCGTCTCATCCTTCAACCTCTCGGTTAGTTGGAAGCCATAGCCATTGGTTGGGAAAGCCACAATGCCTAGTCGGAGCCATAACGTGTTCTAGTTGGGAGTTCGCCATAGCCCTCATTAGTTAGAGCCATACCAGAGTTGAGGGATGCAGACAACCAACAGTGAGCAGAAAATTGAATTTAAGTGTTGAAAAATCATAAATTTTGAAGATTCAGAAAATCCTTACAAAAGTAACTCTCTCAAACCACTCCAATCGATCCAGAATATCATTTTTCATCAATGATGAAGCCTGCAAGAGTTAGTTCTGATTATTGGTGAAGATCAATCCAACATAGTGGTTCTTCCCTCGTAGACAGTGAAATTCTCACTTAATGCGAGAGTTAATACTTGCAGAGATTTTCAGGGTCAGATCTATCTTAGATGAAGCTCTTGTAATCCTTGCAAGAGTTAGATCCCAGTAATCAGATAGATATCAAGATTTTTTAACTACAAAATAGCTAAAGAACCCTCGCACAACCAACCCTCGCAGACTAGATTAGTGAAAATATCTGCATCAAGTCCAGCTACTATTAATATCTCAGGACAATCAGTGCAAGGAGTAAAAAGTTATCAAGGAAAAACCACCGTAAGAGGCCTGAATCCTCAATGTCGGCTTATCAAATTGATCAGATCCATAAGATTCAGAAGCTAAAAATTTTAAAGTGTATGAAATGGATATTGGACTTATGCGCAAATAGAAAATAGGTATCTTATGTGCATCTACAGGTGCGCACTAATCAGATTTGCGAAAACTATAAAAAGAAAGTGTCACGATTGGGTTCAATGAAATTTATATACAAAACATGTTATCCCATATGTGTGGAGTCAAACTTGAAATCCACGTATTGACTTTTTATTGGTAAAAGTAAATGCATGGACAAGTGGCATCATATTATTCCTTGACCTCTAACACGTTAGTGACCATCATCATTAGGATTCTGACACATGTCAGGAACTGAGTTGTTATCTAATAGGCACATGCCATGTGTCCGAATATTGAATATGTGTGTATGCTTTTAATTCATGCCTCTCATTGTGCCAAAATGCACACTCAACCGATATGAGTATGTATTTATGTAAACCATTGTTCCGAAATATAGTTTGAAAAAATTATTGTTAAAAAAAAAACTATAAATATGAGACACCTTCCTCATTTTCACAACTCTAGTTTTGCCTTTTTATGCTCAAGAATTTTTCTGCATTAGTTGCTTTATGTGATTCAACTATTTTTCTTACCAATCTAGACCACCATTTTACTAGGTTTACAATTCCACACCATCATGGAGAATGCCAGGATTGAGGTTTCAAGACTTCTATGTGGTACAAAGTTTGAACATCAAATAGCTAGAATCTTTCCCATCTTCTGTGCCATAGGCTAGTAATTGGAGCGGCCACTAGCCCATTTTCCAAAGAATCTGATGCTCATATTCTTGCATCAAAAATTTTAAAGCCTACTCTGTTGTCAAGTGAGAGGAAGGCTATTATGTACCAAAAACTCAATGAATAAAAAATGTTTGCAATTGTGTGTTTCAAAATTGTTGTTCTCCTTTTGCTCATTATGTTTCAAAATTATAAATGCCAATATAAATCTAAACTTCTTGGATAATCACAAAAAGGGTATCATGGAGGAGAGCGAAAACTGACCATTTGACTTGGTCAGAAGCGCCATTGTCGTGCTCCTGCGTGATCACAGAGGAGCGCAAAAACTGACCATTCGACTTGGTCAGAAGCGCCATTCTTGCGCTCCTGCGTAATCATGCAGGAGCATGAGAATGGTGCTTCTGACTAAGTCAAGTGGTGATCACACAAGAGTGCAAAAATTGCGCTTTTGACCAAGTCAAATGGTCAGTTTTTGCGCTCCTTCATGATCACGCAAAAGCGCAAAAATGATGCTTTTGACTAGGTCAAATAGTCAGTTTTCGCGCTCCTCCATGATCAGATTATAGAATTTAACTTTATTTTGCATCACACAAATATAAAAATCTACAATGTAAATGAAATGTGCATCAAATGAATATTGAAAATTGGCCCTTAGGGCTTCTATTATGTATGAACACTGTACATTTTGGCTCAGGGCCTTTCCCAATTTACTTTTTTCTAATTCTCATAGACGACATTAAATCACGTGGCATGAGTATCACTCGCTTGGCATGTTGGACACACAGGTAGGCATCTTCGAAGATTGTTGTGAGGTGATTCTCAGTAGCCTCCTACAATGCAGATACACCCTCGCCAATGATCCTGTAATTCAAGACTAGATTGTCCATCATTTTTTTGATTATGTTCAGAAAAGGATCTTGAGGACGCAATAGTCTGGTGCTCTTTTGGTACTTTTTAATGTCTTCCATAAATTTGGGCTGGCTTTTTTTGCGTTGTTGTCTTGGTGGAGGCTGCATCCTATCCATCCTCTTTCCAGTCCAGGGTGGCTGTGAATGAGTAGGAGATCTAGCAGCTGGAGGAGATCCACCACCAAGAGATCCATCAGTAGATCCACCAGGAGATCCACTAGGCGATCCACCAAGCAATCCAAGAGATCCACCACCAACAAATCCAACAATAGTGGAACCGTCAAAATCAAAAAGTTCTTTGACATCCGGGGGCAATGTTCCTGCAGTCTGCACCTCGGATTCAATGAAATTATGGACTTCTTCTTCCATTGGCGTGGAGATCCAAGGTTTAGTTGGAGGGCTCAGCACGACACGGGCTGCCATGCAGAGATTTCTCAAAATCTCATTTCACCTAATAGTCTGAAGCTGTTGCGCAGAAACCCTAATTCTCTAAGGCTCTCTTGCAGTTTGTTTTGTCCTTGCCATATGCTTATGTCTAGCCATAAACAACTCAAAAATATGGGTGTCAGAAATTAAATCCACAACAGAAATAAAATCTACAAAATTATTGTATTCTCCACTTGTAAAAGTGAAAAATGAGTGGTAAAATTCTTTTATATATTTTTTTGCCCATGCATACTAAAGTACAACTAGAACTTTTTGGCCCTATGTAGCTCACTTCAAGGTATTTGGACAATATCGCATAGGTGAGTATAGTGACGTGGAGAGATTACGAACTGCAAGTTCTGCGCACAAGTTCGATATTGTGTTTTTGGAATATTCTAAGGAATATTTTTTTCGAATGAATATTCCTTTTTTGCATAGCTGTAAAGTAAATCGAATATTCTAATATTCAACGGCGCATTTATTCTGGTGACACGTGTTCAATTCCGAAAGTCTATAAATACCATTTCAATGCCAAAATAACATTTTTAGTAATTTTTTTACCTTCTACCATTTTTTAGGTCATACATATCGTTCTTTTGCGCATTTTCTTATAACCTTAATATTGTTATTGAAGACTGCGGACATATTCAATACATACAATTAATCTATAGTTGTTTTTTTTATTAATATTACTTTAACACAATGTCTTTAGGTTTATGTAGATCTGATCCAGAGATCGTGCTCTCTTCATTTCTCGACGATTTTGGTATTATCGAAGATAGGAATACTTCATATCGTTGTTTTGTCCTTTTCTTCATGTTTTTGCCACAGCTCATCATAATAGACACATGTTCTTTGAGCCTTGCAAGATATTCAAAAGTTTTGTTACATTGCCTTTGCAAATGTTTGAAAACATGGCTTTTTTGCATTACACTGACATTGTCAAGCATGTTGATATTCATCTGAAAAATAGATTGGATCGATTATATACAAAACTTTATGAGAAATTTAAGTTTTCTGGTCACTATCAAATTTGTCGCAAGAAGTGTAGATTAATTGAATATCAATCTGCATTTATATTATATTTGATTATTTTGATCCCAGATGAAGTGGATTTCTCAAGCTCCATGCAGATTTCACCTCCCTCCTCTTCACGAGATCAAAAGATCAAGGATATAGTCAAGTTTCTTGAAAAAACTGACATAAAATATGACAATATTAAAGAATTTAACCCAAGTGATAATCGATCTGCATTTGTAGGAGAGACCGAATGTGCTATGTATGAATCAAATGAAATTCCTTCTCGGTCCTTTTTTTATTTACCTAAATATTACATAGATAATGATAGTTATCTCACTGTACTTGACTTGTGCAATTTTTTTTATTATTGTGAAGATGAAGTATTATGTATTTTAGCCAAAACATTAGGTGAGTTTTCTAACATTCTTGATTTTGAGTATAATGACATTGTACCTAGAGTGGATGATCAGATCGATGATGATATGCTTTGTCCAGAGAAGAGTGTTTGCAACAGTCTTTGTCGAAGACCCGTGAGCATCAAAAAAATATTCCCTCAGAGGATGAGTTCATTGCTTTCCAGATCAAACTGGGTTTTGGGCCTCAAAAAATATACCAACCAATGAGTTAAGCTCGCAAAAGGGTCACATAATAGACCACCCTAAATTGATTGAAGCAGATACTGTTGAATGTGTGAGTTCTTTTACTTTTTGTGCATGCAAGTTATTTTTGCATATTGTCTATATTCATCATAAGAACTAACATTTTAATTTTTCGTATTTTCAGGAGGTCGTAATTATTGACGAATTTTCCATTTGACGAGGTAGCTTTCGAACCTATTCAGGCAAATTTAACAAGGATAGTGGCCTTGGAAATTATCTCAAATTTTTCAAAAAACATGAAATTTGTGTGGCCCGTTTGAAGTTCAGTGCTCAAGGCGAAACAATTATTATGGCAGTAAAGGCATTGTCTCATTACTTAGGTGGTCATAAGTCCATTAAATCGCATAAAATAATTTTTGTTAAACACTCAATTGTACTCAAGATTTTAGGTTATGGACCCGAGAATACTATTCTCTGATCTGCTCTGTTTGCTTTGTATGCAACTTATATAGAATTATGTCAAGAAAAGAAAAATGCATAGATTTTGGATCCATTTGCAAGAAGAGAATTTCTCCATGACAACAAAATACAGCTGATATTAGAAGAATAAAATAAAGATGGCAAGGAGATACAGATATATTCAATCAGTTGGAAATGTATTTTTTTTTCAAAACAAATTACAAATATATAGTACAATGTTGTGTCTGTCAATCTACCTCCCTTAATGTATAAATTTACATGCCTTTCTGAACTCGATGTAATTCATAGATTTTGTTTGATGTCGTATTTGTGCTCGTCGATAGAACCATTGAAATGGCTGAAGAATATATCCGTGTCTACCATTAAAGGCAAACATGCTGTGTGTTTTTATGAAATACTGCTCTGGCTTGCCAATGAGATTTTTCCATCCCTTGTGAAGACCATATACTCAAACTTCCATGATTGTCTGCTAAGGATATAGAATGGTGTCTTAATGTGCTGCAAAATATCAGCAATTTCTATCAATAGGTAAACTTTAAAAAACAAAATAAAATGGTGGCTTGATATCTGTTTTTAAATGCTTACCATGTAACGTGTGATATGATCCTCTCCCCAAGCCACTTCAACTGCATCTACAAACTCAACACAACGTTTCTGGAGCAGTAGCAAGTCATTGTTTGAAAATATTACCTTTCGTAATATTCTAACCATATCGTCTAAGTATTTTTATACTTCAACTTTCATTACCCTTGTTACTCCATCATGAACAAAATCTTGAGTAGCAGCTACGATGTCTCTCCAAACTAAGTAATGCATCTTAGATGGCTTTCCTGAATGGTTTGATAAAAGTCTTTGTGCCTTTACACCGCCAATGCTTGGCTTGCAAGGTAAATTTTTTTTTCCCGAAAGCTTAAAGTCCTTTTGTATTTTAACATGTCCTTTATGGGGACCTGCTTTAGACAGAACATCTTCTAATCTAGAAATAGCCTCCTTGGAAGATGATTCTGGCTTTGTGTTCCAAGCATATAATATGTGACAATACGCAAGCTTTTCGATTATTCTAACCTCAACATGGAGAGTGTAAATATGTATGTTTTGTAGAGGAATTGGCAGAATAGGTTTCCAATTTGGATCCTCTTTGTCTCTTGTTATTCTTGTATTCTTGGTCATGTCATTTGATGATTTCATACAATATAAACATGGATTTTTGGAGGTTGGTCCATGGGAAACATTGAACATACATTTTAAAGATTTCAAATCACCAGCCAAATGCCACTCTATCTTGAAGTCTTCTATTCCAGGTACATTGAAAAGTTCTCCATCCATATGCTCTTTGATGATTATGGGATATGTTGTTTTGCTAAACACCCATGACAGAATGTCATGATCTTCTTTTAAAACCTAAAAAATGGATAGACAAAAAACTAGTCAATTGATAACAATATCAAAATCCAAGTAACATACAATATCAAAACTCATTAGATTTTAAATTATCATATCTCAAAGGCTGCCAACCACCAGATGTCATTCTCGGACTGAACACTGAAGTTAAAATCTCCTTGATCATTATTCTTTTGAAGTGCTCCATTCATGAGTGTTATACTCACTCTCTCCATTTTTTGTCCTTTAATAAATTCTGATTCATCCAGCTTCAGTACCAAGACTATCTTACTGTCTATCTTTTTCGTGAAAATATCATAGAAATGTATAATAAATCTTAATAACATATTCATATCGACAAAGAAGTTATTTGACTGATTGTAAGACATGGATTTTTTGTCCTTTGATTGATATACTTCCTTGATATGAAATGGAACACCTATAATCTTTTGAATTCCTCTATTCATTGAATCACATTCCGATTTTATTTGAAATGGTCGTGGGATAGGAAATTTCTTAACGCTACCCAGCGTCAAAGCTTGCTTATTTGATAATCTTAAATATGGTGCCATAAGCATCTCTACTTATTCCAACAAAATCACATGCTCCTAGAATTATAGTATTGTCGAGTTTTTTTTTTACTTCAATCATTAATGCACCAACAAATTTTATCTTAACACGATTGTTTCGATTTTTGGTCATCAATGACTCAATTGATTTTGTTGTCAACACAGAGCCAAAAGACTTGCCTATAGTAGCATTGTCTTTCACATTTTGATACCCAACCAATGCAGATCTGTAAAATAATAATAATAATAATAATAATAGAGGATTAATGTTACAATTTACAATCATGCTAAAGCAATATAAGATCTGAAATCTTGAAGTATAAAAAAGATTGCAAAGGCAAAAGTCAAAAACTTACTTGAATGCATAAATTCTCCTTTACGATAGCCTCCTGTTGATGACAAATTCTGAATATTTGTGTTGATCACTGGCTTTTGTTTTTTTGTTTTTACCTTTTTACCTATCAAGTCAACATCTTTCAATAGTTGTGAGTATGCAGAACGACCATTATTCGATTCGATTTTTATTTGATCAATCTCTTTTCTTGTACTCACTATGATTTTTTGCAATAATTCACTATTATTTTGTAGATTTTCATTTTCTTTTTGGAGAACCTCATTCTATAGCAATTTTATTCGTAAAATATTGTCTTTTTGAGCACAATCTGAAGATATACGTCTAATTACATCTCCCAACAATGTTAGTTACCATATTCTTCTAATCTTTTACAATAACCTAGCAAACCATTCTTTCCATGACAGACAAAATATATCAATTGAGTAGCAGAAGAAAATTTGGGATGCTGCATGGAATATGGATCTTTATTAAGAAGAAAAAGTAGATTGATCCAATATCAATTCAACAATAAAATAAATAAATGAAACATACTCAGCGCCTTTATACATTTCACATACCAGTTTATCATTTCATGTAGCACTTGAAGAATGAGATTGATCTTTGATTCAAATGTTGTCATGCCGCTCATTTTTTTATATTTGAGTTTTGAGTTTTCTCAATCCGTGTATTTTGGTTGCCGCTCTTTTCTTTTCAAATCTTGCCATCTCTCTTTTTTCTCGAGAGTTGTAGGCATTTTATGTAGCATTCAAAGATGGTGACTGCTAATTGATGCAAATTTTATAATGATGTCCATCTATTTATCCTCTAGTTTGTTCCATCTATAGTGTAATATAGTTGGTGCTCTTCTTTTCAATTCTTTCCCCCACTCTCTCTTCTCCCAAGAGTTTATTTCTCCCGAGGCATGATTTTTCCTGAGAGAAACCTTAGTTAACCATGACTGCAACCATGACTATCACCAGAGCGGTTTTGTGTTCAAACTACTGCGGTCAGACACTTATTATAATTTTTAATTTCAACAAATTCGTCCATTACGTGGCATTTCTTATAGGGACCTTTTGTATTCAGGAACTCCTATAATGGTAGATGTACCTCTGTTGTGTAATATAGACCAAATTCTGTTTTTCTATCTCTGTGGATTTGTATACCAAGGCAAAAATAAGCTTCACCTAGATCGGTCATGTCGAATTCAGAAAACAGCATTATCTTGGCTTCTTTTATCAAATCGGTACTGTTGCTGAAAAGCAATGTATCATCCACGTACAAAGTGATAATGATAAAAGACTGTTGCACTACTTTGAAGTAAACGTTTGAATCTGAAGAGCTAGGTTATAGCCGTGATCAATGAGGAAAGTATTGATCCTTTGAAACCATGCTCGAGTAGATTGCTTCAAGCCATAAAGTGCCTTATGGAGTTTACACACATGATGTGTTTACCCTCGATAATATAACCTTTGGGTTGCACCATGTAGATGTCTTCTTCGATACTCCATTGAGATATGCTGTCTGTACATCCATTTGATGTATTTCCAAATATGCTGCAGCGGCAAACGATAGCAAGAGTCGAATAGAAGAATGCTTGACGACCGAACTAAAAGTCTCAGTGTAGTCGACGTTGTATACCTGAGAAAATCCTATGGCTACAAGTCGTGTCTTTCTTCTGTTGATGCTTCCATCTGCGCTGTACTTGATCTTGAAAATCCATTCGAAATCAACTACGTTTCTGCTGGCAAGTAATTCAACAATCGTCCACATCTGGTTTTTGATAAGAAATGAATACTTTTTATCCATAGCTTCTTTCCAGAGATCTGAATCAGGCTGTGAGTTGAGTGCCTCTTGGATAGACGTCAGTTCTTGAACAAGATAAGCTGCAGACTTGTCGATATATTGGTTAGGCGGTCTGTAGTCCTTGAAGATCTCTTGGGTAATACAAGAAGTTGATTATTTCCATCATACTGTAGTTGCTAATCTGCAACATCATCATCTTTTGATTTGTCATTGATTTGTTGTTCGTCAAGAGTAGAGGAGCTTGGACCTTCAATAGGAATAGTCGACTGAGGAACTAGAAAGTTCAAAGCATCAGCAGAATCTGATAGGTTGGCCACATGGGGACTGCCCTTTTCTTTGAGGTCTTCAAACTAATCTTCGATGAAGATGACATCCCGGCTAGTGAATATCTTCGACTCGATGGGATCGAACTACTTGTAGGCTTGATATGAAGTAGTGTAGCTGATGAAAACACACTTGATACTCTGGAAGTCAAGCTTCTTCCTGTGATCACGAGGAATCTGCACAAAAGCAGAACATCCAAAAACTCGTAAGTTTGATAAAGAAGGTTTGGTACCTATGCAAACTTCAATGGTGTTTTGTCTGAGAGGCCTTTAGTAGAACATCTGTTCTGAATATAGGTTGTTGTTTGAACAGCTTCAGCCCAGAAGCACTTCAAAAGTTTTGTTCTTTCTCTCAGCAAGACCATTTGACTGAGACAAATAGGATGTAATATATTGTTGCTCAATGCCATTATTAAGGCAATAGTCCTTGAATTCGTTGGAGATGTATTCTCCCTTGTTATCTAACCTCAATGCTTTGATTCATTTGCCAGTTTGATTCTCAGCAGGCTCTTTGAATTGTCTGAATTTGATGAAAGCCTTTGATTTCTATTTAATGAAATAAACAATTGATCTTCTAGAGAATTCGTCAATAAAGATAATGAAATACTTTGTATCTAGTAATGAGGGAGTTTGTATAGGTCCACATATATTTGTATGAACAACATCTAATAAATCTTTTGGTGCATGCATATGGTTTGATCTAAAAGGAATCCTAGCCTACTTTCCAAAGATGCAGCTATGACAGACAAGGAGATCGACCCTACCAGAAAGATAGTCGAGATCAAGAACCATGGATTGTTTGGACATGTTTGAAATAGATGCATGATTCAAGTGTCCTAAGCGATGATGCCATAATAATGTTTTATTGACTAGAACAGAGGTTTTCAAGGCTTGACTAGACTCAGAATAGCAATGTGCCAATCTATATAAGTAACCTTGCCTCTTGCCGAGTGTAAGGATCTTATGACTCCCATCAATAATTTTGCATTGATCAGATTCAAATTCTACCTTATGACCTAAATTCTACTCACTGATAACAGATTTGTAGAGAGTTTAGGAACATATAACCTTTGATAGTAATTTGAATTGATCATGCTAGAACCGCAATCTTACAGTACCTTCACCTTCAATAGTGTGAATACAATTGTCACCAAGATGAACAAATTTTTTCGTGCTGTAAGGAGTGTAGGAGTTGAAGATCTCACGTTGATTGGTCATATGTTGAGTTGCTCCAGAATCCAAAAACCATGAATCATCTAAAAATGCACTTTGATTTTTGACCATAAATGCGCATTCGTCCACTTTGACCTGAGGAAATAATGAAACTGTGTTTGCTTATTGATCAGGTTGCTTGGCTGCATTCTTCACTTGGAGAATTCGGCAATCCTTAATCTGGTTATTGCACTTGCAGTATCCGCAAAACATCTTCTTCTTCGATTGTGGATTCGATGATTGTTCTTGACCTTGGATCTGTTTCTGATTCGTTGCAGTCTTCTTGGAGCTTTTCTGCTTCTGTTGCTTAGACATATAGAGCCTGAGAGGAGGAAGTAGACGAAGTGTCTTGACTTCTTCGATTGTCTTCTTGCAGCAACATAGTGATAACTCTAGTAAAAGTTCAACCTGAGTGTGTTGATATGATCATAACCCAGTTCTCATATATAGAGGGCAAGCTTGAAAGCAATGTCATAATTGTGTCTTGATCGTCTATGACTAATCTGACAACGGCCATTTGTTGCAAGAGATTCTTAAACTAGTTAATGTGACTCTGAAGAGAATCACTAGTAGACATTTTGAATGTGAAGAATTTCCTTCATAGATGTAACTTAGTAGTTATGTCCCTCACGTCATATAGTGAGTTCAAAATGTCCCAAACGTCTCTTGACGTTTTAGCTTCAGCTATGTGTCCAATTTGTGTATCTGATATATTGAGGATAATAAGTGGTAATGATCTAGATGGAATTAGAGATGTAAAAATTGCTTTAGCAAAAGAGTTTAAGATGGTAGATCTCGGCCTATTAAGCTTCATTCTTGGAATAGAGGTTATTAGAGGATGTGATTTTAGCTTCATTTGTCAATCTAAATATGCTACATCCATCCTAGATAGATTTGGAATGAAGAATTGTAAAGGCATTGAGACACCAATGGAGCAACATGTAAAAGCATCTATTGGTTGTGATGAAGCATCCTTTGAGGACATCACATTATATAGAAGGCTTATTGGCTCCTTGATCTATTTAACTATAACTAGACCTGATCTTAGTTATAGTGTTGAAAAGTTAAGCCAATTCATGCAAAGTCCTCTAGTTTCACATTGGAAGATGGCCAAAAGAGTTCTTAGATACATTTCATTCACTAAGAATTTTGGTATTTTGTATAGAGGAACTAATCTTGGTTTAAGAGCCTATAGTGACTCGAATTTTGCACGTGACAAAGTGGATAGAAGATCAACAAGTGCCTTTGCCACCTTTTTATGTGATGGAGTAGTATCATGGCTTTCCAAAAAACAAGATACCATCTCCCTATCTTCCACAGAATCCGAATACAAGGCCTTGACATCAACATGCAAGGAGGTCTTGTGGCTCAAAAGGCTATTGGCAGAGCTTCATGTCATGGAGGAGGAGATCCCTATCATCTTTTGTGACAACCAATCAGCCCAATCACTTGCAACTAATCCTACATTCCATGCAAGGAGCAAACACATCGAAATTGCTCATCATTTCGTAAGGGAAAAAGTGCAAGCTAAAGAGATCAAGCTCCAACACGTGCCATCATCAAGTTGCTTGGCTGATTTGTTTACTAAACCTTTACCTAAAGATTCATTTGTCAAGCTTAGATCTTCAATTGGAGTTATTGATAAAAGCATTGTGATCTCCAAGGCTAGATTTGAGAAGGAGCGTGAAAAATTGCCTACATTGGCAAATCTAGCCGTGTAGAATATTGTACATTTTGTCAATATTGTTTGTTGGTTACTTCAATGGCCAAAGTGCCACTTGTACATACACACCTAAAGTAGGTTACCACGAGTCAAGAGGAGTGGTTGTGTCTATTTGGTAGTGATTCCTACTTTGTAGGATCTAGACCATGATTTATGATGAGATTTGTACCTACCATGCACCTACCAAGCATGACTCTTGGATCTAGACTAGAGTTTTCACATTAGGGCAAGAAAGTGGATTCTACTTTCTTATTACATGCTGGATTTTCACCTAGCTTTGAAAAGGAAGTGTGTTTTACTATGTATTCCCATTCTCCATAGTGAGAAGATAGAAACTTTTTGGAGCCTCAAGGAGAAACTCGAGTTTCCTCTCATTGTATGGTGATTACTCTATTTTTCCAATGAAACCCAGCTTCGGCACTTTGTAAACACTGTCTACAGGTCGTACTACAGCCTTATTTCCACACGTGTGGAGTTGGATTATACTAATTGATCAATGCTTTGATTGTCTCTACTTGTTTCCTATCAAGCTGCTAAACTAGATCTTGTTTTCTGATGACTAGTTTCTGATAGATTGTTTAACAAGCATACAATCACCTTGTGGATCATTCAAAGATCCATTTATGGTCCTTAGTATTGTACTTTTCACAGAATACACCACCCCCGTGGACGCACCCGTGCTTTCACTGTTAGGCCTATTTATTAAAAATATAACTTAAGTTGAGAGAGTCTAAGTTACTAGCTACCACATGGTTTTTCATCTTTCGGGAATTACCATGGGGCTCACAAATATACATCTCAGTCCAACAATAACAATTCTCGTGCTCTCACCTTCATCTCTCACCTTCATCTCTGCTAGAAGCCCTTTTGAGTGGAGAGGTTCTGCATCATCACCTCGGGGCATGGCATCAGTGTTGTAAAGCTACATTTACAAGCTTTACTTCCGGCGCCACTGGCGCCAGCATTGTCCCCGGCGCCACTGTGACCAGAATCCAGCCGATGCCAAGTTCCTATGGCTGAAAATCTTTGATCGGTTCTAGCAAAGTCCAGAGAGCTCAGATCGATGTGCAATCACCTCACACGATCTAGGCATGATTAAAGGAAGCCTGGAGATCAATAAAATCTAGAGAGAGAAAATGACTTTCTAGAGAGAGAAGAATGTGCTTTACCAGCCTGGGTAAAGTGCTTGGTATGAGGGGGAGTGCCGAATCCTACCAATACTATAGGGGAGTGCGGGTTGCGACTCAGGGCGAGCTCCAACCAAGTCTCAGCCTCCCTTGCTGGAATGTTATCATGGCTCTCGCCTTGGCATGCTAGCGCCCCGAGACTAGGGTCGGTCACACACTTGAAATGTAACCTTCTCAGATTTATCAATAAAGTGGGATTTTTCTCAAACTGACTCTGATTACCTTCTGGGTTTCAGTGTTCGTTAAAAAGCACCAGTTGTAAGGCCGCTTCAAAATTTTAAGTTGGCACATAGCTGAGGGTCGTATCCCGGGACGTCAGCGGTATGCCGTCGGGACCATTCGGTTCGTGGCGCCAATGTTATGCTATCGGGACCATTTGGTCCAAGAATTGGTTGTCTCCATATCTGTCGCGGCTTGTGGTTCTGAGTATTCCTTGCATGAACATGAATGGGTTAAGCTCTTGGGGAACGGGTTCTAACCTGTTGGCTGAGTTGGATGGCTTGCTTGGGTGGAAGTTACCTGTTTATGGCTGTCTAGTCTAGCGTGGCGCCGGGTTGGCTTCCAATGCTCATGACAAAGCTTTCAGTTGGTTAAGTCTGATGTAAATTAGACCGCTTGCTTGGGTATTCGTTTGTAACGAAGCTTCGAGCTGGTTAAGTTTGATGTATGTCAGGCGGCTTGCTTGGAGAGAAGTCACCCACATCGGGACCCCCAATTTGGCATGGCGCCAGGTTGGATCTCAATGTTGATTTTCGAAACTTCAAATTGGTTAAGTCTGATCGTTGTTGGCGAGTTGGCTGCTTGTATGTCAAGTGGTTTGGATGGCAAGAGTTGAAGGCTGGGAAGCTAAGTTGTGGTTCCTGGCTCCCTTTGGGATGCCTGTGCTACATGTGGTATCAGAGCCAACTGGCCAGTCAACTATGCGGATCGCACGGAAATGGCCACTATTTGGGGTTCATCAAGACAATTGTTGTGTAAGGTGCTGCCCACAGTGTAAGCACGGGTGCGTCCACGGTTGGGGTGGTTGGCAGAACGGGGGCTTGATGAGTCAAGGTGTTGCTCTTGAGGTGTAAGCACAGTCAGTTTTCGAGGTTCGGACCTGGCGCCGTCTGCACGTAGGATAGATGAGACAATGTGCTGCCATTAGGTTGGTGTAAGCATGGTCTGTGCCTTGTGGGATGCAAGGTGACATATTCGCGATAGCCACCGTTTGTTTAGCTATAAGGGCTATTTACCAAATTTGGTGGGGGCGTTACTGAGGCAATGTGCTACCTAACGGTGAAAGCATGTGCTGTCTAATGGTGAAAGCACGGGTGCATCCACGGGGGTGGTATATTCAAGGATAGCTGCCGTTCGTTTAGCTATAAGGGCTATCGACCAAATTTGGTGGGGGCGTTATTGAGGCAATGTGCTGCCTAACGGTGAAAGCACGGGTGCGTCCACGATTGGGGGGTATGTTGCCGATCGTTTAGCTATAAGGGCTATCGACTAGATTTGGTGGGGCATTACTGAGCCAATGTGCCTGTAGGCAAGAGGACTGCATGATGAGATGAGACCTATTTATAGTTGATTTGCATGGGTGTTGCATGGTTTCATGCACAGGACTCTACTCTCTAAATAATGAGATAAGGATTCTCCCGTAGACATATTGGGTTTAGGTTACCAATTTCTCTCTTCTCCTCTTGCTTCACATGGCATGGCTTGGGGGCTAGATCCAGGTTTGCTCCATAATCTCTCCTATTGTGTTCTCCTATCCTCATCTTAGGGGCAATCCTATAGAGCCTTTACATTGATTTCAAAGCCCTGCTAAGATGCGGTCTTGGATAGGTGTGAACGATTTCGAAGTTGAAACGCTTGAATTACATTTCGGTTGGAGTGCTGTTTTTTCTCAAAGGAATTATGGAGTTGGATTCACAAATTCCGAATAAGTAGCATACTTTTCGAAATTATGGTAGAGTGCTCTTCTACAAGGTTCATTTTGATTGAATGATGCAAAGAATTTGTGTGAATTCACTTGTAAATTCCAGTTTCTTGAGGAAACTTTCAAAAGGATCTGCTATGTGAGTCCATAATGTTCCAAATTCTGACATCTTGTAACAATATACACTAGATATTCACAATCTCAACAAAAAATACACCCGAGGCTCATTTGAGACAAAAGAAAAAGAACAATCAAGTCAACACGCACTATAATAAAAAACGCCTTCGTGAGGCTAACTTCTATATTATTACTAATGGCAAAACTTGATACAAAGCATTACTTGCGTCCGTCTGCATTCAAAGTTTCATTACGGACATACTGTCTTCATATAAGTGCTTAGAAAGCAAATCATGAAAATTGAGCTAGACGTATGTATGCAAGAAACCCTAGGAGTTTACTAGCCCTAATCAATGAGTTAAAGAGTTCGAAAATCTCATGAGCCCTATTATCTCGCATGTACTATATGCTGTTGCACTTTAGCCAGAGATTTCTACGGCCTTCACTTCGTGCTTAGGTTTCTCAATTTTAGGAACTGTGACGGTGAGGACGCCGTCCTCAACCTTGGCCTTCACTTCCTCCACTTTCGCATTCTCTGGTAACCGGAAGCGTCGCAAGAAACTGCCCTGCGTACGCTCCACCCGATGCCATTTGTCCGTCTTCTCCACTTCCTCTTTCTTGCGTTCTCCGCTTATCTGTAACGTGCGTCCATCCTCCACCTGGACCTTTACTTCTTCCTTTTTCAACCCTGAAATCCAAAACAAAGACACACTCAAAAGATTTAGAATATAGGTGAGATGAATCAGAGAAAACGAACAAGAAGAACTACTATAAGGAGATCAGCACGGGCATGAAGATTTTATGGCAACAAGCCAGGTTGAGGAAGATTATTCGAAATTGTGTGCACAAAGCCTTGAAATATATGCTAATATCAGGAATAATGTATCACCTGGTAGATCGGCTTTGAAAATATGAGCCTCCGGGGTTTCAACCCAATCAACTCGAGTACTAGCAATGGCGCTCACATCCTGGGCGAACTGTCGAGAATTAGGTGCATTGTCCCACAGAGGAAATCTGTCAAAAGGCTCAAAAAATCTATCTAAGGGATCAAAAATACTTTGATCTCCGCCAAAGGAGAATGGTGTCAAAGCCATATCCAGTTAAAAACGAAAAAACGAATCGAACTTCCTTCTCAGAAATGAATTGCTGTTTGCGGTTTCCAAGATTGTCCGTCGATGGCGAGAGTTGATCAATTAAGAATCCCCGATGTAGAGATTATATCGATTACTATGACCGCGTAGCTGTAGATAGCTGATAACGAACTCACTGATATGGTGCAAGCATTGGAAGTCGAATGAAGAAAACCCGAAAGGCGTCATGTGAAATATATAGAGAAAAATGTATGTTGGTAAGGAGCGGGAGGAGGAGAGTAGAAAGGGAGGTCGAAGAAAGGTCTGGAAAACTCTTGTACGTTCGTCTGTCTCTTTCTCTAACCTTCTAGAGCTTTATTCCAGGCTTTTATTTTCTTCCCTCCTCTCCCCTCTACATCAATACTAACATAAGTAATAGGCCTTCCTCTACCTTTTCAGAGTTTTCTTGCACCCTTAGGACCTCTTTGCATCATTCACGGCCGGGCACCTCATGTGGTGATATTTCACAAGCATGTCCCCCTTTCTCATTCATCCATAGCTTGCAGAACATCACTGAATCCCTAAGGAGCTACTAGAACTATGTGGTCGTCACCTTGCAAGGGGCCTTCTCGGATCTAAAGTGCTTATACAAAATTGTTATAAAATAATATATATTTTTTATTGTTTTTAATGAAGTGTAATAAATTCATGTTTATTATGGAACTCATAATAAATAATACATTACAATATGTAAGACATATTTGTTGTTGTTTTTTATTTATAGTAAATGCATCTTACACATCTAGTTCATTCAATGATGTCTATCTCTAAACAAACATAATTGTGCCATTTCATATAAAACCCAACGGGGTTGGCTCAGTTGGTTGGCTTGGCATCCAAAGTTTCTTTGGTCCCAGGTTCGAACCTCCCCTTGGAAACCAAGAAGCATTTCATATAAAAGAAATTTTCTAGCAATGAGTTAGGTATAATGGAAAGCCATGGATTCCATAAATCCATGAACTCTTGGAGGTAAGAGTCCAAACTCTTAGTCCCCATCTTGCAATTTATGAACTTCTAATGTGTAGTCAGACTCATCCACAACAGTGAATGATTTCATAAAAACTTCCATGAATCTATCCCATCTACAAGGGGAGGAGAAAGCCCTTTGTAGGCTAGCATGCAAGTGTTCCTCCCTCTACCTTGTAAAGCACAAATTTCAATCTTTTTTTGTCCCCATCCTCCCTTCAACATACGGGATTCTTCGAGGGTTTAGGTTTTTTTGCCCTCCTCTTTTTTGGTAAGGCATCCCAAAGATGAAAATTGGAGTCCAAAACACAATATTCAGATTTTTGTTTTGGTATTTTCAAGTTTTTGTGTTTCAAATTTTCAACTTTACAAATAACAAAAGAAATGTAAGGGTGTTGACCATCAAACTTTAAAGGGCCCTCTATCTCTTGAGAATCCCCCAAAATGAGACTTGCGAGGCAATTTGTTTTTTGAAATTTTATATGCACAAGATTTACAAAATATTTTGATATTTAGATCAAGCTCTAGGCCATTTACAATCTAGTTCTTGGCCATCTTTTTTAATGTTGCCTTATTTAAATGGGCTAATATCTTATTCATTGCTACATACTATTATTCTCAACAATATAAGTTGATGCAATATCAATTCTTTGTGGGGCTTCTATGTCATCTTTAGATTCAATTACTATTGCATCTTTTAAACTTGTTCCATCAAATATTAATTTCACCTATTGGGCTTTTGAATAAAGTTTTTTTTGTCATTTGATTCAATTTTTTTTATGTCATGAGAATCTACTAGAGTGACAAATAATACTATTGGCATTTCAATATTAGCTTCTTCATGTAGTATACTCCATTTGCTCTTTGAAGCTTTAAGATTTCTTTCATAAGTCAATACAAATTCTTTTTCTCTTATGCTTACTATCATTGTACATCAAAGTTTAAGTTTCATCTGGTAGCTACCTTCATGATATGTGGTATGCAATTCTTTGTCAACTACTTGACCTATGAAAAATAAGCTCTTTTTAAACTCATGGACATATAACACAATCTTATGACACTTGAAATTCTAATTCTATTGACATAACAAATGATGTTGATGTTTCCAATGCCTTTTGTGATCACTCCCAAGGACAGACTACATAGCAACAATACATTATAACTTCAGCATAGGACAATCTAGCCCAAGAAATAGTCAATATAATCCACTCTCAAACTATAGGTATCACAATACCAACTATTGGTAGGCTCCTAGCTATGGCACTATCGCATCAAGAGCAGCAGTTCTCTAGGTCAGCAAGAAGCAGACCATTGTAGCCCAGTCATCCTGCGAAGCAGAGTACGTAGCAACAGCGAAGATGGCCAACAAAATAATTTGGCTAAGGAAACTCCTGGATTAGGGCGAAACAAGGAATGAGTCACTGGTCTTGCAGATGGACAACACCTCTGCAATACACCTGACGAAAGATCCCGTGTTCCATTCTAGAACGAAGCACATTGCGATCAAGTATCACCTGATCAGGGATCTAATTGAAAAGAAGATGATGCAGACTACCTTCATAGGAACGAAAGACATGGTTGCTGACATCTTCACAAAGGCCCTGGACAAAGGACTCTTTGAGAGGCAAAGGAGCAGTCTCGGGATCATAAAGCTATCATGCTTTGAGAGGGAGCTGAAGAAACAAAATGTTTATGATTACAAAGGCTTGCTAGCTTTCAGCCCTTCACCTGACGAAGATGTTTGCGAACTCGAACATCTGGAGACACGAAACACGAAGAGTTTAGCGAAGGCGAAAGTCTATGTAGACGAAGATGAACGGTTCGCGAACACGAAAGATCCATGAACGAGATTCCTTCACAGTCCAGTACGGAAGAAGGCAGACGAGGTAAACGAAACCCGTTCAGCGCTCACGCCCCAAGGAGTACGACCAGAGATCATGCAAGTACCCAAAAGTACAGTAATCTGATCTGATGGCATGACGTCAGCAGATACTCCCTAGGTCGTGGCTAATCTGCCACTCTTGTAATTCTCTGGTTAGTTGTAGATGTTTGAACACTCTAATCTCAGATCTACACAGAGTGACCATACTTACTAGATTACACTTGACATATAGATCAAAACAGAATACATAGAGTGTCATAGAGTGAAATAGTCTGATGCTAGTAAGCAATCAAGAAGATATACTGAATACATGTTCGCCTGCACACGAAGACAATTCTGGCTAGGATCAGAAGATCCAACTGTCCGCTAGTGAAGCGAGACTACTACTCGTGAGAGAACCGTGTTTCTTTCACGCCAACGCACTGCGTGGATTCGCATGCAGTGCTTGAAGAAATTCATAAAAATTTAATATAGATTATTAGTGTCGCCTTTTTCGTATTTTTCGTCTGTTATGAATCTCATGCAAATATGCAGAGTCACATTTTTTGCTTTTTCCAAAGAGCCTAAAATGTCAAGGAAATGACTTTGGCAAAGTGTGGGACAACCCTAAATGAGATTTAAGGGCACCTTCAATTTTTTCGCCATTTTGTAAAAAAATTGACAGTTTCCTGTGGCTGTTTTAGTTCATTTTTGCAGAGCTATAGTTTTGGTTCATTTATGCAGACAAAACGTTTATGGCCAATTTCACCGCTTATCAACAATCAAAGGCAAGGACGGATGGATGTCAGCGAATCACCAGCCAACTGGCGATCGCAATTGATGATCTAATTTCTTAGTATAAATAGCTATTAATTTTCATACAGATTAGTTCATTGAAAATCAAAATTATCAGAAGCGTTTGAATAGTTAGCTCTCTCTCTCGAGCCTGTGAGCTTGAACACTCCTGAGCATTCTAGCTCACTTTTTAGAGCATTTAGCCGACCTGTCAGATTCTCCTGACGCTTTGAACTTTCAGATTCTATAGGCGACTATTCTCATTGAAGGTTTTTGAGCCTTTGTCAGATCCTTGTTATGGCTAGAGTGAAGCAAACAACCAGGACTAATCAGCATTCCAATCCAGTTCAAGGTGAAGTTTCGAGCCTCAGGCCACTCGGTACTGGTAGGAGAACATCGATGAGAAGAAGCCATTGGATGAGAGAGATAAAAAAGTATCAATGGTCAACAGAGCTTATGATTCCAAAGGCTCCATTCTATCGTTTGGTACGTGAAATCACCAGAGAGAATCTGGGTAGGTACAATCGTTTTATTATTTCAGCTACTATGGTCCTTCAAGAAGCCTACAAAGATTTTCAAGCTCAATTTTTTGACGATTCCTTCCTACTTGCCATCCATGCAAAGCGTGTCAGCATTATGCCCAAAGATTTTCAACTTTTATCTAGATTAAGAGATAGAAGTTCTGGTCTTCACAGGGGTGAGGCCTCTACGACTCGTCCACCTCCAATGGATAGAACAAACCTTCTCACATGGACGACTCACAAGCAAGCAAAACCAAAGAGATTCCATGACCCCGAGAAATTCACAAGGAAGGGAATACATAGTAAAAGGGCAAAGAAACATAATACTAATAATAATGAAACTCTTAAATTTGATAGTGGGTCAAGTACAGATGCAGAGGAACGCATTTTAGAAGATGTTTCAAAAAAGGCTGTCGATACTGTATTTTCACTAATTTCTAATCATGATGTATCACAATTGCCTAAGAATACCGTAAATAAATTGAATATTTCTGTACGTACTCCTTATGATCCTACTCAAGAATTTTTTAAATCCGATTACTATAATGAATACGAGAAAATTATTAGTAAGATCAATGGTTACTTTTCTCTGATTGATTGTAACGTTCTTAAGAAAAAAAGGAGAATATGTAACAGATGTTATAATTGATGGTGGGTTGGTGTTACTACAATATGCAATTAGTTAAGATTCAAGAAAAGAAGTTTTCATCGTCATTGGTCTTTGCGTGGAACAAAATCTAATGCACAACGATGAAGCATTGGAACTTTTGAAGAGTATTTTTATACAATGCAGTTCCAATTGCAAAACTATTCGTGGTTCCTTATGCATCCAAGTAAGTATAGTATTGAGACTTATTTGCTGTACTTAAGATGTCAAAAAATTGATTAATAAAAATAGAACTTGTTTTGTAGGTTGCATTGGAGTTTGAATATAATTTCCATGGCCACGATTTTGGATGGGGTGGTGAAACCTGTATGCATTAAAATGAATTCTTGTGACAATACCCACATAAGTTTTGATAAACAACTTCTTACGATTCTTCAAGTATATCCAACTTCAGCCACATCTATGGCTAAACCAATAATAATATCAATCAAGGTATCAACATTAGTGATAAATGTATTCAGAATTTTATTTAGATAGATCTTATATGAAAATGTATTCAAAATTTTATTTCGATAGACCTTATATTTGTTTTTTATTTACAGATTCCCCAACAACAAGATGCATTTAGCTGCGGTTGGTTTTCGCTCTATAATGCAAAGATATTTTTTGAGTGGTATAATTTTCAACAAGACACGGTCGATATCGAGCAAGTGAGCATCATGATCCTACTTGGTTTTTACTTTATGTATTTTTCATTATGAATGTGGTTGTATTTCTCAACTCAATTTTGTGTGTGTTTGCAGTTCTCGCTTGGTGTGTACACATTTAATGATGTGTATAAATTCAAACAAGATATTATCAAACTCATCCTTACAAAGGCAGTAATATGTGATCCTAAAAATGATAAGGCTGATTTAGAAACAAGGTCAAAATTAGGAGCCTTTTCTCCTGATGTCACTATTATGGATCACAAGGGTGTTGCATTTTATAATGAGATATCTACTGTTAAAGAAGAGATCAAGCCGAGGGAGCACAGACCAAAGAAAGAGAGGAAGTCAGCACGGCCACAAGAAAAAGTAGTCAAATCTTCAAAAGGAAGCATAGTTTGTAAAAAAAGCCCAATATTTGGGGCTCATTTTTATTGATATAAAAAGCTTTAACACAATAAATTTATTTTCACGATGTCGTGTACTTGCTTTTGCATATCATGGCTCTTCTATCACCTTGATCATCGTACCTAGATCTTTGCATTTTGTAAATTGTTCTTGTCTATTCCATATCTACATAAGAAAAAAATGTGTTATTAAATACTGCATGAAACATAATTTTGTATAGTTAACAAATTATTGCATCAAATAAAATTAAATATTAAAAAACTTACCAATTTAATGAACCTAAAGCATTCAGGAAGCTCGTATTGTAATAAGACAAGCTCTGTTCGGATATAGTGAAGGCTCCAGTCTTCTTCAACTTCAACAGTAGTAATAAGCGTGTCATTGTATCTAATGTCAAATTGCTTTCTATTACTGTGTCCATCTTGTTCCATGTCTTGATCTAATGGTATCCATGTTGTGCCACTCCTTTTCCATCTTTGATAGTTAAAATTAAGGCTCAATGTTTGTCTTTCAATTTGATATCGAAACGTGCACGTGTATTTTCTGTTATCTACAGGCACAGATGACTTGGCCAGATAGGTTGACCTAACATTTTCATCAACGGTACCAATGGCAACTGAACCTTCTGCAGTTTCCAAATTTTGATTTAGAGCTATAATTTTATGCCACTCGTTTTCACACTGGAACCAAATCCTAAGACTATATCTGTTCTGGTTTTGAACCAAATCCTAAGAATCCGTTCTGGCTTTGAGTAAACACGAGTTTAGTATAGATGTCTCTAAAGGCATAAATCTATCGGGTGCTACGCTCTTCCTTCCTAGCAATGTTGTAACTCAGTGTATGAAATGTAACACGTTATTTTGTGGTGTTGGTCATATAAAACAAACTCGACAAATGACATGAATCTTAGCGTAGATTGCTTCGAAATACATAACATTATGTATTTCAAAGCAATATACTTTTTGTTGAACGTCTTTGAATTGGGTGTGATCGAATAACAGACAAGGAACTACTGTCTTCTCTTTTTCTAACAGCTGTAAATTTGCCTATTGGCTTCTTGTTACAGCAGGTGATTGGCTTCTTGTTACAGCAAGTGAAATCACACGGATGCTTATGTGGCCACTATGTCATGTTGCTTGAATCATGCATTTGTAGGGGAACATAGGCACAGTATAGGAATGGAACTGGCAACTTTTTCTTAAACCAGTATGATAAAATACTTGACAGTTTTGTATACAAGAAAATAAACCTTTTTATGAGTAAAAAGATTTCAAAAAATTGAGAAGCTTTATAAAATGCAGATTTTATGAGGATAACTCGAGGTTTCTCGAGCACTGAGCGCTACCCCTTCGAGCTGCATGCATGACTCCATGAATAATTTGTGAATGTGTGAATACCCAAACCAAGTTGATGTTTCAAAATTTGCTCTGGAGGTAAAGCCTTGGTCAAAACATTGGCCGTTTGTTTTGAAAATAAGCAAATCTACAAACAAAATATCCTCCACAGAGTCCTTGACATAATAAAAATGAATTAGATTATGTTGTTGTGACAAATGAATAACAATGGAAAATGAATTAGAATGTGCTTTGTCCTTGAATGAATAACAACCCCAGATACTATCACATAGGTTATCACAGGTGGATAACCTCATAGTTACTATCACATCAAGTTAATAACAATGGAAAATGAATTAGAATGTGCTTTGTCCTTGAATGAATAACAACCCCATATACTATCACATAGGTTATCACAGGTGGATAACCTCATAGTTACTATAGCATTAGCAAAAGCAATACTACGTGACGGGTTACAGCCAACCGAGTTTTATGAGAGCATTCTAAACAACCATGTTTATGCTATGGCTTATGATATCTCCTTGAAACCATTGAAAGGACAGTGCTCAATCACATTATTAGTAGCATAGCTTGATGAAAAATGGCTCATACCACAAGCTACAATAAATCGCGCTAAATGAACACATTTATGAGTAATTTTTCAGCGCTGGCCAACGCTCAAATCCGCCTCAATGGGTAGCGGCCATCCATTCCGTATAAAGTATGCTACTAATCATGAACAATAAGCTTGCTATCCACTGCTTATTACAAGCCAAAAGAGTTGATAGCATACCTAAAAATTTGCCCACTTTTGCCCTTTGGAACAACATTTGATCGTGAGAGTATCCAATGATAGTATGCAAGTTGATTGTCTGTTATTACAAAAAAATATTCATGGTAAACCGCAAGCATTCATCATAAGGATTCACTTACAATTTTCCTTATCAACGAGTTATCATAACTTGAACCAAACTCACCTTTGTTTGTAGTAGTACACCACCAATGCTTTTCCACTAGCAATCACGAGCATTCTCTTCGATCACAATCCTAGTAAGGTAGAGCACCATGAGAGCAAGACGGAGGGAGAGAGAGAGAGAGCACGAAAGCATGACAGAAAGTGAATAGGGTTGTGTGATTTCCCTCTTTATAGGACCTTTAAACTTAGTAGTATATGTATTAAGTTATATCTCAAGTACAAAAAAAAGTAAATCATTTCTCCTCATCACCTTCAAAGACCAACTCTGCAGTATGGTCATGGAAGAATTTGTGGATCTATAAAACTCAATAGATCTTATTTTGCTTAAGTCTATGTATCTAAAGAAAACTACTAAAAAGATGACCTTTAGAAAAAATTTCAACTACATAGCCAAAGATTATTATGACAATGTCTCTCTTTGAAAAAATTATTTTTTATAATTATGTTGATATTTATGCCCATTAGAAGAAAAAAAAATAATGCTTTTATTGTCGTTATTAATGTCCCAACATTCACATAAAATTTGTCGTGATGACTTCAAATTTCACCATTTACAAAGCTTTTCAAGTAATGGCATAGAAACAGATTTTTGTCATGATCCTTGGCTTTATTTGGTAGATCATTATCTTATTGTAAATGCATCTACCTCCACAATATCTTGCCAAATACAAGTACAAATCAAATTTCTTGAAAACAAAGATACCAGATAATGTCATCAACTTGATCATTTTTGTGATGTGTTTGATTAATGTCTCTACTAACACTTTGATTGTGGTTTGGTAACTTGAAGGACAAATTAGTCTTTGATGTTTGGAACTTAAAACCTTTATATTAGTTCTCATTCTCATTATTTATCAAAACATAGCCATAACTAGTTGAAGTGCTTGTGCATATTGAAAATTATTTGTGTTGATTCTAATTTGTTGGCAATATGCCTTGTGGATGAGTTAAGCACCCCTGGTGGATGAAACATTTTCCTTAAGTGGATAAAAAAAAGTCTCCATGAGTACTGGATGAATAATCTCCTTATGGGTTCTCCCCTTGTGGGTGTACTCTCTCCCTTGTGGATGAGAGAGGATCCTCTTCATGGATGAGCAAGTTTTGCTAACATTTTGCATACAGTTTTTTGTCGGTTCAATTTGATTGAATGCATCAATATCAGATTAGAGAGCAATCATATCCATCATGTCTACTCATATGGAGGAATCATGTTGGAAGGAAGGGGTAGGTGTGAAGGTTTCACACATGTGAAGACCTGCCCAACACCCACAATGATCTTCTAAGGTAAATTGTGATATCTATCACATAGATTGTAGCCTAAAATCTTCCTAGATTGATTCTGAGGGAAGAGCACAATTTCATGCATAATGAATCCACATTCAATTGGCACTCGAAGCAATCAAAGTACATGAAAAAACTAAGTTCCCAAAAGGTTTTTAGAAAAGAAAAATAGCCTACTCTCAAGTAGAGAGAGAAAGTTAGTGAGCCCTCAAGTAGAGAGAGAATATGAGGAAAAACAATGGGTAACACATACATTGCTTCACAAAAACTTTTATGTACAATAAGAGAGATGTACCATATAGTAGTAGCACGAGATCTATCTGAAGTAAATGCTCTAGAATGATTGGACCCCATTTATTGCCTTTCTACATCATGATTCACCCCCTTGATTTGCACTTCTCATCATGATTGGACCTCATGATTTCCACCTGACAATTTGATTGGGCCTCATGATGTGCACCTCTAAACAATGACTGGTTCACATGTAATGCACCTCTTAAAATGATTGGCCTTGTGATCTATGTCTCTAAATGCGATTGGGCCAAATAAATGCATTTCAATCCTAACATCATGTGACAAACGTCACTATCTCACTAGATCTCAAGTTTGAGGCCTATTGACTATTCAAACTCAACATAAATGAACTAAAATGATTATCCCCATCCTACACACGTGAGAACATGCTCCACACATGTGAGATTTACATATGTACATGAAATTATAAACTAATCAAGCTAGATTTTGCAAAATCTTCACAATAGGCTTAACTCAAGAAATTACTCAATCTAGAATGTAAGGATGGAGTCTTCACTAGAAATAAATGATATTATGAATATTTTGATAGTTGCGAGCTTGGAGGAAATACCACAACAGGTACAGCATCAAGTATGGTTTGATAAGAGGCTAAACAAGCTCTTCATGTTGTTAAGATGAATATGTCTAAAAGAAGTTGGCAGGTGCACATATGCAAGCTGTGAGACTTGGGAGACTCTTCAAAAGCTATATTTTTATTTAACTATACTGCAAGGGTGTTGACCCTTAAAAGACAAATCTTTCAAAGTAATCAAAAGGAATGAGAAAATGCTCATACTTTTGTCTTAGGAGTCAAATCATTGAAAGGTGACTTAGCATGCATTGATATAGGCGATAAGGATAATGAATTTGTTCAAGTTATTCTTAATGGTCTGTTGGAAGCTTATGGTAACATTGTACAAAGTTTTGCAATACAAAGGGCCTTTCCAAGTGTTGAGGACTTGCAAAAAGTCTTGGAAGCTGTCAAGCAAGAAGTGTTGGCACTTCTACTCGAGGAGGAGGAGATCGAGGCTTTTTTCTCAAAATGCCAATGCAAGGGCAAAGACAAAGGTAAGGCATTCAAGAAAGGCATCATAGACTAGGTGCAAGGTGAGACTTCTTCCTTTGTAGGTAAAAAGAAAGAAGTCTCACCTTGCACCTAGTCTAAGTTGAATTGCTTTTATTGTGGAGTAAAAGGTCACAAGCAAAATGAATGTTGTACGAATAAAAGAGCGCAAGGAATTAGGCAAGGAAATCTTGTTTTTGATAAAGATGAACAAAATGATTTTAATTACCTATTGATGTCATGACAAACATATTGATTTTTGGTGGACTGATAGTGGAGCAAGCTCCCATATGACAACTCATAGGGAATATTTTTCTTCCTTGATAACTTATGATGATGAAAGGAAGGTCATCTACACCACAGATGACGACCAAAGTGCCATCAAGGGGGTTGGAACTATTCCTATTTCACTCACTACAAATAGGAATACAAAGCTTGAGAATGTTTTGTCATTCTTACTCTTATTAAGAATCACCTTAGTGTAGGGAAAATGATTGATAAGCATCATGAAGTTGAATTTTTTGATGACACTTGCTTGACAAGAAGGAAGGGAACCTTGATTGCCATGGGCATGAGGCAAGGTAAAGGCATATACTTAGATTCAGATATGATTTCTATTGTGTTTCTCTATGATCTTGCTAGTTAGAATTTTATCTCTTGAGCGTAGTAATGCAACCAAAAACTTTGAACTTATTCAATATTAAAGGTTTGACACTAGTCCAAATCTCATAAAGAGTTATGTTGTTGAGACTCTTTGTAGTCACATCAATTATGAATTTAGACTATCATTGCTACAACTTTGGACCAAAATGATTTGGGAAGCAGTACATGTGCCAACATACTCTTGTCACTTTCTACCAAGGTCCTATTCTTTCTTTTCGCTATTAAATTGGATTGTGGCGAGTAGCTTGTGGTGAATTGTCTTGAAATTCCTTGAATCTAGCAGTAGTTGAGGAATTTAGTCAAGTTGTATTTACCACCAATATCTATCCTTATGGCCTTCAACTTCATGCTAGTCTTAATCTCAACTTGTTCAGACTTCTGATTTTTGCTTAGAAAGTATATTGCATTTCTTTTATGAATGTCAAAAAGTATTTGGCTCCCCCTAAAGAAGTATTGTCCACCGATCGACACGGATCATTATGTACAATGTCTAGCAAATCTTTTGAAATATGAACTTGATTTGATCTAAATGGTGTTCTATCATATTTCCCTAAAATACAACTTTCACCAACAAGATGACTCTTGTTGCTAAAATAGTCTAGATCATGAACTAATTTCTAACTAGACATGTGCAAAATACTTAAATGATTATTTCTTTTGCAAATTTGGTACATATAGAACATTTGAAAAAAACTGATTTTTCCATTTTGAGATTGGAAACAAATAGTACTTTTAGACAAATTGTACTGTACACTATTGTCATATAGATGTATAAATTTCTTTGTACTATAGGGCTTATATTGTCGGAACCATTCTTTATGATTGGTTGTGTGCTGACTTGTACCTGAATCAAGATACCAAAATTGGTATTCTTGAATGTCTTCATACGATCCTCCTCAATATTGTCCACTTCTTGAATATCTTCTACAATATTAACTTGTTGTTGGTCAGCTTACTTTTTTTTGTTATTGTTGAATTTCTAAATTCTACAATATTGAATCTCATGGTTTGTTCTTTTACCATACCTGTAGAACAATTTTTTCTTTGTCTTTGCTCATGCAAACATTGTTCAAAGTATTGCTATTCAAAAGACTTTTCCAAGTTTGATTGATCTTCAAGAGATCTTGATCAATGAAGAATATAGGCTTCAAGCAAGAGGTGGATCTTCATCAACATCTCAAGTTGGAGAGGAGGATATCTTCATCAAAGGCAAATTCAAGGGCAAAAGCAAAAGTAACTAGTCTAAATGGCAAGATCAAGTGGATGCTTCTTCAAATGGCAAAAAGAAAGATAGATCAAAGTTCAAGTGCTTCTATTGTAGAATTTTCCACAAGGATCAAGTGCTTAAGGAATGATAATGGTGGTGAGTACATATCAACCAAGTTCAAGGCCTTTTGTGATGAGCATGGAATCAAGAGGGAGTATACAACACCAAGGACTCCACAATAAAATGGAGTGGCTGAAAGGAAGAATAGGAATTTATGTGAAAGTGCTAAAGCCATGAGGGTAAGTACTAATCTTGATAAACCATTTTGGAATCAAGCTTTGTTGTGTGAAAATTTCTTTTGCAATAGGTGGTTGAGTGCTATTGTGGATGGAAGGACACCTTTTGAGATGTTATTCAAGAGGAGGCCGAGTGTCAACTTTCTAAGAACTTTTGGATGAACATGCTATGTCAAATAACTCTTGATGATAGGACCAAGGAGGATCCATCTTCAAGGAAAGGAATTTGTGTTGGATATAGTGAGGTGAGTAAAGCCTACAAGGTTTACATTCCTTCTACTAACAGAGTGATTGTTGGTAAAGATGTCATTTTTGATGAGGGGACATTCCCAAAGTGTCTGCAAGCATTATTGATGGTGATGTGGATGGATCTAACATTCTTGATGTTGATGTAAAGGATACTACTTTAGATGGTAATGATGCTGGTAGTAGTTTATGGAAATTATGTTGCTTTCCTAACCTCTTTTGATGAATCTACAAGTGTAGATGAAGCAAGGAAAGAAGAGGAGTGCCTCCAAGCAACGGATATTGAGTATCAAGCTCTTATGAAGAATGGAACATGGAGATTGGGTGGAGTTACCTAAGGAAAAGAAAGCTATTGGATGCAAATGGATCTTCAAGGTGAAGACAAAACAAGATGGATCTATCAACAAGTACAAGGCAAGGTTAGTGGCAAAAGGATATGCTCAAGAACAAGGGATTGACTATGATGAGACCTTTGCACCCGTGGCAAAGATGGTAAGCATTCGAGTCATCATCTTACTTGATACACTTTATGCATGGGATCCATGGCAATTGGACATTACAAAAGCTTTTTTGAATGGTAACCTGAGGTGGAAGTGTACATGGAGCAACCTGAGAGCTACATTTCTTCTACAAAGCCAAATCATGTGTGTGTAGCTACTACAAAAGAGTTTGTATGGTCTTAAGCAAGCACCAAGGAGTTGGTATGCTAAGCTCAACACTTTTTTACTCTCTCAAGGCTTTGTAATGAGTGAGTATGATCATTCACTTTATTATAGGTTTGCTGGAATTGTTGTTACCATCTTGCTAATCCATGTGGATGATATCATCTTGAGTGGTGCAAAAATCAAGATGTGGAGGATATCAAGATTGCTCTTAAGAAGGAATTTCAAGTGCATGATCTTGGTAACTTGCATTACATTTTGGGAATAGAAGTCATTAGATCTTCTCAATTTACTTTCATTTGTCAAGAGAAGTATGCTAATGCTATTCTAGAAATATTTCATATGGTAGATGCAAAAGCTTGTGATACACCTATGGAGTCTCATGTATAGCTAACTATAAGAGGTAGTGAGAGATCCTGCAAGGACATTACTCTCTATAGAAAGGTAGTTGGTTCACTCATCTATCTAGCTATTACTAGACCAGATCTAAGCTATTGTGTTGGAAGATTGAGTTAATTCATGCTGAATTCACACGTGTGGGAAGCGCTACACATGTACTTTTGATCTCCTAAGCCCAATAATACCATAAAGATCAGACTAGCATTGGTTGTCAATAGGAAAGCTGATCATAAAAGAAATATTATTGTGTTACAAGCAATATTTGTCAACAAAACATAAGACTAAGCATAATAAATGCCTCAACTCGGCTAGAGAGAGAAAATAGAAAGTACAAAACTCGTGTAGAGAGAGAGGGCACAAAGAGCTTGTCTCCAAATTTGCATTACACACAAATTTCATCATTTTCTCAATGAGAGTACATCACATATATATAGATCCATGGACTCCGTTCCTTCTTTGAGTTGAATTGGAGTTGTGAATCCACCTCTCAAGCTATCTAGACTTATTCAAGCCACCTCACTATGTCTAATTGTGCCACCTAGTCTTTTCATGCATTAAATGTGGCATGTAAAGTACAAATGGCAATTCCTATGGTAGGTCAGGTTTCTACTTCTACCTACCTTGAATATTTCATTCTAAGATGGGTCTTTACTAAGCCAAAAGAGCTTAATTCATCTTTGGCATTTTTAGGACCCCTACTCACAACATTAGATAGATTTTTCCAATATTTTGACACTCCTCCTAAAAATGTATCTAATGTGGATCAAGCATCGATCTTCAGATAAGACCAAGATTAGACCTATGCTTTGAGAAGGCACTTTTGCAAAGTGGCTTTGTGAGAAGATCAGCAATACATGAAGATGTGTCGACATGTTCTAAGTTGATTTCACCTCCAATGAGATTTTCCATTACAAAATGGTGTGCCACTTCTATATGCTTGTTTTTAGCATGAAAAATAGGATTGTTTGCAAGAGCTTGTGCCGATATGTTGTCACATTTGATCAAGGGAAGATCATCCTCTTTGATGCACTTTAGCTCCATGATTAACCTCTTGATCCAAAGCACCTCTTTAGTTGTTGTAGTGAGTGCTTTGTACTCGGCCTCACAAGATGATAGAGATATGGTATCTTTCTTCTTTGAAAGCCAAGACACAAGATTGCCTCCAAGAAAGATAGTATATGCATTAATGGACTTCCGATCCATTTTATCACTTGCAAAATCGGAATTTGAATAGCCAACAATGGGTAGATCTTCATTCTTGTACAATAAACCATAATCTTGAGTAGAAGATACATATCTTAGAACTCTCTTGGCCATCTTACAATGTTGGATCTTGGGATCTTGCATAAATTGACTCAATTTGTGCACACAATAGCTCAAATCGAGTCTAGTGATGGTAAGCCAAATTAAAGAGCTTATAAGACTCCTATAAAGTGTGATGTCCTCGAAGGATCTTTCATCACCTTTAATAGGATCTTTTACATGTTGCTCCATGAGAGTATCTATGCCATTACTTTGCATATTGAATTTTCTCAATATAGAAAAGACATATCTAGATTGACAAATAAAAGCATACTCTTCATGAAAATCAATCTCAAGGCCTAAAATGTAATGGATCTCTCCTAGATCTTGCATTTTAAATTCTCTTCCTAATGCACCTTTAGTTTCTTGAACTAGCATCAAACAACTTCACATCTACATAGATTAGAAGAATGACAATATTACTACCATCAAACTTTAAGTACATAGAAGGATCTTAGTCACTAAGCACAAATCCTAATGAAAGTGGAAAGTTGTTGAGTCTTGAATACCATGATCTAGGTGCTTGCTTCAAGCCATGAAGACTTTTAAATAGCAAACACACCTTAGATATTATCCTTGATAAATCCTTGAGGTTGTTCCATGTATATCTCCTCCTCAAGATAGCCATTCAAAAAAGCGTTGGAGACATCAAGTTGAAACAGTTTCCACTTAAAAAATAAGGCAAGAGAGATTATGATTCTTATTGTCACCATCTTTGCTACAGGAGCAAAGGTTTCTTCATAGTCAAGGCCATATATTTGTGCAAAGCCTTTAGCACATAATCTTGCCTTGTACTTGTTGATGGAGCCATGATGATTGTACTTGATCTTGAACACCCACTTGCATCCAATGATATGCATGTTAGGTGGTGGATCCACTAGCTCCCATGTGTGGTTGGTGATCAAGGCATCATATTCAATCTTCATGGCCTCATACCACTCCTTGGTATTGATGGCTCCTTGGACATCTTTGGGCTCCTCATGAGAAACAAAATAAGCATAAGTGGAATCAAGATCCACTTGCTTTCCTTTGTCGTAATAAGTGAAGCCCTTAGGCTCGGATCTCTCCCTCATGGATCTTCTAGGAGTGAAAATCCGAGGACTTACATCTTCAAATCTCGACTCCTCCATATGTTGATTGTCTTCAATAACAAAAAGTTGATAGATTTTGAGTTTGCTTGATCTCGGCCCCTCCAAGATTGGACTTTCCTTCTTCATGAAAAACTACATCTCTACTATCAATTACTTTAGAAGTAGAGATTAGGCCAAAAGTAACATTTGATGTGGCTTGATATAGCTTAGGCCTTATACATGTGTCAAGATTAGGTTGGATATGTGACCCATCCTTATGTGTTGGCATGAGATCTAGTGATCAGTTAAAAGAGAGATTTTCACCAATTTGGTCCAATCAGGTTTGAGCACTCATAAGTCACTCAACCAATCATATTTAGAGGAGAAAAAAAGGGGTCCAGTGAAACACAAGAACTCCCTACCTTGAGTTCCTATTAGATTTCTATGTTCTTGAAAGAGTTTGACCCAAACTTTGTTCATACTTCACCAATTCAATGTTTGATCTAGTTTGAGAGAGATTGGGAGAGCTAGTGAGATTGATCTCACACCTAGGTGCAAGATCTCATCTTGGAGTTGGTTGCACACCTTTATTGGATCCATTATTCAAAGAGAAGCAACATTTTGTTTTCCATTACAAGAAACCTTTTCAACTTTTCATGGCATCCATGGGATCCTTTCTCTTTGAGCATAGTGAGAGATTATCTACCTCCAATAACTTTATTTGGAAGGTAAGGATGGAGTCGATTTTGATCCTCCAAGATGTAATGGATGTTTTCCTTGTACTTGAGGAGTAGCTTCAAGTGCTTCAAGAAGTCCAAAGGTACAAGAAAAGATCTAGAATGGCTCTTCAATATATCAAGATGAATGTCTCTAATAAAGTTTTGAGAGAAATCGGTATGTGCACCTCGGCGAAGGAGGCTTGGGACACACTGAAAGCCATTTATGAGGCCAAGAATACCTCTAGACTCATTACTCTAAGGAATCAAATCTTTGAAAGTTGCCAAAGGAGTGATGAGAGTGCTTCCAATTATGTATTGAGAGTCAAAAATATTTATAGAGAGCTTGTATGCATTGGAGACCAAATCAATCAAAGTGAGCTAGTGCAAGTCATTCTCAATGGCTTGAGAGATGAGTTTGATAATCTTGTCCAATTCTATGTATTGCATATGTGACCAAGCTTTCCAAAGAAGAATCATGGCATAGAATATTGGGCCATCCCAACTTCAAATCTATGCATTCTATGGTCAAAGAAGTCAAAGATATTGGATTGCCAAAGACTCTATCCAAGGAGATCAAGCCATGTGAAGCATGTGCTATTGCCAAGTCACATAAGAAGCCATATCCAAAATCTTTTATAAAGACTTCACATTCTTTGGAGTCGTTGCACTCGCATGTGCATTGGGAGAAGCCACTTGTTTTATCACCCTTATTGATGACTAGACAAGATTTACATGGTTGTATCTTCTATCTCCAAAATTCATGGTGTTTGATTATTTTCTCAAGCTCAAAGTTTATGTTGAGAAGCAATTCTCTTTGAAGATCAAAGCTTTGAGATGTGACGGTGGATGGCTAGCAAGTGGATGTTGAATCCACCAATTATGCATTCTTTATCTCTCATGAAGAACCAAGAAGTGTCCAAGATGTCCTCCAATCAAAGGAGTGGAACAAAGATATGAAACAAGAGTATGAAGCTTTATTCATCAATAATCCTGGGAGCTAGTGGATCTACCATCCAACAAGCATATTATTGGATGCAAATGGATGTTTAGAATCAAGTACAACAATGATGGCACCATCAAAAAGCTCAAACTAGCAAGGCTATGTGCAAAAGGATTTGTTCAAATCCAAGGCCTTGACTATGAAGAAACATTTGCACCCATTGCAAAGATGGTGACTATAAGAATCATCATCTCTATTGCTTGCTACTTCGGGTGGAAGATTTTCCAATTGGATGTCTCTAATGCCTTTCTTAATGGTTACCTTGAGGAGGAGATATATATGGAGCAACCACAAGGCTTCATCAAGCATGGTGAGGAATCCAAAATTTGCCTACTCTTCAAAAGTCTATATGTGCTTAATCAAGCCCCAAGATCATGGTATGCAAGACTCAGTTCATTTCTCAACTCACTTGGATTTATCCTAAGTGACTATGATCCTTCCATGTACTTGAAGATTGTTGATAATGATCTTGTCGTTCTAATCATTTATGTAGATGATCATCCTGGAGTAATCAACTACTCAAGTTAATTGCCAATGATTCAGAAATCTCAAATGTCTAGGTGCAGATCTCAATTATACTAGCATGACATCACATTTAGATCCTCATCCAAACCATTTATAAGTTAATCCACAAATCTCCAATCCAAAGATTTGTTAACTCTGCAATGAGGTATGTATCTTCAACACATGATTATGGATTGATCTAAAAAAGTGAAGATCCATCTATACTTGGCTACTCGGACTCGAATATTGATAGTGACAAGATGGATCAAAAATCTACAAGTGCTTACACTATAATTTTTGGAGGAAATATCATACCTTGGCTTTCCAAAAAGCAAGATACCATTTCTCTATCATCATGTGAGGTTGAGTATAAAGCACTTACAACAAAAACAACAAAAGAGGTGTTATGGATCAAAAGATTATTATTGGAGCTCAAGTGCATCAAGGAGGAAGATCTACTTTTGATCAAGTGTGACAACATCTCGGCCCACCAAGCCCTTGCCAGCAATCCTATCTTTCATACAAGGACTAAACATATTGAAGTTGCACATCATTTTGTAAGGGAAAATCTTATTGGAGGAGAGATCAACTTGTAGCATATTGAAACATCTTCATGCATTGATGATCTTCTCACCAAGCCATTGATCAATAGTTCTTTCATCAAGCTTAGATCCATGATTCCAAGATCTAAGATTAATTAGAATAGATAACATTTTAGGAGGAGTGTGAAAAATGAAAAACCTATCTACGTTCAGTTAGGGGATTTGATAATTTTTTGTATGTCCATCTATGAGTAGGTGAGAGGGCCAATTTTGGCTTTGGAGGCAACTTGAGTAAGTACACTTGTAATTCCATGATTAGGCCAAAGGTAACATTTGATGTGGCTCGAGCTAGCTTAGGCTATCTACAAGTGTCAAGATTAGGTTGGATATGTGACTCATCCCTATGTGTTGGCATGAGATCTAGTTGTGGGAGCAGGCAATGATATCAGTTTATGGGCGGAAATAGATATCAGCTCTGATACCACTTCTATTAGAAGAAAAAAAACAAATTGTTATAACTAGCAGGATCGTGGATTACTTGGGGAATGGAGTTACAAGCAGTTCTTTGTGTATGAAATTAGATTATCAATGTAGGAGTCATAGACTGCCTTGAAAGAAAGATTGCAAAACAATTAGGTGTCTGAGATAGCCATGCAATCCTCTAATACTGATAACCTGATATTAAGAGAATGTAAAATCAATTTAGGTGTTGTAGACAGCCATACAATTCTCTAATAATGGTGTTTGTGTAAAAGTGAGTGAGAGTTATCATTCAACAAGAATGCAATGAAGTAGAACAATAACGAATCTGTATAATGAAAGGTTGTAAAAACAACAATCAGACCACAATACAGTTGTGCTGATAAGCACGTGATCCTACTTACAGATCCAAGAACAATTGCTAAGGCTCTAAAATAGTTCTCTCTCTCTAGATATATAATCACTAATTCTGAGGAGTCAGTTACTGATAAAAGGCGTTCTCCATTATCTAACCTTACATATCATAATCCTCTCATCGCTTCTCTTTGCCCTCACCCAATTACATGTATATATACATGTCAACTGACAAGATTGATAACAGTTGTAAAACTGATTAGTTGATCAGTTTGTTGATGGAGCGTGAAGGCTTTCTGGTTTGATAGCGACAATCTGTGTATTTTTGGCAAACTGGAAATGCGACACTCTTTGGCCTTTTGGCCTTTGCCTTTACTTGAGGGCAGCCTTCAGGATCTGGAAGACACCTTTGGCATTTGGAAGACACCTTCAGCATTCGAGAAGACACCTTCGGCATTTGGAAGACACATTTGGCCTTTTGTAGGACAAGTGTCGCAATTTTTGCCTGTGTAAAATCCGTGTAAAACTACAGTGACGAGTTTTTCGCCTGTGTAAAAACACGTATAAAATTGCAGTGTCACCTGTCAGAAACTGTGTGTAAAAATGAAGTGTCGTATTTTTTGCTCTAATTGTTGCTTGTCAAAAACCCCGTGTAAAAACATAGTCTGTAGCGACAATGAGTTCAAAAATGCAGACTGTTTAAAAACTGTTCATTTTGTGCAGGTTACATTTGAGAGAGTGAAAATTAGAGAAGGAATGAGGGCTGTGGGGATGAATACGAGTTAGATTAAATTCCAACACTCCTCCTTAAGCTAATTACTATGAATCTGATCTGTAATTGAGACTTAACATACCTACTAAAGTAGAATGTTTATCTCTAGACAATGGCTTTGTCAAAATATCAGCCAACATACTATTTACATGACAGTAACTTAGTCCATCTGCAAAGTACATTAGTCAAGTAGGATTGTTGGCTTATACTTGTCCTTCTACCTACGCGATCTCTGCTGATCTCCATACCAAGAAGATAATGGACTGGGCCTGAATCAGTCATCTCAAACTTTGATGAAAGCAGAGATTTGGTTTCTTGTAATGACTAATTCGAATTGTTGATAATATAGAATCATCAACGTATAATGCTATAATGACATAGCTTGACCCTTTACGCCTGAGATATACATTGCAATCTGTAGAGCAAGAAGTAAAATTGTGTTGCAACAAGAAGTGATTAATTCTGTCATACTAGGCCTTGAGAGCTTGCTTAAGACCATATAAAGCCTTATGCAATCTACATACCGGATGCTCCTTGCCTTGAAGGACATAACTTTTTGGTTAATAGATGAATATCTCTTCTTGTATATATCCATGTAGGAATGTTGTCTAGATGTCCATCTGGTGAATGTCCAGATCTTCTACAGTAGCTATAGCCAATAAGGTATGAATAGACTGATGCTTTACACTGGACTAAAGGTCTCAGTGTAATCTATCCCATATACTTGTTCAAAGCCTTTTATCACCAGTCTAGCTTTCCATTTGGATATGGATCCATCTGGCTTAAGATTCAACTTAAAGATCCACTTGGAGTCAATTGATTCTGCACCAGTAGGAGGATTGACAAGACTCCAGGTCTTGTTCTTCATTAGAGACTGATACTCAGCGTCCATGGCAGCCTTCCAATTATCTGCATTGGGCATTGATAGCGCTTTTGCAACTATGGCAGGATGCCATAGCAGCTCCACCATCCATTGTTAGGCAACGACCTACGATTGTTCAGAAAAATGAGTTTGTCCCAACAGTTCCACTTACCATCAATGGGCCTAGACCCACGATTGTTCAGCCACAAGATGCTATGATCTCAGTCATTCACCAAGGAGAATCATCCACTCAAGCACCTTCACCTCAAAGGTCTGCAAGACAACAACAACAACCTGATCGTTTTGTCCCTCACACGTTCATACCCTACCGTCCCAGATGGCATCAAGACAAATGAAAACCTGATCAAAGACAATGATGACGAAATTCCACAAGTTGTCGGGGCAGATACAACACAAGCCCCTGCCAGTGCCAGTGTACCAACTGCTCCCACGGATCTAACGACAACATACCACACCCTAGGAAAATACATCCTAGATGCAGTGGCAGCCAAAGCTATTCTGGAAAGTAGGGTACTACAGTTGGCAACGAGTAATACACAGCTACGAGCAGACCTCACCAAGCTGCAGCTAGAACTGATTCTGGCTTAGCAACACAAACAAGCAGGGCACCAGGAGATTGCCAAGCTGCAGCAGAAGGAGGAGGGCCTAAACAAATATATTCAAAGCCTCTCCAAAGCGCTTACTGAGGCCTCCACAAAGGTGCGGGAGCTTCAAACTGAAACATCCCAATGGCTTGCTCCCATCCAGGGGCCACTTACACTTTTGTAGGCAGAGAACACGCGCCTGGGGATGGAGGTTAAAGCCTTACAAGATGAGAAGCTCGTCTGGTTAGCTCAATCTGCACCGGACACGAGGCCGCTTTCCCAATTAGAGATGAATCTTCTACGGCGTCAAGTGCAGATTTATAGCCAAACCCTCAATAGCTACCAGGCGGAGTTCAATAAGTATCGGACAAGTGCAACGCAAGAGCTTGCCCAGGTCAAGCAAGCCCTCAAGGCATGCCAGAAATACATGGAAATGAAGGCCTAGCCCACCCCATGGTAATTCCACCGCCACCTAATTTTGACGCTGCACAGACTAGTACCAACTAAGAAAAGAGCCAGCAGGCAGCAGAGGGATTTCAACCAGATCAAGGGTCCGAAGGCCAAGACCAAGGGCAGACAGAGGCAGCCACTGAGACGTGAAACCAGAGCCAAGGCGCAACCACCAGCTAGGGCCAAGCAACATAATCCAGAGGGTCACGAATGATATCTGTCAACCAAGCCTTCCGAAGACCGAAATTCGTGGAGGAGAACATCAATGAATTTTTATCCAAATATCCTCACGAGTCATCAAGAGGCGGCTGGCAGATATCATTTTCAGCTCAGACCATCAAGGAAAAATAACTGCAACCCTTACCCGCCCTCCAACCACAATCGGAGTGGTGACAACAGTTATTTGAGAGAGACCCTACGACCATCAGGGCTTACGTGACGAGTCCGCAATAGTTACCTGTGAACTTGCATTTCCTGCCATGTCCAAGAAGATCCAAATGGGTGGAATGCAGCACTCCGTTGGACCAGATCACTCTCTCTCTCTCTCTCTCTCTCTCTCTCTCTCTCTCTCTCTCTCTCTCTCTCTCTCTCTCTCTCTCTCTCTCTCTCTCTCTCTCTCTCTCTCTCTCTCTCTCTCTCTCTCTCTCTCTCTCTCTCTCTCTCTCTCTCTCTCTCTCTCTCTCTCTCTCTCTCTCTCTCTCTCTCTCCCTTTCATTAAGAAAACCATGAAGTGATCATTAAGATCTGTAGGTAGGATTTCTTTCACCGTTCACCTCCCTTGAGAGGATCAACCTCAAGAGAAGAAGATCTAGAGCCAAGAATGCCTAGATAAGCATGAATAAACCAACCCTAGAAAAGACCAAATGGAAGAAAAGCAACAAAGATGAACGCCACACAAATCTAGACTATTTCACGAGCATATCCAAAACTAAGATTGACAACCTTAGCAAACCTAGATTCCCACTTCTATCATCGTGTTTACCCTCTCCCCATTGGATCGAAGCCCGATACTACACAACCACTCATCCGGTTGGAGATTGAAAATCCCTTCTTTGCCCTCTAGATCTGACCGATTAGGGAGGCACAAAAAGGTTCCAACACTCAATTTTTCATGCAAGGAGCAAGCACATTGAGATTGCACATCACTTTGTGAGGGATCAAGTCTTGGCAAAGGAGGTGGAGCTTCAACATATTTTTTTAAGAGAATGTGTGGCTGATATCTTCACCAAATCATTGGGAAAAGAATTGTTAAAAAATCATAGGCCACATTCTAAACACTGTCTACAAGTCGTACTATAGCCTTATTTCCACACGTGTGGAGTTGGATTATAGTTATTGATCAATGCTCTGATTGTCTCTACTTGTTTTCTATCAAGCTGCTAAACTAGATCTTGTTTTCTGATGACTAGTATATGATAGATTGTTTAACAAGCACACAATCAACCTTGTGGATCATTCAAAGATCCATTTATGGTCCTTCATACTTTACTTTTAACATGGTATTAAAGCCAAGTACAAGGCTATTGATCATTGTTTGAAACTAATCCAGTTTTAGTAGGTTTTGGTGCAAAAAGCTAGTATTGGAAGGGCGAGTTGGTATCCAGGTTTTGGTGAGGGGATTTGATCCCAAACTTTTTCAGGATCAAAATATGTACTGTTCACACGTGTGGTCATCTATGAACCAGAATTTAAAACCCCATATTCATTGGATCACTGCATTTTCATCTGGTGTCAATTTAATGTAATTTTTAGTGCAGATTCTAGGATAAGCTACCAAGATCACTTGCCATTACTTAATTTTGAATTTGTTTCATGAAGACTAATTAATCTAGGCTGATTTCAGACCTTCTTAATGTGGAAACCAGGTCTTGAAAGTACAAAGTGAATGAGAGAGATAGAGTAAGTTTTTTGTCCAAAAATGGCCAAGATTGGCAAGATTTGCTTGAGAGTAGTTTTCACTTCATCTTATCTTCATTCCAGCTTTGTGAGGGAGTGATAGAACTGTGATTACAAGTCCATCTATTGGATTAGAAGTCAACATTTGAGTGAAAACACTGTAAGTTAGAAACCTTTGTGAGGTTCAGATTCAAACAAATCTATATCTTGTGTGTAGAATCTTACTAGTACGATGGGATCTGCTGGAGCATACCTTCTAGAAGCTAGTGAGAGGTTAAATTCTACTAATTATGATTTTTGAAAAGTGAAGAAGGAGTCACTCATGGTGCTCCAGGATCTCTATGAGTTTCTGATTGATGAGGAAGATGAACCTCTAGGTGCACAGGAGTTAGCTAAATACAAAAGAAGATCTAGGCTTGCACTTCACTGTGTGAAGATGAATGTAAGCAATAATTTACCGAGAAAAGTATCAGCTCATACCAGTGCTAAAAAAGTCTTGGGAATCTCTAAGATCAATCTATGAGTCTAGTAACACTTTAAGGGTTCTCATGCTTAGGAATCAGATTCTGCAAAGCATGAAGAGAAGTGATGAGAGTGCAAAGGTTTATGTGCTAAGAATCAAGTCTCTCAATAGGGAGTTAGTTTCCATTGGAGAGAAGAATCAAGATAGTTAGCTTGTTCAGATTGTCCTCAATGGTCTAGGGAGTGACTTCACTAATTTGGTCCAAAGCTTTGCAATCCAAGACACTTTGCCCACTATAGAAAAACTACACAGTGTATTAGTGGCTGAAGAGTGTAGGATGATGCATACCAATGCAAGAATGAATGCTATTTCTCTGCAGGATGGTGATGAGAAAGCTAATTTTTCATTCAAAGGCAAGAAGAAGACCAATGGCAAGAAGAAGCACTTCAAGGAGACCAAGGAGGAGGATGAGGCTTCAAGCTCAAAGGGCAAGATCAAAGACAAGTCCAAGTACAAATGTTTTTTCTGTGGAAAGAAAGGACATTTTGCATTAGAATGTCTCAAGAAGAAGAAGGCACAAGAGAGCAAACAAAGCAACATTGCACATCAGGAGGAGGAGGAGGAGGATGAAGAGTCATCCTTGACAGTTTCCAACAAACCACCATCATCCAAGAGCAATACCAATGATTCTTGGTGGATTGATAGTGGGGCTAGTTCCCACATGACATATCAAAAGGACATATTCTCCACTTTACTTTCTTACAATGATTTACATAGATCAATCTATACTGCAAGTAGTCAAGAATGTAAGATAAGTGGAATAGGAACAATTCCCTTGTATGTTGGATCATCCAAAAGGATGAAGCTTGATAATGTTCTTTATGTTCCTAAGTGAACCAAGAATTTTCTTAGTGTTGGCCAGTTAATGGATAATGGTCTTGATGTACAATTTCAGCATGGAGTTTGTTCCATCCTTAGAAATGATGAATGTATAACCAAAGGCTTTAAGCAAGGTAGATTGTTTAAGCTTGATGCTAATGTTGTAGTGGAGAGTGTTAACTTGGCAAAGGTGGAGTTATCAAAGGTGGAACTGTGGCACAACATGTTGGGCCATCCCAACTACAAAGCCATGGAATCTATGGTTGCAAAGGAGCTTGCAATTGGACTCCCCAAGCATTTGTCAAAGTGTGGAAAGAGATGTGAAGCATGTAGCCTCTCAAAGGCTCACAAAATACCTTTCTCAAGATCTACATCAAGATCAAGCTCTCCTCTTGAACTCATCCATTCAGATGTTCATAGCTTTTCACATGAATCTAATGGTGGTGCCAAGTACTATGTAATCTTCATTGATGACTATTCTAGATTTTGTTGGATGTACCTCTTGTCTAGCAAATCTATGGTGTTTGATTATTTTGTAAAGTTCAAGACTTTGGTAGAAAATCAACTTAGTACCAAAATTAAGGTTTTAAGGAGTGATAATGGAGGTGAATATATCTCCAATAACTTGATTGACTTTTGTTGTTCAAATGGCATAAAGAGGGCATAAAGAGGGAGTTGTCATGTCCATACACCCCTCAACAAAATGGAGTGAGTGAGAGAAGAAATAGATCTCTTTGTGAGTGTGCTAAGGCCTTAAGGCTAGATGGTTCTCTATCCAAACCATTTTGGAGTGAAGAAATAACTTGTGCTAACTATTTGTGCAATAGATTGCCAAACCAAGCCATTGGAGGAATCACACCATTTGAAGCTCTAGTTGGAGAGAAGCCCAATCTCAAGCATCTCAAATTTTTTGGATCCACTTGCTATGTACACCAATACTTGGATAAGAGAAGGAAGGATGATGCAACATCCATCAAAGGCATCTTTGTGGGATATGGTGAGATAGCAAAGGTTATAGAGTCTTCAATCCCATCACTAGCAAGGTGATAGTGAGTAGGGATGTTATTTTTTATGAAGGACATGTTTGTGATTTGGATGATAATGCTACTAATCATCTTGATGCCAAGGATCATGCTAGGATGGAGGAGTGGCTTCCAAGTTAAGAAGAGCTTGAGGATCCACCTCAAGATGCAAGAACTCCAAGAACTCCAAGAAGATCTACAAGGGCAAGGTCCGAGCCATTGAGGCTCACCTATGATGGTCAAGGTGATCAAAGGGAAGGCTCATCATCTTTCACATCTTACACCTTTCTTACTTCACAATGTTAGATGAGCCAACATGCTATGAAGATGCTTGTAAGTCTAAAAGTTGGATGGATGCTATGCAAGTAGAGTATGATGCTCTTATTAAGAATCATACTTGGAATCTTGTGGATCTTCCTCAAGGGAAGAAACCTCTTGATTGCAAGTGGGTATTTAGATTGAAGTATAATCAAGATGGATCAATAAGCAGTCATAAAGCTAGGCTTGTAGCCAAAGGTTTTTTACAAACCAAAGGCATTGATTATGATGAGACTTTTTCTCCTGTGGCTAAGCTTGTTACTATCAGGTTGATCATTAGTCTTGCTACAACCTTCAATTGGGAGCTATTCCAACTTGATTTCACAAATGCATTCCTCAATGGTTATTTAAAGAAAAAAAATCTACATGAGGCAACCCGAGGGCTTCATCAAGGCAAATCATGAAGGAAAGGTGTGTTTTTTTTAAGAAGAGCCTTTATGGGCTCAAGCAAGCACCTAGAGCATGGTACTCTAGGCTAAACTCTTTTCTCATTTCCATCAATTTTGTAATGAGTGCCTATGATCCATCATTGTATATAAGTTTTCATGATGGCATGATCATTATTCTTGTTTTGTATGTAGATGACATTATCTTGAGTGGTAATGATCTAGATGGAATTAGAGATGTAAAAATTGCTTTAGCAAAAGAGTTTAAGATGGTAGATCTCGGCCTATTAAGCTTCATTCTTGGAATAGAGGTTATTAGAGGATGTGATTTTAGCTTCATTTTTCAATCTAAATATGCTACATCCATCCTAGATAGATTTGGAATGAAGAATTGTAAAGGCATTGAGACACCAATGGAGCAACATGTAAAAGCATCTATTGGTTGTGATGAAGCATCCTTTGAGGACATCACATTATATAGAAGGCTTATTGGCTCCTTGATCTATTTAACTATAACTAGACCTGATCTTAGTTATAGTGTTGAAAAGTTAATCCAATTCATGCAAAGTCCTCTAGTTTCACATTGGAAGATGGCCAAAAGAGTTCTTAGATACATTTCATTCACTAAGAATTTTGGTATTTTGTATAGAGGAACTAATCTTGGTTTAAGAGCCTATAGTGACTCGAATTTTGCACGTGACAAAGTGGATAGAAGATCAACAAGTGCCTTTGCCACCTTTCTATGTGATGGAGTAGTATCATGGCTTTCCAAAAAACAAGATACCATCTCCCTATCTTCCACAGAATCCGAATACAAGGCCTTGACATCAACATGCAAGGAGGTCTTGTGGCTCAAAAGGCTATTGGCAGAGCTTCATGTCATGGAGGAGGAGATCCCTATCATCTTTTGTGACAACCAATCAGCCCAATCACTTGCAACTAATCCTACATTCCATGCAAGGAGCAAACACATCGAAATTGCTCATCATTTCGTAAGGGAAAAAGTGCAAGCTAAAGAGATCAAGCTCCAACACGTGCCATCATCAAGTTGCTTGGCTGATTTGTTTACTAAACCTTTACCTAAAGATTCATTTGTCAAGCTTAGATCTTCAATTGGAGTTATTGATAAAAGCATTGTGATCTCCAAGGCTAGATTTGAGAAGGAGCGTGAAAAATTGCCTACATTGGCAAATCTAGCCGTGTAGAATATTGTACATTTTGTCAATATTGTTTGTTGGTTACTTCAATGGCCAAAGTGCCACTTGTACATACACACCTAAAGTAGGTTACCACAAGTCAAGAGGAGTGGTTGTGTCTATTTGGTAGTGATTCCTACTTTGTAGGATCTAGACCATGATTTATGATGAGATTTGTACCTACCATGCACCTACCAAGCATGACTCTTGGATCTAGACTAGAGTTTTCACATTAGGGCAAGAAAGTGGAGTCTACTTTCTTATTACATGCTGGATTTTCACCTAGCTTTGAAAAGGAAGTGTGTTTTACTATGTATTCCCATTCTCCATAGTGAGAAGATAGAAACTTTTTGGAGCCTCAAGGAGAAACTCCATAAATTTTGTAATAAGTGCCTATAATCCATCATTGTACATTAGATTTCATGATGGCATGATCATTATTCTTGTTTTGTATGTAGATGACATTATCTTGAGTGGTAATGATCTAGATGGAATTAGAGATATAAAAATTGCTTTAGCAAAAGAGTTTAAGATGGTAGATCTCGGCCTATTAAGCTTCATTCTTGGAATAGAGGTTATTAGAGGATGTGATTTTAGCTTCATTTGTCAATCTAAATATGCTAGATCCATCCTAGATAGATTTGGAATGAAGAATTGTAAAGGCATTGAGACACCAATGGAGCAACATGTAAAAGCATATATTGGTTGTGATCAAGCGTCCTTTGAGGACATCACATTATATTGAAGGCTTATTGGCTCCTTGATCTATTTAACTATAACTAGACCTGATCTTAGTTATAGTGTTGGAAAGTTAATCCAATTCATGCAAAGTCCTCTAGTTTCACATTGGAAGATGGCCAAAAGAGTTCTTAGATACATTTCATCTACTAAGAATTTTGGCATTTTCTATAGAGGGACTAATCTTGGCTTAAGAGCCTATAGTGACTCGGATTTTGCAGGTGACAAAGTGGATAGAAGATCAACAAGTGCTTTTGCCACCCTTATATGTGATGGAGTAGTATCATGGCTTTTCAAAAATCAAGATACCATCTCCCTATCTTCCACAGAGTCCGAATACAAGGCCTTGACATCAACATGCAAGGAGATCTTGTGGTTCAAAAGGCTATTGGTGGAGCTTTATGTCATGGAAGAGGAGATTCCTATCATCTATTGTGACAACCAATCAGCCCAATCACTTGCAACTAATCCTACAATCCATGCAAGGAGCAAACGCATTGAGATTGCTCATCATTTTGTGAGGAAGAAATTGCAAGCCAAAGAGATCAAGCTCCAACGTGTGCCATCATCAAGTTGCTTGGCTGATTTGTTTACTAAATCTTTACCTAAAGATTCATTTGTCAAGCTTAGATCTTCAATTAGAGTTATTGATAAAAGCATTGTGATTTCCAAGGCTAGATTTGAGGAGGAGTGTGAAAAATTGCCTACATTGGCAAATCTAGCCATGTAGAATATTGTACATTTTGTCAATATTGTTTGTTGGTTACTTGAATGGCCAAAATGCCACTTGTACATTCACACCTAAAGTAGGCTACCACGAGTCAAGAGGAGTGGTTGTGTCCATTTGGTAGTGATTCCTACTTTGTAGGATCTAGACCATGATTTATGATGAGATTTGTACCTACCATGCACCTACCAAGCATGACTCTTGGATCTAGGCTAGGGTTTTCACATTAGGGCAAGAAAGCGGAGTCTAATTCCTTATTATATGCTGGATTTTTACCTAACTTAGCAAAGTAAGTGCCTTTACTATGTATTCTCATTCTCCATAGTGAGAAGATAGAAACTTTTTGGAGCCTCAAGGAGAAACTCGGGTTTTCTCTCATTGTATAGTGATTGCTTTTGATTCCAATGAAACCCAGATTTGGCACACTCTAAACACTGTCTACAGGCTATACTACAACCTTATTTCCACATGTGTGGAGTTGGATTATAGATATTGATCAATGTTCTGATTGTCTCTACTTGTTTTCTATCAAGCTGCTAAACTAGATCTTGTTTTTTGATGACTAGTATCTGATAGATTGTTTAACAAGCACACAATCAACCTTGTGGATCATTCAAAGGTCCATTTATGGTGCTTAGTACTGTACTTTTAACATGATCAAACATCAACCAAAACATAAAATAAAGTTTTTTTCCGTACAAAAATAGTAAGCTACTATATTTCACAAGTGTGGATCTGAAAATTGCATTTAATGAACATTCTATGCACAAAATTACAAGATTTCACAAGTATAGTGCACCCGGTGGATAGTAGTGACAAAATTTCTAGAATTCACACGTGTGGGAAATGTCCACAAGAGTGACTGATCTTAATTAAGCTTTGTCATTGGCACTATAACCTGATTCTAGATTGATCAACAAAATCTAGTTCAGAAAAATGGCTAATCCACAATCTAGCATACTAATCAACAGAATATATTTCAGTGTATGAGCATTAGCCTCAACACGAGTTAGAGAGAGAGAGAGAGAGATCTAGAGAGATAACAAGCAATATTTGTTTAGATCCAAAATGGCATGAGATAGCTACAAAACTTTGGTTCTTCATCATTGATTGTGTGGAGAGCTACACATATTTATGGAGATTGAGGTAGCTCGAGGTAGAACCATATCTATCCATTCCAAAATGACATCTAGAGTCCATGTGACATTTATCACTTGTCATGCATGAAATTCTACCAACTTTTTACAGGTGTACTAGTTCTAACTAGAAATGTCCAAATCATCATGCATGTGTCCATTAAACTTTGTGCATGCCTTGCATGTCACTATGGATCACTTACAATTAATGCATGTGAGTTGCCACGAGTTTCTACAAGCATAATCATGCTAATTATATGTCTACAAACTATATGCAAGTTGCATTTATCAAACTAGATAATGCATAACCATGTAGCTCGAGTTCTATGTAGGCCAAACTTGGCATTTTGCATTAATGAGCTACATACTTGCATGGTACAACATTTGTAGCAATCCAAAAAATCAATATGGATTGTTTTTCAATTTTAACACTCCTAAAAATGATCTATATTGATTTGAACATGGATCTTGGTATAACTCCAAGGTTGGCTCTATGCTTGTTGAAGGAACTTTTGCTCAAAGGTTTGGTGAGCATATCTGCAATGCAAGATGATGTATCGATGTGCTCCAATTTGATTTCACCTCCAATGAGATTCTCTCTCATGAATGGAATATTCTTGCTCCTTGCAGCTTCGATATGCTTGCTCCTTGCATGGAATATTGGGTTGTTCTTAAGGGCTTGAGCTGAAATGTTGTCACACATGATCATAGGTATATTTTCTCCCATAATTATCTTTAGCTCCACTAGTAATCTCTTGATCCAAAGCACTTCCTTTGTTGTTGTAGTGAGCACCTTGTACTCAGCTTCACATGATGAGAGTGATACAGTATCTTGCTTTTTGAAAAGCCAAGATATCAAGTTTCCTCCAAGATATATGACATAAGCACTTGTAGATTTTTGATATGCTCTATCACTTGCAAAATCCGAGTCAGAATAACCAATAATAGAAAGATCTTCGCTTTTATACAATAAACCAAAATCAAAAGTTGAAGATATATATCTAAGCACTCTCTTGGCCTTTTTCCAATGATAAACTGAAGGATTTTGCATAGCCTGGCTCAACTTATGGACACTAAAGCTTATGTCAGGTCTAGTTATTGTGAGCCAAATTGAGGAGCCTATAAGACTTCTAAAAAGTGTGATGTCCTCGAAGGATCTTTCATCACCTTTGTTAGAGTCCTTTACATTTTGCTCCATAGGTGTTTCTATACTCTTACAATTCAACATATTGAGCTTTTTTAACATTGAAAGAGCATACTTAGATTGACATACAAAAGCTTTATCTCTACGAAAGTCAATCTCTAATCCTAGAATATAGTGAATTTTTCCAAGATCTTGCATCTTGAACTCTTTTCCAAGTGCAATCTTGGTTTCCTCAACTAACTTAATACAACTTCCTGTCAGAATGATATCATCAATATAAATAAGAAGGATAACAATATCTTTATCAAAAAACTTGACATATAAGGAAGGATCATAGTTACTAAGATTAAATCCTAGTTACTAAGAAAGGTGTTAAGTCGAGAATACCATGACCTTGGAGCTTGCTTTAATCCATATAAAGTTTTGAAGAGCAAGCAAACTTTTCCCTCATCATGGATGAACCCAATAGGTTGATCCATATAGATCTCTTCTTCTAGATAGCCATTTAGAAATGCATTAGAAACATCTAGTTGAAGAATTTGCCAATTGAAAAAACAAGCAAGAGAAATTATGATTCTAATTGACACCATCTTTGCAACTGGGGCAAAGGTCTCCTCATAATCAAGTCCATATACTTAAGCAAAGCCTTTAGCACAAAGCCTAGCCTTGTACTTGCTGATTGTGCCATCTTGATTATACTTGACTCGAAAAACCCATTTGCAACCAATGGTATGCTTGTTGGATGGAAGATCCAAAAGCTCCCATGTATTATTGGCCATCAAACCATCATATTCTTCCTTCATGGCAAGGTACCATTCCTTTGAGTTGATAGCATCATATACATCATTCGGCTCCTCATGAGAAATAAAATAGGCACAATTAGTGGATTTGATTTCCACTTGCTTTCCTCTATCTTCATAGGTAAGCCTCCTAGGCTCGGATCTTTCTCTTTGAGATCTCCTTGGTGAAAAAATTCGAGGTGACTCCTCCTCAAATCTTGGCCCCATCTCTCCATGATGATCTTCAAGGGTGATGATTGGAGTATCTTTGTGAGAATCTTTGAACTTGGCCTTCTCAAGAATGTATTTTTGATCTTCATGGAATATCACATCTCTACTCTCAATTGTAGCTGAGGTAGAGGGAACATAGATCCTGTAAGCTTTCTTGTTGGATGCATATCCAACCATGATCCCTTTAACAGAATTATAATCATCTCTTTTTCTTGTTTCCAAGGGCATATTAACAAAGCAAGTACAACCAAAAACTCTAAGGTGATCTACCTTAGGTTTTTTTTGAAACAAGACTTCAAAAGGTGTTTTTCCAGCAAGAGCATTGTGAGGTATTCTATTGCACAAGTAGTTTGCACAATTTATAGCTTCACCCCAATATTCAATAGGCAAAGAAGCTGCTACTCGAATTGCTTTAGTACATTCACATAAAAATCTGTTTTTTCCTCTCAGCTACACCATTTTGGGATGGAGAATAGGCACAAAAAAATTCTCTCTTTATTCCTTCACCTTCACAATAATTATGAAACTTGTTGGAGATGTATTCACCTCCTCCATCGCATGTTAAAGCTCTAACTTTGCAAGAAAATTGTTTTTCTACATAAGCTTTGAAGATAAGAATGTTGGCTCCCAAGCCAATTGATCTTTCCAGCATCCTGTCTGTTCCTATTCTGGTTGCACCAGATGTTGCACCAACAGTCGAAGTGGCAGCTCCCACTGACATGGAGATTGATGCTGCACCATCCTAACCAGATACAGTTCCAACTGGGGCAATGGATGGCGCTGCTGCTGCTGCTGATTCTTCAAAGCTCGCATCTACTTTCACATCTCAGAAGCAGCAGAGTGCCTCCACAACTAATGATGATGCAACCCAGTCCGACACATCAGACAAAGGACGAACAACTGTAGAAGGCAATACTGGGGCTCCTATTGAAGATGAAGATGAACCAGACAATTAGTCCCAATGGTTTTGATCCATGAAAGAAAAAGCCAAGAATTTAGTGGCTGAAGTGTACGAGTTGGATAAGTACCATCTACAACTCACCATGGAGCTTATCAACTCAGAGATGAAATCTCTAGACTCTCTCAAGGGGTCCTACGAGAAGATCGATCTGCTCAAATCAGACAACACAAAGCTGATTGAACAAAATCGTTCTCTCGAAACACAACTTCAAACTCTAATAAAGGAAGCTGGTTTTTTGAAGCAGACAAATAAGACGATTCAGGCCAAGTCTAAATTTTCAGACTCAAAATGATTCTTTGAAACAAAAACTCTTGGCTGCGAATCAACATAACGTCGCCCTCCAAAAATATGTGCAAAAAGAGCGAATGACGTGAATAAAGACAAAAGCTGCTCTTTCTATGAGCACTAATGCAGGGTCAGTCACTGTCGACCTCAGTAAGCTGAACCAGCTCCAAGACCAGATGCTCGAAAATTTTCAAAACGAGTTCTTGCAACTGCTGGAGGATGCGAAGGCACTTGTCGAGGATGAGTTGGCTGAGCTGAACAACCTCTCAAGTGAAGCCACCCCATCTTGCAGTGGGCCTGATTCACACGATGAATATCTACAGGCCCTGCTTCGCATTGATGACCTCTCACAACAACTTCAAGCTGTGCCATCTTGTTCTGGAGTCTCAGATCATCCTGAATTCTTGGAGGCAGTCACGAAGATTGACAAGCTCGAACAGGAGCTGTCAGATCTCAAGCAGCAATTGGACGATCAGAAGCTGGCTGCTGAGTTGCAAACTCAGGACTTGGCAACTGCATCCACACAGCCAAAGTGAACACGGCAAAATCAGTCGAAGGTATGTCCTGACAGATTTCGTATATTTGCTGAACGCTTCTAGAAATGGTGTCCACATGCATTTAATATTGAATTGCAATGGCGTGTGGAATACATAATGCTACCAGGCGCAGTAGGCATTGCCTTCGACGATTGGAAGCGACCTTGGGAGAAGGACGACTTTCTCTGGTTATGGGCCCAGCTCTCTATCGAGCAGAAAGGATGTCTCTGCTGGGGCATAATTCAGGATAAGTTTCAGGTCGTGCCTTTTGGATCAGCAGAGTTATACATAGGCTCTTTGGCTATGTATGCTCTAGAATATATGCGAATCAAAGAGTTTCAATTTTGCGGACCGAAGATAATAAGCGACAATTTTGGAAGCGAATGTTGTAGTTTCAACTGTACAAACCTCAAGCTATTGCGGATTTAGGTGAATTCGACGATGCCGGGTTGCTGATCGATGTAAATATGGCTTATCCAAAGTTATTCAGTCTTTATGTGGATTGGGAACGAAATCTTGCAAATTATTTTGTGGAAATTCGACACAATCTGCAAGATAGAAGGAAGTCATTTCGCTACAAGCAGTTCTATACATATTCATTTTGGCAGTTTGGTACTTTCATGGCAAAGACATTATTTTTCGTTCAAAATCTTTATGTTAAAAGCTCTTTTATTAGATTTTCAGCTCGTTACTGTAAAGAAGTCACTCTTTGTAGGGATTTGGACGAAGATACAAAGTTAACTCAGGAGCTGTTCGATGGAACATTGCTCCCGGTTAAGTTAGAAGAATTCGGCAACTTACCAGTTGGCCGCTACACAAAATCCAAAGAAGACTTATTGTTGATCGAAGCTCAGCAAAACTTGGAGTTTGCTTAGAAATTATATGAATAATTGAATTGTTCATAAAACATTCATTCATGTCTTTGTTGTGCTGATCTTTCTATGGGATGCTGAATTTTTGAAGTTTAAATATGTTTTGAAGGTTGATTCCAGTTTTCATCAACAATTCAAAGATCAACTCAAAACAACCTATTCAATTAAAGAAACAGCAAGACACATATTCTCTAAGACAAAGAAATATATAAAGGACGAAATTGACGAAGAAATATCTTTTCTACCTAACAAAAATCTGAAGAACATAATGTTTCATGACTAATCCTCAATAAGAAGATGTTATGTTCACGAGGACATTTCACATTTGAGGAAGGGGATATGTGATGCCACCTTACTGTTAAAAATTGAATATCAACATAAATATGGCATGATATACTCGAAAATGAAGATATGAGCTGGTTAAGTATAAATCATGAAGAGGCCTAAAGTCATTTTTTGAGAATATATCTCCTAAGTACTTGCCTTGTAATTAAGGGCAAGACCTTTAATAAGAAAGACATTACCTTGGATAACCTTTACTAGGTCGTCCACACGAAACGATTAGATATGAAAAGACATATTAAACTAGAGTAACTTTAACTCGTAGTAAAGTATACTTGTCATGGTATCATTGAACGTATTTTCAATCTAATTGTTCACTAGACCCTTTCACGGGAGTGACACACTTGTTATTTTAGAGGTGTGTTTGTTCATCTCGTAGAACATATATTGATCTCACACTTCAGTCTTGATCATCGAGAGAGAAGAGTTTATGCATATGTACGAGATTGAAGAAGTGAATAGAATTATGTGAGTTATTCTCTCTTATTTCTGTTCTCCACACTGCTGAGTGTGAGTGATCTTGAGTCTGCTAACAATCTCTAACACATTACATGAATTACTCTCTGATCATACAGACGCTCTAGTTCATTACAGTCGTTTGATGTGTATCCATAAAGCATGCTCTAAAGAACTGTCTTACAACCATCTTATTCGTCTGTCCTGAATACATTCTTTTCGGCACTTGAATAACGACTAACTTTGGTACAATCTAGCACGATCATTGAGTAAAGCTGTATGTATACATATGAGATGACAGTCTCTGTCTGAAGAATCGAGTCTTTGATCTGTTTTCTTGATTGGCATTGACATAAGTTTCTAATGTGTTCAAAAACCATTCGTGTTCTTTAACCATTGATTTGGACTTTAGTTGTTGAGAACTTATGTCTAGAAACGAATAGTTCGCGAACGCGATTAATTAATTGTCTGCACAGTCGCGAATACATCGAACAACTCTCGACTCTTGTTGACACCTTAATCAACCAGAGTGTAGTATTGCTGTACTAGTCTAATAACATCTCATCTGTAGAACACGTTTCATTCGATTTGATAGAGGCTAGATTGTTGTTCTAAAATTATTAACATTAGATCTCCCAAACCATAAGTAATACTGGTTACTTTATAATGTCTGTTGACAACCAAAATAACACTCGAAACCACTTGCCATAATTGTACCAAATACATAACTTTCTAATGCTGTCCTCTGTGGGAATGACATTATTTACTATAAAATCTATATTAACCATGTTGGTATAGTACGACAGGCTACATCAAGTGGATACATGCTAGAAGACAATAATAGGCTTACCTCAAGTAACTATTTATTGTGGAAAGTGAGGATGCAATAACTTCTTGAGAGTGAATGACATTTTGGATATTGTTGTAGGTAGGCCAAAAACATAACAAGAACAATTGAGGTATGACAAGAGGGCCAAAAGAGCTCTACACATGATAAAGATGAATGTTACCAATGAACTTATCAACAAAGTTAGTAAGTGTACTACATCAAGTGAGGCTTGGGAAGCTTTGAAGAGGCTTTATGAGTCCAAGTCTACTTTTAGAGTGTTGACTCTAAGAAGACAAATCTTTCAAAGTTTTCAAAAGAGTGAAGAGAGTCCAAATACTTTTGTTTTGAGAGTAAAAACTGTGTATGATGAGTTGGCTTGCATTGATGAGAGCATTAAGAAAGGAGAGCTTGTTCAAGTTATTCTTAAAGGATTGTTGGATTCTCATGCTAACATTGTTCAAAGTCTTTCTATTCAAAGAACTTTGCAAAGTTTGATGGATCTTCAAGAGATCTTGATCAATGAAGAATATAGGCTTCAAGCAAGAGGTGGATCTTTATCAACATCTCAAGTTGGAGAGGAGACTATGTTCATCAAAGAAAAATTCAAGGACAGAAGCAAAAGTAAGTGGTCTGAGGACAAGATCAAGGAGAAGCTTCTTCAAATGGCAAAAAGAAAGATATATCAAAGCTCAGGTGCTTCTATTGTTGTCAAAATATTGAAAAATCTATCTAATGTTGTGAGTATGGGTCCTAAAAATGCCAAAGATGATTTGAGCTCTTTTGGCTTAGTATAGACCCATCTAAGAATAAAATATTCAAGGAAGGTAGAAGTAGAAACTCCATTTGTACTTTACATGCCACATTTATTGCATGAAATGACTATGTGGCACAATTAGACATAGTGAGGTGGCTTGGATAAGTCTAGATAGCTTGAGAGGTGGATCCACAACTCCAATTCAACTCAAAGTAGGAGAAGAGTCCATGGATCTATATATATGTGATGTACTCTCATTGAGAAAATGATGAAGTTAATGTGTAATGCAAATCTCTTTGTGCCCTCTCTCTCTCCACGAGTTTTGTACTTGCTATATTCTGTCTCTAGTCGAGTAGAGGCATTTATGATGCTTTGTCTTGTGTTTTGTTGACAAATCTTGCTTGTAACACAATAATATTGCTTGTATGATCAGCTTTTCTATTGACAACCAATGCTAGTCTGATCTTTATGGTGTTATTGTACTTAGGAGATCAAAAATACATGTGTAGGGCATCCCACACGTGTAAATTTAGCATGGCATCAGAGCCTACCTAAGTTTTACAAGCAAATCTAATCAAAAAGTTTGCAGATCTGATTAGATTTCTAGCTAGGAATTGTCTAGATTCTACCTTCTAGCTAGTTTGCAGTTTTCTTGTGATTCTAAGCTATAAACCACATTGAATGGGCCAGATCAGGTACTGTACGAAATTTCAGGTGCTGGCACATGTGAAATCTACCCATTTTCAGATTGGTGGTTCTCTCTCACCTCAGATCCAAATTTCAAGCAAATTAGCCCACTAGAAAGCTAGAAAATGGTAGAATTTGATGCAATTTGAATCATGACAGTTGGATAAGCCAATCAAAAGTTATAAGCTTTTGAAGAGTCGTAGGTAGGGCTCCTAGACCTGTGGCAAATCGTGTGTACATGTCATTTATTGCTTGAATGATCACAAAAATCATCCAAAAGCTACATAATCTCATCTATATGTGATTTCAACAAAACTTATAGGTTCTAGACAAATTGTTTCATACAAATAGATTGTATTTGAGTCAATTTGACATTCTTGGAATATTTCACACGTGTGAAATTTAGAGAACCATAACTTTTGCCATACTTCATCTTTTTTTATGATTCAAATCTTGTTTTAGAGAGATTGTCAAGCTAGTGAGATCTACTTCACAGTTTTTTGTTAAGTCTTACATAGGATTTGGTTCTATACCCTTGATTGGTTCCTATAGTGAGAAGATAAGCAATTCTTCCATCCATCTTTTTTTATTTCCATCATTCTTTATGACTTCAATGGGTGTCTTTCTATTAGAAGCAAGTGAAAGATTGTCAACCTCTAAATACTCAATTTGGAAGGTTAGAATGGAATATGTCTTAATACTACAAGATGTGATGAATATTGTACTTAACATTGAAAAAAAACCACAAATTTCTCAAGAAATTCCAAAGTACAAAAAGAGAGCCAGGATGGCTCTGTATTATATTAAGATGAATGTCTCAAATGACATCTTAAGAGAAATTGGTGCTTGTACTAATGCCAAAGATGCTTGGGATACTCTCAAGTCTATCTTTGAGGCAAAAAATACTTCTAGACTTCTAACACTAAGAAACCAAGTGTACAGAGAAGTGATGAATGTGCTTCAGCTTATGTAATGAGAGTTAAAGACCTCCATAGAGAATTGTCATGCATAGGAGACTCCATCAACCAAAATGAACTTGTTCAAGTCATATTTAATGGTTTAAAGGAGGAATGTGACAACCTTGTTCAGAGTTATGCCATTAAGGAGGAGATACCAAGTTTGGAAGCACTCCAAAGTGTGCTCATTTCTAAAGAATCAAGACAAGAGTATAAACTCTTGAAAATGGAGAGACTGTCTCTCAACATTGATGGTAAAGCTCTCTTTACCAAAGACAAGCACAAGACAAGAAGTAAAAATCAACACCAATCCTCTTCAAGCAAGAACAATCTTATTTCCAAGGAGAAAGGAGATGAGGATGAGTCCTCTCAAGCTTCCACATCCAAGAAGAAGAAGAAAAACATCAAGTGTTTCTTTTGTGGCAAGAAGGGGCATTATGCCACCAATTGCTTCAAGAAGAAGAGTCAATTCAAGCAAGCCAACATTTCTAATGAAGTGAAGGAAGATGCTCATGCAAGTGATGGAGAGGGATCTCTTATGGTCTCTCTTCATCACCTTTCAAGAAGGATGGTTCGTGATATATCGACAGTGGAGCTTCCTCACATATGTGTAGCTCCAAGTATTTTTTTTCATCCATGTCACCTTATGAAGGAGCCAAGAAGTCCATCTACACAGCAAATGATCATGAGTGTGCTATTGAAGGCATAGGGACCATTCCCTTAAAGCTTTCTTCATCAAAAGTTCTTTCTCTGTCCAATGTACTTTTTGTTCCCAAGTTAACAAAAAATCTTATTAGTGTTAGGCAATTGTTTGATAGTGGACTAGATGTGAATATCAATGTTGATACATGTACAATCAAGAAGCATGATGAGATCCTTGCATTTGGGTCTAGATATGGTGGAATCTACAAGCTTGATCCTAAAGAATATGCTAACTCTTGTGATAGTGCTTTTGCTACTCATGTGTCTTTGGAGGAACTATGGCATAGAAGGTTGGGACATCCTAACTATAATTCTACCATGGTCAAGAAAGCCAAAGCTATTGGCTTGCCTAATCTTATCTCCAAGAATTTCAAGCCATGTGAGGCTTGTGCCATATCTAAGTCTCATAAGAAGCCTTTTTCAAAGCCATCTATCAAGACTACACATCCATTGGAGCTCATACACTCGGATGTGCACATCCCATCTTCAAAGAGCAAGGGTGGTGCTACTTGCTTTGTAACTTTCATTGATGATTTCACTAGACTTACTTGGGTATATCTTCTAGCTTCAAAATCTATGGTATTTGACTATTTCCTAAAGTTCAAAGCTCTAGTTGAAAAGCAATTTTCTTACAAAATCAAGATTCTTAGAAGTGATGGAGGTGGTGAGTACACTTCCAATAAATTTCATGATTATTGTGAGCTTGAAGGCATTAAAAGAGAGTTTTCTTGTGCATATACACCATCTCAAAATGGGGTGGCTGAAAGAAAGAATAGAACATTGTGTGAATGTGCCAAAACCATTAGAATCGAGGCATCCTTGCCAAAAGACTTTTGGGGTGAGGCTATCAATTGTTCAAACTATCTTTGCAATAGACTCCCTCATGTTTCACTTGAAGGAAAGTCACCATATGAAGCACTCTATTTGAAGAAACCTAAGGTTGAACACCTTAGAGTATTTGGATGCATATGCTTTGTCCATATTCCCTTGGAAACGAGAAAGAAGGATGATCCTTTTGCAAGCAAAGGAGTAATGGTTGGATATTCATCCAACAAGAAAGCCTATCAAATCTACATGCTCTCTACCTCTAAAGTAATTGATAGTAGAGATGTAGTTTTTCATGAAGAAGAAAAGTCTAATCTTGGAGGGGCCGAGATCAAACAACCTCAAAATCTATCACCTATTGTTATTGAAGACAATCAACATATGGAGGAGTCAAGATTTGAAGATGGAAGTCCTCGGATTTTTACTCCTAGAAGATCCATGAGGGAGAGATTCGAGCCCAAGAGGCTCACTTATGATGACAAAGGAAAACAAGTGGATCTTGATTCCACTTATGCTTATTTTGTTTCTCATGAGGAGCCCAAAGATGTTCAAGAATCCCTCAATACCAAGGAGTGGTATGAGGCCATGAAGATTGAATATGATGCTTTGATCACCAACCACACATGGGAGCTAGTGGATCCACCACCTTACATGCATATCATTGGATGCAAGTGGGTGTTCAAGATCAAGTACAATCATCATGGCTCCATCAACAAGTACAAGGCAAGATTATGTGCTATAGGCTTTGCACAAATATATGGCCTTGACTATGAAGAAACCTTTGCTCCTGTAGCAAAGATGGTGACAATAAGAATCATAATCTCTCTTGCCTTATTTTTTAAGTGGAAACTGTTTCAACTTGATGTCTCCAATGCTTTTTTGAATGGCTATCTTGAGGAGGAGATATACATGGAACAGCCTCAAGGATTTATCAAGGATAAATCTAAGGTGTGTTTGCTATTTAGAAGTCTTTATGGCTTAAAGCAAGCACCTAGATCATGGTACTCAAGACTCAACAACTTTCTACTTTTATTAGGATTTGTGCTTAGTGACTATGATCCTTCTATGTACTTAAAATTTGATGGTAGTAATATTGTCATTCTTCTAATCTATGTAGACGACATTATTCTTACTGGAAGTTGTTTGATGCTAGTTAAAGAAACCAAAGATGCATTAGGGAAAGAATTTAAAATGAAAGATCTAGGAGAGATCCATTACATTTTGGGCCTTGAGATTGATTTTCATGAAGAGTATGCTTTTATTTGTCAATCTAGATATGTCTTTTCTATGTTGAGAAAATTCAATATGCAAAGTTGTGAAGGCATAGATACTCCCATGGAGTAACATGTAAAAGATCCTATTAAAGGTGATGAAAGATCCTTCGAGGACATCACACTTTATAGGAGTCTTATAGGCTCTTTAATTTGGCTTACTATCACTAGACCCGATTTGAGCTATTGTGTGCACAAATTGAGTCAATTTATGCAAGATCCCAAGATCCAACATTGGAAGATGGCCAAGAGAGTTCTAAGATATGTATCTTCTACTCAAGATTATGGTTTATTGTACAAGAATGAAGATCTACCCATTGTTGGCTATTCAGATTCCGATTTTGCAAGTGATAAAATGGATCGGAAGTCCATTAATGCATATACTATCTTTCTTGGAGGCAATCTTGTGTCTTGGCTTTCAAAGAAGCAAGATACCATATGTCTATCATCACTTTGAAAATCAAAGCATTCAAGAATCCAAATTAAGGGGGGATTTTGGATTTCTATCCTCTCCATCCCTATCTCTCTACTAATCTAGATCCATTCACTAGCTGTTGTAAATACTTGTACAATTGCATACTCTATAGAAATACACTTGTTTTCTGACAGTTTGTAGAAATACAAAGGAATAGATAACAGTGTCTGGACAACTCAACCGACACCGACTATTCGGCCACCCCTCAACTATTTGGCCTACCTTGACAATTCGTCGATCACATCGACTCATCTGACACCAACTATTCATCAGACACTCGACATCGACAATTTGATGTCACCAATTACTCGTATGTCAAAGTTGGAAGCATTTCCTTGAATCTTGCATCTTCTATGGGTTTCTCACTTTCCAATGTACTCTTTGTTCCTAATATCACAAAGAATGTGATTAGTGTTGGAAAGTTGCTTGATGATGGTTTTGATGTGGAATTCAATATCAATAATTGTTTCATTAATAAAGGTGAAAAGATCCTAGCATGTGGATCAAAATATGGTGGCATTTTCAAGTTAGATTTACATGAAAGTGCAAGTTCTTGTGATAATGCTTTGATGACTTGTATTTCCAAGGAGGAAGTATGGCATAGGAGGTTGGATGATACCAATTTCAATTCTATGTCTTCTATGATCAAGGAGATCAAGCCAAGAGAGGCTTGTTTTATAGCAACATAACATAAGGAGCCATATATGATGTCTTCTACCAAGACTTTACATCCAATGGAGTTGGAATACTCAGATGTTCACCTTTCTTCATCAATAAGCAAGGGAGATACTTACTTTTCTACTCTTATTGATAATTTCACGAGTGATTCTTCAAGTTTTATGGTGCATGATTATATTCCATTATACATAGCTTTGTGGAGTTATGGAACTATTGGAATATATATACCATATGGAGTCTTGTTCAACTATAAGCCTAAGGTGTACTTGAAAGTTATTGCTTTGCATGTGTTCTCTTGGAGGCAAGGATGAAGGAGATCCAAGTTTATGGATCATGGTTGGATGCTTATCCACCAAGGAGCCTGGCTATAAAGCCTTTGTATTCTCTATCTTAAAGGTGTTTGAAAATGGATATTTTATTATTCATGAAGATCTATTTTCAACCTTGGAAAGGGTTGAGTCAATCATTTGTATCTCAAGGAGCATCACAAGTTATTTCTATTGAGAATTATCAACTTATGATGGATTCAAAGTTTGAGGAGTATCCTCAACATGTATATTCAAGGAGATCTTCATTATACAAGGTCGAGTCCTTGTGGTTCTTTTTTCATGGAAAAGAAAGGAAACTTCAAGTGGTATTCACTCCAAAATACTCAATTATGTTTCACTATCTATTTTTGATGTACTATCTTGCTTAACGTCCGAATCAATAAAAAGCTATGTGGCGAACTTGCAGCAATTGCGGGTCAATCCATACTATGTCTCCATGCCACGACAAAATCAGTGGGCTGAATGTGGAGTGCCATTGGACAGAATCACGATTAACACTAGAGTCCTCACAAAATGCACACAAAAGTGTGCATTTCAAGTACTTATTCAAAAAATTATATCTCATAAACTATGTTGAATCATACCAAATCCTTTCACACGTGTGTTCTTCATATATACATTTGCCGATTAAAAAATTTGAGACCTTCATTTTGAGCAACTTATATGTAAGATATGATGTGTCAAACATGTGGGGCTACTGATGAAACTTCAATATTTTCATATACGGGACTACATTGTTGTGAATTTTACATTTAATTGTTAGTCGGTCTACTCTTAAAAATCATATATGATTATAGAAACATGCCTAGTAAAAAAAAATTGAATTTGAAGATCTAAAGAAATAGATACATGGATTCAAAGTTACCCTTTTAAGTGTTGATAAAAGACACCAAAATTGAAAATATCATATATGAGTGTATAATACCATGATTTTAACAATATTTTTTTGGTTTGTCTACTTTAAAAAGTGTTATATGGTCATAGAAACATCTCTCAATTTTTTTTTGTAGAGATAGATATATGCATCTAAAGTTACCCATGTTAAGTGCTGAAAAGTATTGAAAATTATTGAAAGGTGCTAGAAAGTTTCAACTCTTTTGGAGGTGCTTTTTACAACCCTTTCTTTGTCTGTCTACTTTCAAAAATCCTTTATGACCATAGAAACATGTCTATAAAAAGAAAATTAATTTGGAGTCCTATAGAGATATATACATGCACCTAAAGTTAACTACCCATGTAAAAAAGTGCTGAAAATTGAATTTTTTTGGGGGCAAATTGCCATCAATTGAGAGAAGAAAAACAATCTAAGACTTCCAAGAACACAAATGAAGAGTCAAGTCTAGTTCCACATACAATTGAAAGATTGAAATCTCAATCATTTGATGTCATGTTATGTCTCGTCAAGTGACCAAGGGTTTTGTGCGCAATTCTGTGCGCACGCATACAAAAATGTGTTTTAAACAACTCTAGTGTTATTCATCCGAGAGCAACAAGAACAAGAAGATGAAGTTAAGATCATTGACACCTTGCATCATAATTTTTGTAACCTAATCAATCTAATAGTAGATAGATGATTATGAATACAAGTATTTGTCATTAATGCCAATATCTAGGAAGATACTTGAAGAACAACAAACATAGGCTAGGATGGGCCTCAAAAAATGTTTGCAAAAAGGCGATGCATCCAAGAATCCATCACACAATTTTGACAACAACGAGATGCGATAAGATAAAAGATTAGTCTATTGGGGAAATTTTACATTGGCTCAAGTGGGAGGCTAATTTGTAAATTTTTATCTCAAGTTGAATTTATTTGTTACTTTTAGTTTTTCTTATTTTATTTATAGATTAGTTTTGATTTACTAAATCATTGATGTAAATTGAAGATTTTGGATGAAAATATAGTAATGCAGAGTATGAGTCTTAGATTGGATACCACCAAGGCCATAGTGCTTTGGTTGAGCATCTTGTTCAACAAGGTGTACATCCTATACATGCAATAGTAATATTATTGCCACATGATATCCATTTTCTTTATTTGTTTAGTAATAACATACAAATATTCACAACTACATACAGGCAATTGCCACACATTTTGCTAGCACATAAGTAGGGCCTTACTTTTGCCCATCAAGCCTCGCTTGACAATTTTCATGGTAATCACATGGCGCTACAGGGTTTTATTTTGGGCAAAATGGTTGTAACATCGCAATGTCATGCAAAGTATTTCTAGGCAAAAAGAAAAAGCATGGGAAACAAATATTAGATTCTCCTAGCCCATGTGTGTGTGTGTGTGTGTGTGTGTGTGTGAGAGAGAGAGAGAGAGAGAGAGAGAGAGAGAGAGAGAGAGAGAGAGAGAGAGAGAGAGAGAGAGAGAGAGAGAGAGAGAGAGAGAGTATGTTCAATCATGTTTTAGCGATTTCCATTATTAGTACTACAAATCTATACATAGAGAATACTTACCATGGAAACTCGCCTATTGATAGCATGCATACTGCCAAGTGTCGTCCACATGGCACTAACATGGCCGACTGCACGTTGGGACCCAACATGGGGCCCTATCCTGTTGACAGGGTCCCTAGGCTGTGTTAGGCCCGCCATGGCTACGGACCATGCCAGGGCACACTACTCACACTGTCTTGCCCTGTTGGTCATGTACGCTAGACATGACCCTGACATTGGTATCTGACCTCCTGTGTTCTCTAGGGGTCGGCACTGGTTACATGCTTTTAGCACTCTCTCCACCTTAAGAATCGTCTTGGTCCTCTAAGAAGAAGTCTAGAAAAATCTTGCGAAGGACGTTGCCTTTTCTCCAAGTGGCATTCTCAACAGGCTGATCATTCCACTTGACTAGATATTCTCAGTATAGAGTATGATGAGTTTGAGTCTCTCTACTATCAAAAATCTCTTTTGGTTCATGTGGAGGTTGCTGAGAATCCAAAGAGAGAACTAGAACATTGTCCCCTACCAGATTTTTTGATTCGGTTAAGGCCTTTCGTAATTGACTTACATGAAAGACTAGAAAAACCTTACTCGGATGGTCGGTAGTACTCATCTTTAGTTTAGTATGGAGATGATAGTACTGCCCTCCAAAAATTTCCATTAAACTTATTGTCCCGGTCGTTGACTATGCCGGAAGGTAAACCGTACAATTTAAATAGCCCATCTACAAACAACATCGATAACTCTGGAGTTCGCTGGAGCATCTGTGAGCCCAAAGGACATCACCTTGAACTCATAATGACTATGACGAGTCCTAAAAGCTGTTTTCGGGACATCTTCTGACTTTATACGGACTTGATGACATCCTGATCTAAGATCAATTATACTGAAAAACTTAGCCTCGTCGAGTTGATCAAACAACTCATCTGCCCAAGGCATTTGGTACTTATTCTTAGTTGTGACTTTATTGTGGGCTCTATAATCTATACAAAGATGCATAGACCCCTCCTTCTTTTGCACCAAAAGGACTGGTGAGGCCCATGGTGAGCTACTGGTCTGAATTTGGCCTTTCCCAAGATAATCTGTTAACTGCTTAGTTATTTCTTCATCCTCTGTTCGGCTGACCCGATACGAAGGTTTAGAAACAGGTGTCGTACTTGGTACTAGATTTATTACATGATCTACATCTCTACTAGGTGGTAAACAATGCGGTAAATCTTCAGGAAAAACATTTTTAAATTTAGACAATAAAGTTTCTAATTTATTTACTTTCTATTGTAGAGAACTAGAAATACAAACTTCTGGAATAAACTAAAAGTCACATAAGAATACCTGATGGTCGTTATCTCCGATTAACTGACAGACCTCTGAACTGTAGACCATAGGGCTATTGGGGACATCATGTTTCCCATCCAACTGGATCTCTCAGCCTTTATGCTGAAAGTTGAGGGTGTTCTCCTGATAATTTCTGTGGAGGGAAGGTCCTAAGTTGTAGAGCCAATCTCTCTTGAGAACAATGTCTGTGCAATCTAGGTGCATTATCTGAAAGTTTATTTCATTATGATACCCTTGAATACCAAGATTTAAACTACTTACCATAGTTTTCCAAAAATAATTGTCTTCACCCCCTCCTCTCTCTCTCTCTCTCTCTCTCTCTCTCTCTCTCTCTCTCTCTCTCTCTCTCTCTCTCTCTCTCTCTCTCTCTCTCTCTCTCTCTCTCTCTCTCTCTCTCTCTCTCTCTCTCTCTCTCTCTCTCTCTCTCTCTCTCTCTCTCTCGGGATAGAACATGGAAATGAAATTTGGTTCCACATTGACCACATACTTAAATACACTCGTTTTAATATTTCAATTCTAATATTCCTATATATAAATTTAGTGTATCACTTATAAAAATTACATTCACTACCTACAATCATGACATCTCAAGAGACATATAACATTGGAATCTTCAAATTAGTAGAGTAGACTTTCAAGTTCATGAAATGAGAGAAAGAAACTAATTTGAGATGTTATTGTAACAATCAATATGTTGCAACATCATCCAAATTCTCATAAGTCTAGCATCCAAATTCAGCTAATAGACTATGCAATATTAGAATAAACATCATTCCGTAAGAGCATCATGATCATTTTAATTTTGCATAGTTAGAAAACACAAAAAGAAACAAAAAACTGCAATTAAGACACATGGATTCAGTAACCGAAATTGTAAAATAATTTTTTTATTGAAAAGTATGTGCATATGTACATGAACGAGGATTGCTTTCTAATTGTTGAATGACTATTACAAAATGTGCACCTCTTTGGTGCAATTTTAGAGCTTGAACCAAATTTTAGGATCATATTGCACATTGTGCATTTTCCAAGATCAAAGAGAAGAATATGCACAAGTTTAACCTTTTAGACTAAATTATTCTATTCTAAAGGTTGCAAATTCAAAGCAACTAATATTTGGATCCTTTAGAATCTCTAAAAGTCATTAAACTTTCGACATTACAACCTCCTCATGGTCTTACAATACACATGCCATGGAATAGATGTGGCCGAATGACAAACTGACGTGTATTGTAGCACGTGTGGTCTCGCACATGCGGATGGTTACATTACACGTCATAGATCTGATCCGTTGTTGGATTGACGTGTGTACAGCTTGGATTTTATTGGTTTTAGCTATATAAATGTTGTTTGATCAGTTAAAAACTTTTGTTAACTTTTTTATTTTCACTCCCTCTAGCTCTTGGTGTGTCAACACTACTAGTTCTTTGCAATATTGCTACCATGCGAGAATCTACTTCAGATTCTAGACGATCTTGGATCCCTCGTGTCATTCCGATATCCGATCATTCACCAATATCGCCATCACGTGAGGACTACCATATAGTCTCCTAACTCCCTTCCACCCCACATCGTAGCGATACTCGGCCCTACTGTTCATACCTTCTAGATGGCCATCTCATCTTCTTGTCGTATACGTCAAGCTAAGAACAACGACAAGGGGCAGTAGAATCAAATGGAGAATGTAGTTGTAGAAGTACCACAGCCCAACCAAGAACTGGATCAGGATGCCTTCATGACTAGCCATCAAGGAGCATCAAACAACAGCTCCTGGTTTATGGACTCCGGAGCCACACAACACATGCAATATCGGCTGTTTTGAGTCCTATATGCCTTACAGTACCAAAAGATATGTTCACTTGGGCGACAATAGAACACAAGCTATTAAAGGTGAAGGTAAAGTAAAATTGAGAGACATAGAGTAAAATTTGAATGTGATCAGTATAAATTAGTCGATAGGATAGGCAAGATCCTAACACTCGAAAAGAGACATGGATACATGTACAGATTAAGTGATTGATTTTCTACCTCTAGTCAGCTCTTAGTACTTCTGTTCAAATCAATAAAAGTTTACTTCGGCATCCGAAATGGTGGAGAATTCATCTCTACTGAATTTAAGGAGTACTGTCAGAGCCAAGGCATTGAACAACAGTTTATCACTCCTCATTCGCCTCAATCTAATGGCTTAGCCGAGAGAAAGAATCGTACCCTAGTCAAATCAACCAACTGTATGCTGGCACACGCATCTTTGCCAAAATGTAATGGCTTCATGAGAGGAAGATTGTATGAGATTATAAACAACCTATTCCTACACAATTTGTTCCCTAGACTCAAGTTTACTCTACCAAAAAATGCTAAATTTCTTTTGGTGGGTAGTTAGCACTCCATCTCAAGGGTGCTAACTGCCCCCTGAGAGACTTTGCTAGCTGTGGGTTTGGTTGGTGGGTTCTCTCTCTCTCTCTCTCTCTCTCTCTCTCTCTCTCTCTCTCTCTCTCTCTCTCTCTCTCTCTCTCTCTCTCTCTCTCTCTCTCTCTCTCTCTCTCTCTCATGGGCTCTGTTACATACATATATAACTTTATTCGCTTCACAAGCCTCTGTGAAATGTAAATGTCGTGTACTAACCTTATTTACTAGTGGGGGCAAAAAAAAATGCCTTACTATGATAAAAGACCCCACATAATAGAAAAAGTTTTCTTTTTAAAAACGGTGGAAAAGTTGTGAATCTTTCAATGGCCAGGATATGTGCACATTATGGACAGTTAATCTAACGGTGGGCAGCAATTCGCACTTAGTACATCTAAGTGTCCTCTAACTCCATTGACTATCGGTAGCGACACGCTGGACTCTGAATAGTCGAAGCATTCGCACGCCCACTTCCATTATCCTCAATATATCAGATACTCAGATTGGCCACATAGCTGAAGTCAAAACTTCGAAAGAAGTTTGGGACATCCTGAGCTCACTATATGATGTGAGGGACGTAATTACCAAGTTACATCTACGAAGGAAATTCTTCATATTCAATATGTTGAATAGTGATTCTCTTCAGAGTCACATTAACCAGTTCAAAAATCTCTTGCAACAGATGGCCACTGTCGGATCAGTCATAGACGATCAAGACGCAATTATGACATTGCTTTCAAGCTTGCCCTCTACATATGAAAACTGGGTGATGATTATATCAACACACTCAAATTTAACTCTTACCAAAGTTATCACTATGTTGCTGCAAGAAGATAATCGTAGAAGTTGGATAGGAGATGTAGATACTCGTAAATCCACTTCTAGGTTTACATTCTTCCTCAATGTAATAGACGCAAGCAATCATTGATAGCTCTATCTTCCACTGAATCTGCAGTCTCTTAAGCTACAAAGGAAGCAGTTTGGTTGAGAAACTTACTCTCAGATATCGATCTGAATCATACGCTCCAACGATTTTATTTTGTGATAGTCAAACTGCCATCGCCTTATCGGCCACCCCTAGGTTTTATTCCAGGAGTAAGCACATTGAAATCAAGTATCACTACATCAGAAGCAAATTCAATGTAGCGCAGTTCGAAAATCCTAAGAATGATAAAACCTGTGTCGACTTTGGGTTGACAAAAAACTTGGTTGCACCATTTACTTGTAAATTTGCAATCAATAATTTTACAATGCATGAAAATGGGAAAGGAAAAGTGTCACTTGGGTCTTAGGTTAAGGAGAAAAAAATATAGTATTTATTATGTTTATGTTTGTTTATTGTTGATGTAGGTGGGATGGATTTTCCAAAATCAAAGACATTAATAAATTACTTAGAGACTATTAAATACAATATTATCAAAATTTGTTCATTTTTGTTTAGCCAAATATGAATGCCACACTCCATGGGAGAAGCCAATTAAATATTTATGGGAGCGTGAAATGTTTACTAAGGTGGTATGATGTTGTGACATTTTTTATGGCACCATGTGTTATGGGCCACGATGCTTCTAATGTGCTAACTTTTGTTATGTTGGTACTTGTAGTTTACGTGAAGCTACATAGTCAAGTGGGTTAATCAAAAGGAGGTCAATAGAATGTCCAAGGTTTCTACTATGATGACAACACATGTGGAGAAAGACAATTTAGTTGGAAGAGGTCTGACACCATGAAAAATAGTTAACAATCCATGGTTGATTGATTTTCTAGATGGTAATTATCTCGAGGAGAGAATGTTATATCTAAGCCACTTTAGGGACATGTTAGGACTTGGTAGGTCAGAGTCGTAATTCTAGCTTGCCAATTATGAGGTAGCTACTAAGTTAGAGACTCTACTAAGAGAGAACAAAATGCTTGAGCAAACTAAAAACGATTTGAGAGAATGGTCGTCAAAGACAAAAAAAAAAATGCATACAAGGGACTTGTTTTTTGAAGCTATTAGACGACGTGTATCTTTCCAGAATGTGTCATTGCCAACAATCTCAACCAATAGTGTGAAGATATATATATGGAGTTAGTTGTCATACATTTTGTCTTGTTTGGCCTTCAACATATGTTTTTTAATAGCTTTTCTATTTAACAAAAAGACACACATCAGAAATTGATGTTAGATTCAACTCGGCCTTAATATTTCACTCACAAATGTAAAGTTATTTTTTTTGGCCACCCTCATGCTCTGATACCACATAAAAAAACTCAAATATGTCCAATCATGATATAAACAGATCTAGACCTTGAATGACTGCATTGACCTCCACTCACAAATTTGCTACTATGATCCAACAAACACCATACTGATTGAATGAATATAAATGGAACATAATGCACATTCAAATCTAAATCCTAACCTAATATTAGCAGGCCGTCGAACAACTAAATCATCATTATAATATCCATCAATAGCATCCAAAACTAGCTACTCCAACAATCTCCACGACAAATGCAAAGATGAGACTATTTTAATCACCTACATGTGTGAAAAGTATGATGTACAAGATGTATAAGTTTGGCCTCCATTTGGCCAAACATAGACAAAGCAACCTAGTTGACAATTTACGACATTCGATCCTAGCTTGAACATGAATGCTAGAAATCAAACAGTAGATTATGTAAATGTAGAATCAAATAGTAAGCTAAAAAAGTAGGGCATAATTATCAAGGACTCTCTTTTAGAGGCAAGAGAGCATCCAACACTATGGGATTTTTATTTTGCGCCCATTGACCTTGGAGACAATGGATCTCATTTACATAAGTAGATAGCATTCTGTATTCTATTTCTATGAGTTAATACACAATGATGTATCAATTTAATGCGTGCTCCATCTACCTCTTCCGTCTGATGATGCAAACATCCATGCAATGTCAATCAATGTTGCTTTCATAATTTCTCATTTCAAGTTGTCTACGTTAGCATGGTTGTTTTTCCCAAGTCAGCTGGGATCCTCCGCTCTTCTTGCATTATCTCCAACTCCATGTAGCCCGTAGCAAAGTTTTGTGCTGCCCCAGCTAGATCTATAGTGGTTTTTGTTATAGACTTGAGTTTGTGTGTTTTGATGTCCGAACACTCCATCTCCCATGAAAACCCTAGTGTTTTCGGATAAAGATGGCTGGTTTTCCTCTACATCATAATATGTTTGGTCATATGAACATTTGATTTAATTCCATCATCCCTAGCACTAGGAATTCCTAGAGTTTTTGGGTAAACAACGGATCAAGTTCTAGACAAAGCTACGATTTCATCTCTGTATTCTCGTTTGATTTTCTCACCTTTGGTTGCTCCATTGGTTCCAAGTCTTTGCAAGTAATGTTTTTTCCGCAAGTTACCTCTTTCTAATGATTAACATTTTTATTCAAAAGTATCTAACATGTTAATTTCTAAGTCTGACCAAGTATTTTTTATATCTTGGCATTGTCATCATTTCAGTAAATCCAATGGTGTCAAAAGTTTCTTGCAAATTTCTTGTTCGGCTAAATTAAGAAGAGCATGCCAAATTGAAAAGCTATACAGATATTTATGCAAGAACTTTGAAAAATGTACAATCCTTTCTCTGAATCATCTTTTCACTCAATTTTCTGTGAACAGCAGAAAAAAATCAAACTAAGAGAAGAAAAATTGCAGAGGAGCAAGCAACCAGGAGCACTGGATCAGGCCACCTGGGAGCAGAGAATTCAGAGGTAGCCTGTCTTGTCTTTAATCCCCCACAGGTTGGTAATACCAAAAAGCATTCAAATATCTTGTTTCTTACTATTAACCGCTGTTAAAAAAATTGGAAGCATCTTGTATTTTCTGAGATTAATCACATGATGAGAGAGAGATTGATGAGAAATTCTAGTGTTGCCGCTCGCGTTCTGTTTGAAAATTTTGTTCGACAGTGCTGCAGCGTGCAGTAGTTTGGAGATATTTGCCATCCTCACTTCTATGAAGCCAGTTACTTGTAAGCGCTCTAGCCTGTAGGTACTGTATCGCTGTTTAGATTCTTGTTCAAGGATATTTATCAGCTGAAGAAACGCCCGACAAGGTACTTCTGCTACTGGTTTCAATGAAGCTGTACTAGTTTCGTAGATAACGTGACAGCGAAGGAAGAAAACGCATTCAAGACTCGGAAGAGTGAGAGCAACAAGCAATAAAAAAAAACTGTTTTTTTTTAAATGAAAGAACTGGAAAATGCGGGATCATTCTCAGCTGCCATTGGTACTGCTCATGATGACATATTACCCTAGTATTGTTAATAGAAATATTGTAGCTGGCGACGGCATCTGTGCGGGTAGATAGCAGAACACACCCGTCCACAAAACTAACAAGACACATAAGATATCTACAATTTCAAAATTGGCAGACAAGAAGACATCTGCAATCTCAGAGATAATACACCTGAAGCTAATCTGAGATACAAAAAAAATCAAAGTCATCACGCGCATTTATCATAAAGGCCTTTGAAAGGCTAATTATATATACTATTAGTAGCAAAACTTGATACAGAGCCTCTAAGGTGTCCGTCGGCATTCAAGCCTCCAGGGCTTTGTTATGGACATAGTGTCATTCTTATTGAGGTAGCTTGGCATCCAAAGTTTCTTTGGTCCAAGGTTCGAGCCTCCCCTTGGAAACCAAGAAGCATTCTTATTGAGCTAGACGTCTGCTGCTCAAAGTTCAATCATCTGAAGTGCTCTATTATGTCGCAGGTGGTATGTTGTTGCAATTTAGCCGGAGATTTCGATGGGCTTCACTTCGTGCCTAGGTTTCTCGATTTTGGGAACAGTGACGGTGAGGACGCCATCCTCAACCTTCGCCTTCACTTCCTCCACTTTCGCATTTTCTGGTAAGCGGAAGCGTCGCAGGAAACTGCCCTGCGTACGCTCCACCCGATGCCATTTGTCCTTCTCCACCTCCTCTTTCTTGCGTTCCCCGCTTATCTGTAACGTACGTCCATCTTCCACCTGAACCTTTACCTCTTCCTTTTGCAACCCTGAAATCCGAAACAGCCACAAATTAAGAGACATTCAAAAGATTTATAACACAGGTCAAACAAGTCGTACAAAACGAACAACAAGAACTACCATAAGGAGCGCAAGATCATGAAGATTATCTGGCAATATATAAGCCACGTTGAGAAAGATTATTCGAAATTGTGAGCACAACAAAGTCATGAGATAAATGCTGAGATCAGGAGCAATGAATTACCTGGTAGATCGGCTTTGAAAATGTGAGCCTCCGGAGTTTCAAGCCAGTCTACTCGAGTACTAGCAATGGCGCTCACATCCTGGGCGAACTGTCGAGAAGGTGCATTGTCCCACACAGGAAATCTGTCAAAAGGCTCCAAAAATCTATCCAAGGGATCAAAAATACTCTGATCTCGACCAACGAAGAATGGGGTTAAAGCCGTGTCCAGTTAAAGATGGTATAACTAAGTCTTCCTTCTCGGAAATGAATTGCTGTCCGCGATTGCTAAGATTGTCTCGATGGCGAGAGTTGATGAATTGAGAATCCCCAATTCATTACTATGGACTAGCCCCCTTCCGGCTGTAGGATGCTGTAGCATGCAGCCTTCATGCACCTTGCGGGGAGGTGCATTGAAGGTTGCATGCTACATGGTAGGAGGCCTCCTCAAGCCTGCTACTTGTTGTAATTGAAGTTTGGGCCTTTCAATTGAAAGGCCCAAATAAATATGGGTTTAAACCTCTCCTATTTGATTCAATAAGAATCTGCCACCTGTCCACTATGAGCCCAAATGACAATTACGACCGCGTAGTTGTAGATAGTTCGTCTAGAACTCAGTGCTCACTAATATTATGGCAGCTATGGAAGAATGAGGTAAATGAGGAATACATATATACAAAGAGAATGTATAGCTTTAAAGAGTAGAAGAAAGGTCTAGAAAGGTCGAGAAAGAGAGAAAGGAGGAATCTAGAAGACTCGAGAGAATGGAAAGGGGAAGTTCATGGCCCAAGGCCGTTTTGGGGTCCCTTTTGTGAGGTTAGGTAAGTTAAAAGAAAGCTAATATGGGTGCGAGGCTCTCAATTCTCCGAAAGATATGGACTATGCAAAATCAGCAGGTTTTTCATAAATTCAAGTCCCTTATCTCAGATACTACTCAATTTCAATTCTCTTTGCATTTATGGATGCAACTTAGTACTAAGTCTTGCAGTGACTACCTCCCTGCATGGTGTGCACATAGTCCAAAGCTAAGCAGCTTACAAAAGGAAGAGGGAGGCCTAAGTGGGGGGAGGGGAGGAACATCAATAGCAGAGGACATGAAAGAAATAAGAAAGTGCCAATGTTGAGATGGGTAGGAGAGAGGCATTAGAGAAAATCCATACACCAAAAGTGTCCAAAATCGGTGGTGTAGCAGAAACGAGTTCTGACACAAGAGTAGAACATAATATATGGATGGGAATCGAACAGTCAGTTCCAAAGATAGAGGTCCAGAATCAAAATCCGGATCGAGATACTAGCAGCGGAAACTTACAAAGGACAGTTGTGGATCAGAAGTGTGTCATTTGTGGAGTGAGTCGAGGGAGTCGAGGGAGTCGAGTGTCGAGCAAGTCAAATGAGTTGAAGTCAAAGTCGATGGAGTCTGACTTCGAGAGTTTTTTTTTTTTTTTGTAGTAGTATGTATAGCTTTCAGGATTCTCATTACTGAATGGATTTGGACCCGAGCAGTAAAATCCAACACTCCCCCTTAATGTGGATCTAAAAAAACTTTGATCTTCAGATTTAGAATGTTGTTAATTTTGATGTTATGATCCTTAGATAATGCTTTGGTGAAGTAATCTGCTGCCATAGAATCTGTCCTGCAGTAGACTAATGATATTTCCTTGCTTTGCACCATTTTCTTGAGGTATTGATATCTGATTTCAATATGCTTACTTCGAGAGTGAAATCTTGGATCTAGAGATAGTGCTATTGTACTCTGATTATCACAATATATGGTTGTTGGCTGTAGTTGAGCAAGGTCGATATGTCATGTCCATAACCAGTACATAGGATTCAGTATACTCCTAGTTTTGGATACACGGTACTCCGTGAAACAAGCTGTTAGTTATGCCACACCATACTGGATGTGATCCGAAATTAAGTAATATCCTTGTGAGGCCTAGAACACACTAAATGGAGTTAGTACAAGGTTTGGGACAATGTGTGCATGTGTAACGTTATCAATAGCAATTTTATGAATAGAGGATCCATGCATAGAGACTCTATTCTAGATGAATCTCTGTATAGGGGAGTTAGGACCTTGCATGACCATGTGCACAAGTGGTTCCAGACTCTATATAAGGAGGCCAAACTCGCCCTACTACCTCACCTTTTCATTGCCAGACTCTCACTCTACTTTCATGCTTCCTATTTCTTGGCTTGGGGGTGAAGCTTCTAGATTTGATTGGTTGCTTCTACTTGGTTGGGTGGTTTCTCCATAGTGTGTTTTTCATTGTGTTTGTCTTGTAAGCAGGATCTTGAGGAGCTTTCCCTTATAGTGGTATCAGAGCAAGGCTTACGAAGATCGGAAAACTTGGAGAGGTGGTGCTTTTCATTGGAATTTTGGTGGAGATCAACTAGTATTCTCATCCAGGTGGTGGAACAAGTGTGCAAGTGGGTGGATCTTCCCAATTTCAATTTGCATGTTACTAAGCTCCATGTCTGGACTGTGTTGTACAAAAATCCTCTTCAAAAGATTCAATGCTTCATCGTTGTGCATGAAATTTTGTTCCACAGAAAGATTAGTGATGATGAAAACTTCTTTTCTTGCGCAGTAACACCAGCCCACCATCAATTATGACATATGTTACATATTCTCTTTTTTTCTTAAGAACATTATAATCAAAATCATGAAATCGAGTATAGTGCCATTGACTTGGTACTCGTTGTGGATAAGCTTTTTCTCCTGACTTCTTTCTGCAACAGACTTGTTGTCAACTTCTGGAGTGATAGCGTAGGAGTATTTCTCAAGAGCAATACTAGGTTATCGTAGGAGGATGGAAGAATGGTGAGAAGAGACATTGTTGAGTCTTCTTCTGAAATAGGGGAACCTATTGCAGTAATTCAGCAACTATTTGAACTCGTTTAAATGATCACTAACTGAGGTGCCTTCACTCATTTTGAGTGTAAGGATCAACTTTCTCAAGAAGAAACGAGTCGATACATCTGAAGTCTTATAGATACTTGTTAAGATATCCCATGATTCTTTGGAGGTGGTACGGTTTGATACGTGAGCAATTTGAGTGTCCTTCATATTCAAGGATACAATGGCAAGTGCTTTGGCATCCTTTGCTTCCATTGTTGATTGCATTTCAAGTTCAGCCGGTTTGGCTAGTGAACCGTTTACGTATCCCCATAGCTCCTTTTCAATCAAGATCATCCTCATCATGAATTCCACATGTGGAAATCATCTCCGTTGAATTTGTTGATCAAGCGGATCTCTGAGGTTGAACCTTCCATTATGATCGATGAACAGAGATTGAACACGAACAAATATAGACTAGCTCTGGAAAAATAAGAACATATTAGGTTCTTTTATAAGTAAGAACAATTAGGCATCAAAGACAACCATACATTTCTTTGTTAATGATACTTGCGGAAGAAGAGTGAGAGTTATTTACATTCAACGGAATGTCGTGAGATAGAACAATAGCGAATTTATATATTAATGTTGTAATAACAACGATCAGATCACAATACAATTATGCTGATAAGCGTGTGATCCTACTTACATAAACAAATGAATTGCTATTGTCCTAAATATTTTCTCTCTATATATATTTTTGAACTGTGAGGAGTCAAATATTGTGAAGACCAATTTTGGTCGTAAGATCTCTGTTGGAGAATCTTCATGCATCATCTTTAATCTACAACGCTCATCGACTTTTATAGCAACTGCATGATCTTGTGTTATTCTAACTTTACAATCACAAAATCGTTAACAAATATTCAACTGATCAATTATAATAGTTATTATTGGAGCGTGAAGATGTAGACAATCTGTACTTGAAATCTTGTGTAATTCTGCAGTGTCATATTTTTCGAAAAAAATGTCACATTTCTAAAAGTGCTCAGAATGGCCCGAAAGTGAAGTAGAAGAATTTGTCAAGTTTTTTGCATTTTTCGGCTATTGAAGTTTGCAAGTAAAATTGCAGATTGTTGTGACAAACCGTTCAAAAATGCAGACTGTTGAAAAACAGTTCACGCTTGTCACTAACTCGACTAGCTCGACAATTGGTTTTGGCATGACTTCTTGTCTTCAGCATTCGTCGATGACTTCAATTTTGGGCAATGGTTGCATGCATCTTTGTCGATGTCGATGACTTCGGTGACTTCAGCTTCGGGTATGGTTGCAGGAGCACTTGTCGGTCACTTCGATGTCGAGGACTTTGGTGACTTCGACTTCAATCATTTCGATGTCGAGGACTTCGATGACTTTGACTTCGGTCACTTCGATGTCAAGGACTTCGGTCACTTCGATGTCAAGGACTTTGGTGACTTCTTTGAGAGAGTGATTTACATAGAAAATTAGGAGGGCAATTAGGAGAAAGATTAAACTCCAACATGGAGAAAGTGTATAAATAGCAGTTCAAGGCCAGCATAACATTTTTAGTAATTTTTCACTCTCCCGCTATTTAGGTTGTACACATCGTTTTGGTGCACAATTTTTTGAATGTTTAATATTGCTTTTGACCACTATGCACATGTTTGATACATGCAGTTAATCTGGTATTTTTTTTGTTAGTATTACGTTAACACAATGTATTTAGCTTCATCTAGATATGATCCGAATATCATTTCTCGACGATTTTGGTATTATTGAAGCTAGGGAGTACTTAATATGATTGTTTTATCCTTTTACTCATGTTTTTGCTACTACTCATCAAAATAGACACGTGTTCTTTGAGCCTTACAAGATATTCAACAGTTTTGTTATATTGCCCTTGCAAACATTTGAGAACATGACAACTTTGGTTATCACAAGATACAATCGTTGCACCCAAACGATTCAAACCTTTTTCTTTTGGTTAACCATGACTGTGACCATGACTATAACCAGAGCGGTTTTGTATTCTAACTACTATGGGCAGACACTTCTTGTATTATAATTTTTAATTTTGACGAATTTATGCATCCTACGTGGCATTTCTTATAGGGCCCTTTTGTACTCAGGAACTCTTGTGATGCAAGAAAATGATCATATGAAACTAGTCATACAAACGTTGCGTACCTCGTATTATCATTCTCTTCGGTTTCTTGGGTCCCAATGCTGCTTGATCCAATTCGCCAAAATATTTTGCCTGGTCTAGACCCGCTTCTTCCCCTTCTTGGTTTTCAAAGTGGGTGGAAATTTGCACTTTTTGGATGCCACCAATCATATGCTTTCAAAATTTGAAACACATCCTCGAGGCTTTGAAGCACATTTCACCTACATTCATGTTGATAGTCAGCTGGCAAACCTAGGACAAACTGCCATAGATCCAACTTTGCATCGAATGATGGTACCCTGTTCCAAAGGTCCATGAATTTAATAAGAGTACAAGATCTTAGTACCCATTTTGCAGTTCACAAATTTCAAGTAGTAGTCAATGTCATCAACTATAACGAAATTCTTTTTAAAGACTTCCGCAACAGCATCCCTGGTAAATCTCGCCACCACGATGACGCTTTGCCACGTAAGAACAACACGACACTTTCAATTTTCTTCTCATCTAGAACTCCATGCAGGCTGAAGTAATCACTGCACTTAACGAGCCAGTCTTCGACGACCTCAAGTTTCTTCTCCTTCTTCTCTCTTGAATAAATCTTTGGCTGAAAATCAAGATTGGACGAAGACAACAATTTGACCTGGTTTAGAAGAACTTCCATTTGCTGATCTCTCATCTAATTTCGATTATTTATATCATTGAGCGCCGTATTCAACTGCTGGCAAATCACCATATAAGATGGTGTATCTGGATTTGTAGCTTGATTTAAAGTTTCTTCGAACATCTCGATTTATCTATTCGTGGAAATTACTAAAACTAGTTAATATTTGATTAACTATTAGTGAAGTACAGTTGACCAAAATCTGACTGAATTTGACTCCAGTATGGTCAATTCACTAATTTTAGTATATTTTATAAATAATTCAAGAAACTTGAAAACATTGAAAATTTTGAATTTTCGAATTTTAATATTTTTTTTTAAATTTATGTAACTTAAAAATTCGTCAAAAATACTATCACTATTTAGACAATCGAAATCGAAAAAATGATTCACTATTTGATTCCTAATCTTACTAAATTAATGTCTATCAAACATGCATAACATGCGACATTAACTGCTTTTTTTGACTTTACAGAATTTTACGTAAATTTTAGTTCTACAAAAATTGTCAGCCACTTATACTGATTTGTGTCCTAACTGTCAGAGCACATGCGTATAACCACTCAAAACAAATGTGAATCTCTCATGCATGTCAAAATCCCTCTAAGAATCAGCATGCAATCAATCCATGCAAGCGTAGTACCACAAATTAGGAAATTGGCTAGCATGCAATCAGAACAATTTTAAATTTTATCAACTTTACTTACAAAATTGCAAAACTTCAGACGACCATATCTTTGGCTAGAAGACACCAAATTAGGTGTTATAAAGCTCAGAACAAAGAGAGACCTAGTGATCAAGACACTTGCCACATCTGCTTGCCATCTAGGCTTCACACGTGTGAGATCATAGAAGCTAAAAATCTGTAGTAGGGTGCACTTTTTCTAGACCAATTGATCAAAACCCATGCAAACACCTCACCAAGCCCAAAAGTGAGGCTACAAATAGTCTTAAACGATCAATTATACTTTCATGAAGCATTCATACAGGTCTTATGAAGCAGTATGGACTGAGAACACAGATTTCTTGATTTGTAAAATTCAAAATAGCTTCAAACTTGATGGACATGAAGAACAAGCCACTTGCCATCAATTTACAAGTCTGATAGCTTGCTGAGAAGGTGAAAAGAAATGCTAATCATGTTGTAAAAAAATTCAAAATGATCTCCTCATGGATTTAGAGAGATCCATCCCCCAAAAATCACCAAAAATAGTCATTTTTTACACTTTTTTTTTACTTCCTACAAGTTCAATTGTTGGAATTATTGGCTCTAACTTTCAGGAAAGCTTCAAAAGACTTTGATTAACCTCTTTACAAGCTCTACATGGTGTTTACAGCCACCTACTATCCAACTTTATAAAAAAACAATAAAAAATCATGATTTTTAGCTCTTTTCTGATTTTTTCTTCACTATAAAGTGGAAATGCATGGCATGCAACTCTTTCTCTAGCACATGCAAACCAATTTACAAAATTATAGCCATCTAATTGATCTGATCTTGTTAGATTTTGGTTCTTACTATGTATTTTGTCTCAAAAAGCATGAAAAACCAAGCAATTTTGACCAAAACATAGCCTAGAATCATAAATAATTGGAAGATCTGGCATGCATCATTAATTTCATCCCTAATATGAAAAAACACTTGCTGAAAATTCAGATCTACACAAGATTTGAGCTACACAAGAAAAAACTTCAAAAAAGCAACACAAATTTGCTTTCTAAGACAATTCACCATAAATCACAAAAAAAATTTGCAAAACTATTCATGGTTCCTTATGCATCCATGTAAGTATAATACTGAGCCTTATTTGATATACTGCTAGCTTTACTTTGGTAAGATGTCAACAAAGTGATCAATAAAAAAATATTCGTTTTGCAGGCTGCATTGGAGTTTAAATATAATCTCCATGGCTAGCCACTATTGTGGATGGGTTGGTGAAACATGTATGCCTAAAAATGAATTCTTGTGAAATAGTCACAAAAGTTTTGATAAACAACTTCTTATGATCCTTGAAGTATTACCAACTTCAGTCACATTTGTGGCCAGACCAAGAATAATATCAATCAAGGTATCATCATTAGTGATGAATGTATTCAAAATTTTATTTAGATAAACCTTATATGAAAAATGTATTCAAAATTTTATTTGGATAGACCTTATATTTGTTTTCGATGCACAAACTCCCCAACAACAAGATGCATTTAGTTGCGGGTGGTTTAAGCTCTATGATGCAAAGATATTTTTTGAGTGGTATAATTTTCAGCAAGACACGGTTGATATTGAGCAAGTAAGCATCATGATCCTTCTTGTTTTTTACTTTATATATTTTTCATTATGAATGCAACTGTATTTCTCAAACTACTGTTGTGTTTGTTTGTAGTTCTCGCTTGGTGTGTATGCATGTAATGAAGTGTATAAGTTCAGACAAGATTTGATCAACCTTATCCTTTCAAAGGCAGTAATATGTGATCCTAGAAATGATAAGGCTGATTTAGAAGCAAGGTCAAAATTAGAAGCCCTTTCTCCTGATGTCGCTATTATGAATCACAAAGGTGTTGTATTTTATAATGAGATATCTAGTATTAAAGAAGAGATCAAGCTGATGGAGCACAAACCAAAGAAACAGAGGAAGCCAACATAGCCACAAGAAAAAATAGTCAAATCTAAAGACCATAGTGAAATGAAGCATAGTTTGTAAAAAAAGCCCAACGTTCGGGGATCATTTCATTAATATAAAAATCTTTAACACTGTAAATCTCCATATTGCAGATCTTGCTTTTGTAACCAACGATCGTGCCATGCTTTGTGTCATTCATTTTCAGCTACCAATGCATGTACAACTAGTAAGCATGTTTCACAGAGCTTATGCAGGGCTTCGTGGCTTACTTGTAGAGATCTGGATTCATCAAGACGTTGCGCTGTGGCAATGCTTAATAAAGGGACCAAAAACTTTACTGGCATTGCAGCATCCTGACCATAAACCAATTGAAATGGCATTTGGTTGGTGCTTCCCTTGTATGTTGTCCTGAATGCCCACAGAGCAGCATGTAACTTGTGTTCCCAATCCAATCTGCTAGCTTCAACTATTTTTGTGAGTACGCTACATGGGATCTTATTGGACGACTCTGCTTGCCCATTACCATGAGAATAATAAGGCATACTGGTTCTATGGATCATGAAGAATTCCTCCAACAAGACCTTGATGGTCTTATTGATGAAATGGCTCCCCTGATCGTTGACTGTCTCCACCGGACATCCAAAGTGGACAATGATATTTTCATAAAGAAACTTGGCAGTGGTCCTAGCATCAACTACTCTCACTTCCTTGACTTCGACCCACTTGGTGAGGTAGTCGGTGGCCACGATTATATATCGGGCTTGGGTACTTCTTGATGCAAGGTGAATTGGACCAATATAATCCAATACCCACTTTTCAAATGGTGTTTGGGCTAAGACCGGGTGAAGAAGGTCATAATTCAATCTCGTTGGTCTCCTTGCCCTTTGGCACACCTCACATTTCCTTGGGTATTCCTCCGTATCCTTATGAATTGTTGGCCACCAGCATCCTGATTGCAGGATCTTGCGAACTGTAATGTCGGATGCAAAATGACCTCCACCCATGCCATCATGTGAGAGCGAAATAATTTGGGTGGCCTTAGGAGGAAGAATACATCGCCAAAGGATCCCATCTGGTGCTCTTCAATACAATTGTCTGGCAATCAGCTGATAAGGTCTAGCTTTCAAGATCAACTTCTGTTGTTCCGCCTTTGGTAGTAATTTGTCTAGTTGGCCCCTCATTAGATATTCAACTATGTCGACGGCCCATTTCAGTACTGTGTCAACATAAAATAAGGCAACATCGGGTAGCTCATCATTAGTTTGGGTTGTATTTTTTTTTTCTTTGATTCGCGACACATGATCTACCATGTGGTGTTGCTTTCCCTTGTGAACCACTATCCGAAAATCAAATTCCGACAATAGATGTAGCCATCGGGTGATTCTCCTTGTGTTGAAGGTTTTGTTAACAAGATAGAGCAAGGGTTGATGCTCCGTATAAAAAGCAAAGTAAGTGGCCATCAGGTAATGCCGAAACTTCTTAACCGCATGTATCATTGCCAATGCCTCCCGCTTTGTAGTTGAATAATTCATTTATGTAACATTGAGCTATCGGCTTGCAAATCGGATCAGAAAATCCTTTTTGTGCTCTCCTGGATGGGTTAAGACTGCTCCATCTACATACTTTGATGCATCCGTATGCACATGAAACTCAATGGACCAATTGGGTGGGCATAAGGTTGGTGTTGAGACCAATTTTAAGCTTTTGGAAAGCCTTTAGGGCTTTCTCATTCCAATGTGGATCCGTTGTGAGTTTGTAAATTTGTCGTGCTAACTCTACAAAATCTAGGATGAAAATCTTGTAATAGTTAGCGTGACCCATAAAGATGTAGACCTCGTGGATCATTCCTGGTGGTGATAGGTCAATAATGATCTTTATCTTTGATAGGCTATGGCGATCCTGTGTCTAGACACTATATGGCCAGGAATCAAGCCACGTGTAACCCAAAATTGACTATTTTCAAGATTCAAGGAGATCTGAAATTCATGGCACTTTTGCAGCACCTTCTCCAGATTGGATAAATGCTCTGAGTTAGGCTCGTGCATGCACAGATCGTCCAAGAAAATTTCCAGAAATTTTTGCAGATACTCTTTGAATGTCGCCTGCATCACTCACTGGAAAGTGCTTGGGGCATTGCAAAGTCCGAATGGCATCACCTTATAAGCATAAGTCCCCCATTCAGTGTCTTGTGTTGATCTTGGGGTGCTATCTTCACCTGATTGTAACCGCTGAAGCCGTCTAGAAAACTGTAGGCTTATGTTTCTGCTACTCTGTCAAGGACGCTTTCCATAAAGGGTAAAGACAAATAATCCTTTTTGGTGACTACATTTAGTGCGATACCCACTCAGTGTGCTCGAATTCATAAATGAAATCAACGTCTAATAGCTTTTGCAACTCTTGCTTGATCAGTTCTCTGTAGTTCGGGTTGCAGCGGTAATAACGACTCATCTTGGGAACTATTCCATCCACCAAGGGTATGGTGTGTCGGACTACCATTGGTGGGATGCGCTTCAAGTCACTATATTTCTAGGAAAAATAATCCCTGTACTCTACCAACAATGATTGTAGCCGCTTGAATTGTGTCCTCTCCCACGTGCATGATCCTTTCTTCTTCACCTGGCTCGACAAGGTTCATCGGCTGTGTTCGTGCAGGTTTCTCGAAGACTTGTTCCGCTGGTTCCTGACTTTGATCAAGTTCTCAGTGTGCTTGCGGCATCATAATTACCACGTCGTCCAAGATATAGTTCTTGAAGGTCTCAAGCATCTAGTGTACTGGTGCTCGACGAGATTCCTCTTTCAACATATTGATTTTAGCCCGCCGACTGGTCATCTTTTGATTCTCCATCATCTGAGAAGAAGATGACGTTGTATCCGAGTTCATCCTGATTGACTTTAAGAAATCCAACATCTTCTTCTTGTCTTTTCTTGTCACATAGTTGGACTTGTCCTTGTTGTCTTTCTTCGAAACTATGGTGATATTCGCCTCGTGGTTGCGAATATCAACATCCACTATAGCTATAGCTTCTTCCAGTAGATCACTCCATTGGATCACCTGGTTGTAGCGTTGTTTCAACTGATTCTTCTTGTTCACATGTGCCTTTGGTAGATCTATCTTTGAAACTTTTGCCATAGCAGATTTTTGCAGCAGTTGAGCTGGTACTCTCTTGATTCCATAGCGTTCTGGGTCCATGTGTTGTAGGACCTGCTCATCTGTCAGCTCAATCTCCTTGTTGTAAGTCAAAGCATGTTGCCAAGGGACTACATTGTCGTCCACTGGGTTCTCAATAGATTCTGCTGACAGCCATGCTACGTTTATCATATTCACCCCAAATGTAATTGGTGTGTCCATAGTGTAACACTTGGGTGAAGATGTGCTGGGTTCATAATCTGATTCATATTAACATGCCTGGTGATCACAAACTACATGCCTACTATTTTTACCGGGATATTGGCAACTACACTCGTTGATTTTACACATGATTGATTTGCTAGCTTGATGGCGAATTTTGTTGGCTTCAATCCCTATAGACCTCACTTTTGATACAAAGTAGTGGAGATCAAATTGACACCTGATCCTCCATCTACCACTGCTGCCTCGTCCTCGAATCTCTTGTGTTTGATTGGCAAGGTGATGTTGTGTTCCTCACTCTCCCACGTTGTCCCGATGTGGAGGATGTTACTTGTCTCATTCTTAGCTCGTACAATATATGAGCTCTAGCGCTACTGGATTCACGTCTATTTTGGCCCATTCAGCCAAAGGCCTTTAGCTTGTGGCACAATCCGCAGTAATTCTTTGAGGGGTAAACTAACACGACTTGCTAGAAATCTTGTGAACATTTCAGTGTGCGGTTCCTCGGGCTCCACCATGTGGAAAAGTGGTTCATGATGATGCAACTGATCATTCTAATCAGTGCGTAGTGGTGAGCCCATTTGTGATTCCAGTTTTTCATCAGCAGGAAGTTCCGTAGGGTTGGCATTTTCTTATTCTTTTTCCTCTACTTGTGCTCTCTGTACCCAATGACGTATCTTCTAGTAATCTCTGCATTTTTCTCTCACATTCAGATATGGTGCTGAAGTTGAGGGTTGGTCATCAATGACCGATGGTGGTAGATCAGGAAGTGATAAAAAACCATAGCCTTTGAAGAAAGTAGATACATCCAAGTATATCTAGTAAAGTCATCAATAAAGGTGACAAAACATATTGCACCACCAATACTTTTAGAAGAGGAGAAATGTACATCTGAGTGTATAAGCTCCAAAGGATGAGTAGTCTTTATAAAAGAATTCTGATATGGCTTTTTGTGTGACTTTGCAATGGCACAAGCCTCACAAGGCTTGAAAAATTTAGAAAGAGAGTTTGGAAAACCAATAGCCTTCACCTTCTTAACCATAAAAGACATAGATTTATAGTTAGGATGACCCTACCTTCTATGCCACAGCTCCTTAGATAACGAAACAACTTCACAAAGGTTGGCATTCTCATAAGAATTCAACTTAAAAATTCCACCACATCTAGGTCCATCAGCAAGGATCTCTTCATTTTTCTTGATAAAACAAGTATTGGAGTTGAACTTTATATCACAACCATTATCAAGCAACTTTCCCACACTAATCAAGTTATTTGTGAGTTTTGGAATGAAAAGAACATTAGAAAGTGCAAGAACTTTTGCAAAAGCAAGTTTCAATGGAATGTTGCCAATTCCTTCTATTGGGCACTCATGATCATTAGCAGTATAAAGAGATCTCTTGAGTCCTTTGTAAGGTAAGATTGAGTCAAATGACTCCTTTGAACAACTCATATGTGAAAAAGCTCCACTATCTATGTACCAAGCTCCATCTTTCTTGAAAGGTGATGAAGAAAAACTGGACACCATGAGTGATCCTTCTCCATCACCTGCAACAGAATGTTCTTCAATCTCTTTGGAGAGATTAGCTTGCTTGAGTTGGTTTTTCTTCTTAAAGCAATTAGAGGCATAGTGCCCCTTCTTGCCATAGAAGAAACACTTCACTTTCTTATTCTTGGTCTTTGAGTTAGAAGGATGAGATGTATCATCCTCTTCACTATCTTTGTCTCGATCTTTGGCTTTGTCTTTGTTGGATGCTTGAGAGAACTGGTTCTTACTCCTTCCTATTCTAACTATAGGAACCAATCAAGGGTAAAATACCAAATCCTATGTAAGACTAAGCAAAAAACTGTGAGATAAATCTCACTAGTTTGACAATCTCTCTAAAACAAGATTGGAATCATCAAAAAAGATGAAGTATGGCAAAAGTTATGGTTCTCTGAATTTCACACGTGTGAAATACTCCAAAAAATGTCAAATTGACTCACATACAATCTATTTGTATGAAACAATTTGCCTAGATCCTCTAAATTTTGCCTAAATCACATATAGATGAGATTGGTCAACTTCTGGGTGATTTTTGTGATCATTCAAGCAATAAATGACATGTACTCAAGATTTGCCACAGGTCTAGCCTACCTACACCTATTCAAAAGCTTATAACTTTTGATTGGCTTATCCAACTGTCATGATTCAAATTGCATTAGATTCTCTACATTTTTAACTTTCTAGTGGGCAAATTGCATGAAATTTGAATATAAGGTGAGAGAGAACCACCAAACTGAAAATGGGCGGATTTCACACGTGCCTGCACCTGAAATTCCGTACAGTACCTGATCTGGACCGATCAAAGTGGTTTGAGGCTCAAAATCACCAGAAAACTACAAACTAGCTAGAAAGTAGAATCTAAACAGTTCTAGCTTGAAATCTGACCAAATTTGCAAACTTTTTGATTAGATTTGCTTGTAAATCTTAGGTAGGCTCTAATACCATGTTGAATTCACACACGTGGGATGCCCTACACATGTACTTTTGATCTCCTAAGCCCAATAATACCATAAAGATCAAACTAGCATTGATTGACAATAGGAAAGCTGATCATACAAGAAATATTACTGTGTTACAAGCAAGATCTATCAACAAAATATGAAACTAAGTACAATAAATGCCTCAACTCGACTAGGGAGAGAATATGAATGTACAAACTCAAGTAGAGAGAGAGGGCACAAAGAGCTTAGTCTCCAAATTTGCATTACACACAAAAATCATCATCTTCTCAATGAGAGTACATCACATATATATAGATCCATGGACTCTCCTCCTACTTTGAGTTGAATTGGAGTTATGAGTCCACCTCTCAAGCTATCTAGACTTATTCAAGCCACCTCAATATGTCTAATTGTGCCACCTAGTAATTTTCATGCGTTAAATGTGGCATTGGACTGAGGGGAGTAGCTAGTGGTGTATTGTTGATGTATTCCAAACGCCCTACAGAATTCTTTGAACTCGGTGGAGATGTATTCTCCCCCTCCATCAGAACATATAGTTTTGATTGTTCTCTGAGTATGATTTTCTATAGATGCCTTGAACTGCTTAAAAAATCTAAAAGTATTGGATTTATTCTTCAAAAAGTAAGTAGCAGTTCTTTTAGAAAAGTCATCAACAGAAGTCAAAATAAAATGCTCCCCATGTGGAAGAAGTCTACATTGGGCCACAAAGGTCCCCATGTACAAGATCTAGAAAATCTCTAGAAGTATGAACAGAATCTGAAGTAAATGGATTTCTAGCATGCTTGTTGATAATATAGCTTTTACATGGAGAATTGGATTTGCTAATAGAGAGAAGATCTTGCACTAAGTTTTGATTTGACATTTTTTGAATACTCTTGAAATTTGAATGGCTTAGTCTGAAATGACACAACAAATGATTTGATTCAGAAGTAAAAATAAGAGCTTGACTACTAGTAGAGTAGCAGTGACTTAATTTGTAAAGGTAGCCACATCTTCTACCATAAGCTAGGACTTTCCTAGACTTGTCAAGAATAGTATAGCCCTTTGTATCAAATTCGACCCTACGACCAGATTTAGTGATTCTGCTTATACGAAGTAGATATTTGGTAAGGTTTGGAATGTATAAAACATTGGACAACAATTAGCACCTCTCTGAAATTCGACCTTGATTGTTCTTTCACCTTCAATGGAGTGAGTTGAGTTGTCTCGAAGTTGCACAACTCTAGAATGGGTGAAAGGCTTGTAGTTTTGGAACCAGTCCTGATGATGGGTCATGTGCTGAGTTACTCCAGTGTCTAGGTACTAGAAATCGATATCCTGAAAATTTCCGAGCCTAGTCATAAAGGGAGCTTCATCTTCCTCCTTAGGCTGGATCGAGTGACTAGTTGAGGTAGCATTTGTTTGTTGTTGGAACTGCTTCTTCTTTTCTTTGTTGTATTTGAGTGTTTTGTAGTCCTTGATGAGATGACCAGTCATCTTACAGTATTTGCAGAAGTTTCTGTATAGGTTAGGATGATGAAGAATTTGACCTTGGACCATAATTTGACCCTGCGCCAAAATTCGACCCTAAGCCAAATTCAATCCTGACTGCATGTTGCTCTTTTTTCTGAATAATCAGATTTTGTGAATTTCTTTGACTTGAACTTTTGATTTTTCTTTATGTATAGAGCCTGAGGATCTGATCATGAGCCTGAGCCTGAGGAGGAAGCATTTTTTTCTGATCTCCTCTAGTACCAGCATCGAGATGACTTTAGACAAAGTTAGTTGCTGTTGGGTCAGAATAGCTATGACCCATGTTTCATAGGCATCAAGGAGACTCGCACAAAGAGTCATCACTGCATTTGAATCTTCAATGTTCGATCATGTTGCAGTCATCTGCTCCATAAGGTTTTTGAATGTATTGAGATGGCTGAAAATAGTGTCTACATCAGACATTCTCAACGTGAATAATTTCTTCCTCAGATGGAGTTTAGAAGTGACATCTCATATGTCATAGAGAGTTGCTAAGATGTCCCAAGCATCATTAGCGGTATGTGCAGATCGGATATGGGAGTCATTGATGTTCAATGTGATCAAGGCAAATGCCTTGTCATCTCGTTGCCTCCATTTGGTGGTGCTAGCTGCATTAGCCTTTGGCTTGATTTTAGTACCATCGACAATGTCTCACAATTCCTTGGCTAAAAGAACAACTCCCATCTTGAACTTCTAGATATGGTAGTTCTCTCCATTGAGCTTGTCAATGAGAGGCGGCAGTGGTAGATGGAGGATTGGGTGTCAATCTGATCTCCACTACTTTGTACAAAAAATGGGAATTACAAGGATTGAAGCCAGTCAGATTCGCCATCAGGCTAGCAGATCAATCTTGTGTGAAACCAAAAGGTGTAGTTGCTGATATTTCCATAAAGATAGCAGGCATGCAGTTTGTAATTACTTTTGTGGTCATGGATATACTTCAACATTTCGCAAGGATAGAATCCAGTCTACGCTGCCGAGTCAGATAGTGGAATCCTTTCTGGAATCTCCTAACTCCTCCGTTGTGCCATACGACTGGCATAGCTTCCTTATTCGAGAACTAACAAACTCCATCAAACCCAACAATCGTGAGCGAATCGCAGCAGGCCCCCTGTTGTGTAACTTTGCCTGCACACTTCTCGAGGCGAAAGTGCACAGTTTCCAACACTCATCTCTCTTGTCTACCCTTGTGCCACATACTAACTTTTACCCACCATCTCAAGCATCTACCTCCCAACCTGCAGTCATTAACACAACGGCTAGTAAACGAATGCGTGGTGCTGCCTCTATATCCACATCTTCACCTGTTATCCGAAGACGTGTCTCCACTGCAACACTAACTACTTCATCAACCACCACCACTTCTTCTTCCGTGCAACCCCCCACTCCAATTTTTGTTGTCGCTACCTCTCTTCCTATTCCATCCACATCTGTTTTCGTCTCCATCCTCGTTCTTCTGTTGATACCACTCCTACTTCTCTTCCAGTGTCCGCTGCTCCATCCATCACCATTGCATCCTCCATTACTCCTGCCACCACCATTGCTCCTCTCACATTCAACCCTTCTGATTCACAACTGTCTCCTGACACTCTGGCATGGATGCAAGTTATCAATTTTTCACCCCCACACCAGACACTTTCTGCTCCATCCTCACCTTCTTCCATACTCCACACCACCCTTTCAGTTCCCCACTATTTTTTCCATCCTCTTGTTCGGACAAACCGTCCTCACCCCTGTTTCCATAGTTGTTTCTCACACCCCACCTACTTCGTCTCTATTGAGGAGTGTAGCTTGTAGTAAACTAATGGTGCACGCCACATGGCAACAGATGGTCCTTCATCTCATTTAATAGGTACTCTCCCCTTGAATCAGACCGTAGGGCCTTGATTTTCTGACCAGTCTGATTCTCAGCATATTGCTTGAATTTTTTGAAGCAATTGAATGCTTCTGACTTGTTCTTAATGAACATAACTTTGGTAAATCGGGAGTAGTCATCAATGAATGTAATAAAGTATAGAGCCTTACCCAAGGAAGGTACGCTCATAGGACCACATAAGTCACTGTGTATCAGTGACAAAATGGACTTGGCTCTTCTGGTCTGTCCTCTTGGAAATCTGATTCTAGGTTGTTTGCCTAGTAAGCAACTTTCACAGACAGATTGATTAGCTGTAGTAACAGCATTTACATTCATGTCCTTGACCATTTTGTTATGATGCATATACAAGATTGAACGCATGTTTAGATTTCCTAATCTCTGATGCCATAAATTAGCATCTGAACAACTCACATAAAGTGCAACATCTTGACTCAGTATGTACAAGTTTCCTTCTCTGTAAGAAGAGAGGATTTCCTTTAAATTTTCATCTAAAATAGTACATCGCCTAGCAGTAAACAAAGCTCTACAACCTTGATCAATGATCTTGCTTATAGACAATAAGTTCTTTGTTAATCTGGATACATAAAGTACACCATTAAGCTGCCTAGTGATGCCATCAGAGAATTGTAGTCGAATAGAGCCTTGGCCTTCGACTTGATGTGAACTGGAGTCACCAAAGAAGATGTACTTCAATTCTATAGTTGTGAGTGTAGAGAAGAGGTCCTTGCATGGCGTCATGTGTTGAGAGGCACCTAAATCAAGATACCATTGATGGGCATCTCTATTGGGTTGATCTTGTACCATCAGCGCTCTCTCATCTTCTTGCGAATCTCTGAATGTGTCAAAGTTGCCTTGTTGCTGCTACTACATTTTCTTCCTGGCTTCATTATGCTTGAGGACGCGACGGTCTTTGATATCATGGTTGGTTCTTTTTTTAGTACCCACAAAATAGCTTGGTCTTGGACGATGATTGGCTGTGCTATTGCTGTTGTGGTTGCGAAGCTGCTGGCTGTTATGCCTTTGTCTTCTTGTCCTTGAAGTATTTCTTATTCTTAAATTGCTGCATGGTTGAGTAGAGTGCCATGGATTTGGTACTCGTTGATGTGGACAAGCTTTTTCTCCCTACTTCTTCCTACAACAGACTTGCTGTCAATTTTTGTAGAGACAGCGCAGGAGTGTTGCTAAGAAGCAATACTAAATTGTCATAGTAAGATGGAAGACTGGCAAGAAGAGACATTGTAGAGTCTTCTTCTGATATAGGTGATACTATTGTAGCCAATAGGTTTAGCAACTATTTGGACTCGTTCAGATGGTCGCTTACTGAGGTGCCTTCACTCATTCTGAGTGTCAGCATCTTCTTCCTCAAGAAGAAACGAGTGGACACATCTGAGGTCTCGTAGATGCTTGTAAGGATATCTCACGCTTCTTTGGAGGTGGTGTTGTTTGACACGTGAGCAATCTGAGTGTCTTTCAGATTCAGGGATACAATGGCAAGTGCTTTGCCATCCTTTGCTTCCCATGCTAGAAGCAATTCAGGTTCTACCGGCTTGGGTATTGAACCATTTACATAACCCCATAGCTCCTTTTCGATCAGGATCATTCTCATCTTGAACTTCCACATGTGGAAGTCATCTCCATTGAATTTGTTGATCAAGCAAATTTTTGAGATTGAACCTTCCATAGCGATCGTGTAGCAAAGATGAAACACAAATAGAAAGAACAGTTCTATAGAGTTAGAATAAGTCCTAGACTCTAGTAATCCAATGAACCTTGGCTCTGATAGCACTCCTGTGGGAGCAGACACTGATATCACTCTATGGGCGGAAATAGATATCAGCTTTGATACCACTTCTATTAGAAGAAAAAAAAATAAATTGTTATAACTAGCAGGATCGTGGATTACTTGGAGAATGGAGTTACGAACAGTTCTTTGTGTGTGAAATCAGATTATTAGTGTAAGAGTCATAGACTACCGTGAAAGAAAAATTGCAAAAACAATTAGGCGTCTGAGACAGCCATGCAATCCTCTAATATTGATAACCTGATATTAAGAGAATGTGAAATCAATTTAGGCGTCGTAGACAACCATACAATTCTATGATAATGGTGTTTGTGTAAAAGTCAGTGAGAGTTATCATTCAACAAGAATGCAATGAAGTAGAACAATAGCGATCGGTATAATAAAAGGTTGTAAACATAACAATCAGACCATAGTACAATTGCGTTGATAAGCACGTGATCCTACTTACAGATCCAAGAACAATTGCTAAGGTTCTAAAATGGTTCTCTCGTCTCTCTCTCTCTCTCTCTCTCTCTCTCTCTCTCTCTCCTCTCTCTCTCTCTCTCTCTCTCTCTCTCTCTCTCTCTCTCTCTCTCTCCTCTCTCTCTCTCCTCTCTCTCCTCTCTCTCTCTCTCTCTCTCTCTCTCTCTCTCTCTCTCTCTCTCTCTCTCTCTCTCTCTCTCTCTCTCTCTCTCTCTCTCTCTCTATATTCACTAACTCTGAGGAGTCAGCTACTGATAAAAGACGTTCTCTGCTATCTGAACTTACGTATCATGATCCTCTCATCACTTCTCCTTTGCCCTCGCATCAATTACATGTATATATACATGTCAGCTGAAGAACCTTGTACTAGCTTAACTTTACGATTACAAGATTGATAGAAGTTGTAAAACTGATTAGTTTATCAGTTCGTTGATGGAGCGTGAAGGCTTTCTTGGTTTGATAGCGACAATCTATGTATTTTGGTAAATTGGAAATATGCGACACCCTTTGGCCTTTTGGCCTTTGCCATTACTTGAGGGTAGCCTTCAAGATTTGGAAGACACCATCGGCTTTTGAGAAGGACACCTTTGGCAATTTGGAAGACAGCTTCAGCCTTTTTTAGGGCAAGTGTCGCAATTTTTGCCTGTGTAAAAACCCGTGTAAAATTGTAATGACGGGCTTTTTGCTTGTGTAAAAACACGTATAAAACTGCAGTGTCGCCTATTAGAAAATGCAGTGTCGCATTTTTTGCCCTAATTGTCGCCTGTCAAAAATCCCGTGTAAAAAACACAATCTGTGGCGACAATTAGTTCAGAAATGTAGACTGTTTAAAAATAGTTCATTTTCTGCTGGTTACATTTGAGAGATTAAAAATTAGAGAAGGAATGAGGGTTGTTGGGATGAGTAGGATTTAGATTAAATTCCAACACTAGTGACCAATCAAACAAGAGATTTTCACCAATTTGGTCCAATCAAGTTTGAGGACTCCCTACCTCGAGTTCCTATTAGAGAGCATGCTAAGTTCATTTGTATTTGAGTTTTTTGGAGTTAATGAGATTTGCTACATTTTGAGTCAAATGGGTTTTCTCTCTCTACCCGAGAATTGAT